>CAXKVI010000002.1:74260051-74451038 GCA_964058755.1 Campiglossa producta
AGACTGGGCCAAAAATTTTAAAAAATTAGATATATTGATTTTATTTTTGAGAAATGTAAGAAACACTGTAAAATTTACAGATCTTAATATTAAATTCTAGAGATCTATCATCGCTAGTTTCGATTTTACAGACTTTACCTCATATTTGGTATAAAAACGACAATCCATTGTTGTAAAACACCATTTACCTGAACATATTCTTGTAGGAAATTGAATTTCCTACAAAAACTGACAAGACTGAAATTTTTTCAGACTAGCCGTTTTCTAGTATTCTAGCCCCAAACATTGACACGTTTTTCTGGTTTCCCCATTTTTATACCTTTCATGAACATGAAATGGTATTATAACTTCGGCCCGATGTTTGTAAGTATGAGAAGAAGAAGAGATAGACCCACTAATAAGTATACCGTTATGATCAGGACGATGAGTTGATTCGATTTAGCCATGTCCGTCTGTCTGTCCGTCCGTCTGTTTTTCTGTCCGTCTGTTTGTACGCAAACTAGTCCCTCAATTTTAGAGATATCTCGATGAAATTTGGTATGGAGGCGTTATTTTATATGAGAATAATCATTTGTCGGAACCAGCAAGATCGGACTAAAACTACTCATAGCTCCCATACAATCGATTGTTCCGATAAACGGATTTTGGGATATAACTCCTATAATTATAAAGGCTATAACTTCTGTAATTAAAGAGCTAGTAACGTGAAATTTTGTAGGTATTGATGTTTTAATATAAGAAATATTGATGTTGAAAATCATTGAGATGGGATAAATATTTCATATAGCTCCCATACAATCGATTGTTCCGATAAACGGATTTTGGGCTATAACTTCTGTAATTAAAGAGCTAGTAACGTGAAATTTTGTAGGTATTGACATTTTTATATGTGAAATATCAATGTTGAAAATCATTGAGATGAGATAAATATTTCACATAGCCCCCATACAATCGATTCTTCCGATAAACGGATTTTGGGATATAACTCCTATAATTATAAAGGTAGGGTCGTGAAATTTCGTAACTATCGCTCTGTTAGAAAGTGGAATGTTGATGTTAAAAATCAATGAGATTGGACCAACAAAACACATCGCCCCCATATAATCGATAGTTCCGATAATTTCGGTATGAGCTAAAGTTAAATTCACACAGGTTGTACTGCGGATCGAATAGTGAAAATCGTGACGCTTATTCATGAAAGGTATATAGCCTTCGGTACAGCCGAAGACAGCTTTCCTTACTTGTTAAAAATGCAAATATCCATGTACAAAAATGATAGATACAGATTCTTGAAGGAAATTGAATGGGCTACAAAAAAGGTTGAACAACTTTTTTGTCTAAAGTTACTCTTTCAAAACTTATTTAGTATCAAAGTTGAAAAATCTTATTTCCGTGTTTTCCTGGTGTTTTTGATCCAATTTTTTGTACTAAATTTAGTTCATTCATATCTTACATGATCAATAAGCATTATATGAACAATATAATAACCAAAAATAAAAATTTTTCAAATGCGTTTTTTGTTGCCATAATTTAAGGATATCGGCGTGTTTTAGCAGTGTTGGCGATCAGTTTCGATCATCTAGGGAAATCCCACATAAAAAATAATGCAGGCAACTTCGAAGTACTTATTTTTCAATATTTGCTAAACTGTGGCTCACCCATCTATGGTTAGAACAATACAGGCTAGCATTAGCCGAAAACAACAATAATTTGATTGCCTAAGATACATATTAGTTAACTAAATCCAGTTTAAAGAAATATCCGAACAATGAGTGCACATAAAAATGTGTGCAAATACTTCTTGTATTCGAATGTACTTGAAGTTGAAGGGGTGGTTTATTTGTGTTTATGTTACGAACGAGTCGAGTGCACTGCTAGCGAAAAACTACAACCAACAATAAATTGCCTGTATGTGTATTCGAACAAACGCAATCGGCGCCAGCGCACAACTCGAGTTATGCGTTGAACTAGAAAATTATTTGGTTTATTCGTAGGAGAGTTAACGCATGCAACCCTTTAGTATATACATAAAATAATTGCATACACTCGTTAAGAAACGAAAAATGTTTTCGATGTTTTAAACAAAGCTTGTTTGCCTTTGCATTTCTCGCGATAAGTTAGGAGCACAAATTGAGAAGATTGTATTTTTGAGCAATCGCGATCGTTCTTCTTACGGTGTGGATGCAAAATTTTGATTTCATCTGTTTAAAAAAGTTGTACGTGCAAGATTTATTTCTGTTATTAGTTTGCAAGTAAACAAAGTGAAGATTTTATTAATACAAATATGGGAAAAACATCAAACATTGAAAAATCACAATTTGTGACATTTGATAAAGATTCAAATTATTAAGGCCAATTTATGATTAAATAAAAAAAAAAACGAAATTCAGAGATACTCTTTTTCCTCAATTACAAATTGTTTATAAAAATAAAAACAAATTAATTTTTAATTTTAGGTTTTTTAGATAGATCTAACAATCATTAGGCCAGTCCTAAAATTTGATCCAATTCCGTCAATTGGTTCACGAACTAGAAAATAATGAAAAATGCAATTTTCAAAATGCCTAAAATTCAAAAATTCATAACTAAAAAAATTGACCACTATGGGTGAAATAAAAAAATAGGTGTCCACTTATTTTCCATTCTCAGCAGAAAAAAAAATATAGTGGGCATTTTTAAATTTTAGTGCTAAATTTCATATGGAATGACCCATATGTCTCAAGGAAATTGACATTTTAATAAATGTAGGTGTTATATATGATATACAAAGTTATTTTCTTTGTTATGCTATTTAAGGGTTCCGGTATATGTACGGTGACCATCCGTTCTATTTTTGGCAGAACAGTTCTGTTTTTAAGGAGCTTGTTCTGCGTATTTTTTTTTCTAAGGAAAATAACAAAAATGTTCTGTTTTTAAGCAAATGTTCTGTTTCTGTTTTTGTTCTGCTTTTCTGTACCAGCAACCTATTCAACAAATCGTCGCTCGGCGCGCAATACCACGTATTTGCAGAAAGCGATACGGTGTATGTAGCGAAACTTGCTAAATAGAGATTTCGTTACCCTGACTAGGACTCATCGGTCTTAACGTACTTACGTTAAAGTTCCGCCGTTTTTTACGTCATGAAAAACGGGAACACTTTTTTATTCAAAACATTGAAAGTGTAACCTCAAATAATTTATAGGCGGGTAGAGAAATTTCACGTGAGGAAAATACCAACCCATCCAGCATAGCAGCGTACGTTTTACCGATCGTATATTTTTCCATCGTTTTCGTATCCGAAAACGGTTCGGAAACTTTACTGTTGGGCTGGATTTACTGTTGGTTCGCTTTTCGACAATTTTTCGTATCCGAAAACGGTCCGGATACTATACTGATAAAAACAGTGATCCCAAAAACACCAAAAAATTATCCCAAAAACATCAGAAATCGTATCAGAAAACGTGTAAAAAACTGACGTATATAATTTTTAGGAAGGTTTTTGTACTTTTACAGATATACGTTTCGTTCGCAAAATTTAGTGGGAAAAAGGATCGGGAAAAGTACTTTAAATGGAGCATAAAAACGGAAAAATATATAGTTTTTGCCAGATTTTTTTCAATTTTCAAATGCGCTTAGGGAAATTTTGCTGAGTGGAAAGTTAAGTAAAATGAGTTCTGTTTTTTAAAAAAAAAAATTATGGTCACCGTAGGTATAGGAAGAAAGATGCGAATGCCTTTTTATTGTTCTGCTTACCAGTGGTTCAGTTGATATTTCCGCACGAAAAAATAATGAAATAAAATAATAAAAAACAAAAACTGTCTAAAATCCCAAGGTCAACTCAATGATGAATACCATTGTAAATAATCTATGGTCATGTACCTACACAAGTATGTAGACATGTGTTTTTAAGCAATGTTTTTGCTGCATCTCACATGTATAAGGGATCACAGGGACTGGTAATTTTTAGCTAGTTGCATTCATGGCTGGCAATTGTTATACCAATAATTTTCAGATGCACTCAAGTTCGTGCATATGTTGATAGAATAGAATTTTTTAATATTTTTTTTCTTTACCTGTTTAGTATAAATAAGCGATAAGCCTTTTTAGGTAGCGTAAAGTGGTTAAATAGATGTTTTCGCAAAATTGTATTCCATAAAATTTTCTGAAAAATATTAATATCTATGATGTACATATGCATTAGATTGGGCCAAATGAAAAGAAACTTGATTTCCTTGAAAATAATATTGGTTTTATTTTGTAGAACGGCGAAAACATAATATCGAAAGTCAAAGATCTTTATATTAATTTCTACAGGTCTGTCATTGATACTTTAGATTTAAATATGCTGATCTGGTTTTTTCATATAAATCTGCCAAACCAATGTGCTAAAGAAGCTTACATACTGACATGTACATACATATCGTTACCTTAATTCACAAAGGCCCTAATTGACACATTTTTCGAAAAGGACTTTTTCACATATTCAAGTATGATTTAGTAAAATACACACTACCTACAAATTTTAAAGAGTTTCTAGCAGTAATAACGGAGATATTCCCAATTTACAAAGCAATATTTGCATGCGTTCAATGTAAAAAAAATTAGTTTTTTGCTTCTCTTGCAACATTTTTTTTATGTCAGTTAGGGCCTTTGTGAATTAAGGTAGTGATATGTATATCCATATGCATACATATAATAGCACTTAAGAAAAATTTTAAGTATATCTTAAATTTTGTTATAAAACTGGGAACTATTATTTTTTACTTTAAGTTATGAGGAAAAACTTTAAAGATATTTCATCTACATTCTCAAAAAAAATCTTATTTTATCAAATGGAATTGATTTTCAAACAAACGCTCGCGATCGATCGCTGGCAATCGCGATCGCCAGAAATCGCAAACAATCGCGAGAAATAGCGTAGGTGCTCTTTTCAATAACAGCTATTGCTTGGGTTTTGCTTTGCACGCTCGCAACGAACGATCGATGCCTAAAAATAGAATTGACTACGCTTGCACCATTGCTGTTGCTTGCGAGAGATTGCACATGCATTCGTTAAAAATGTAGCTTACAAACTCGCGAGAAATACCAACCACTGAATTTTATAAGTTGTTTGAGAGATCGTATTTTGAGCGTTCACCGCACCCTGCTTTGAATCCTTCCGCTCTTTCTTGAAGTTCGTTAGTCATTGTGTCCAAAACTTCATTGAACTGCATTCGATGTTTTGCATGAGATTCTAATGCTGAATGGGAAGTCTTCCCATCGAAAAAATTTTTGACTACGTTTTCTGATAATAGGAAAATCAGCATTTTCCCAGCCTATTTATAGCATTTTTTGCCTAGCTTTCAGCACGAAATTTTCATAGGTACGTTCAACTCTCAGATATCTCAATTTTTTTAAGGCCGTTACCATGCACCGCTGCGCCTTAATTAGATCGACTTCCTTTTTTTGTAATTGAATTTGAACAGAATTGATTGCGCTAAGAACTGAATGTCACCATAACACCGCTGAATGTCACCATAACACCGCTGCGCCTTAATTAGATCGACTTCCTTTTTTTGTAATTGAATTTGAACAGAATTGATTGCGCTAAGAACTGAATGTCACCATAACAGGTTTAGTAGGTAGGTAGGTTCAAGTGGCTGCCGCAGAGGCACACTTAGGCCAGTTTTGAAGGCCCGTTGTGATACCACCAACGCAAGGAAAGTCAGCCCCGGGACCCAGCCATATGGAAAATCCCTGAGTTGTTGGGATTTTCCACATAGCAGAATCCCGGGACTGACACTCCTAAACCGACACCGTTACTCCTCCTCGAACCACTTAGATGACTTTATGAAGCCCATCAAGTCCTTTATGTCCAGTTCCGCGATCTGGCTTAGACTATCTAGGAACGGAACTCCCAAAAAGCGCGTTCTCACGCCGCTTAAAGCCGGACAGTTGCAGATGAGGTGCTCCACCGTTTCCTCCTCCTCATCATCTTTGCAACTCCTGCAGCATCGTCGGTAGGGCACACTTAGCCTTTCTGCATGCCTACCAATGAGGCAGTGACCGGTTAATACCCCTATCAATATGCAGATTTCCCTCCTAGTTAGGGCATAAATGCGTCTAGACCTTTTAAGATCCCATTTTGGCCAGGTTTGTTTCGATATCCGACACCCTGGGGATTGCAGCCATCTTTCGTTGGCTTGACGGAGTGTGTGCTCCTTCAGCATTAGTTTGCATGTGGCAAACGGCATACCTAAGCGCTCTTTATCCCGAAGAACCTGCTTGGTCGTGCCCTGCCGGGCAAGCTCGTCTGCCTTACAGTTTCCCTCAATGTCCCTATGTCCCGGGACCCATATGAGGTTTACGCGGTTCTGTTGGGCCATCTCCTGAAGAGATCGACGACAGCTGAGCGTCAGTTCAGAGTTGAACGTGTATGAGCCAAGGGATTTGATTGCCGCCTGGCTATCGCTGAAAATAGTGATATCTCCTCCGATAACACGTTTGCTTAACCAGGCCGCGGCGTCCCGGATTGCCGAGACTTCCGCCTGGAAGACGCTACAATGATCAGGTAGTCTGAAGGAGAGTTCAAGGTCCAAATCCCTTGAATAAACCCCTCCTCCAACTCTGCCGTCCAACTTCGAGCCGTCGGTGTATATGGAAGTGCCACCATTTGTTTCGGGACACCAATCCGTCCTCTCCCAGTCTTCTCTGCTGGGAATGTTTATTTTGAAGCAGCTATCCCCGACTGTAGTGGTCGCACAACGATCTGTGCTTAGAGGGAGAAAGCTGTAAGATTCCAGAATACTGGAGTGTCCAATAGTACCCGCACCCCAACTGGAGGTTTCTCTTAGGCGCAGAGCTGATGCCGCCGCTGACCGAAACCCTTCCAGATCAAGTGGCAAAATGCCCAGAATGGCCTGGAGGGCTTCGTTGGGCGTTGTCCTTAGCGCACCGCTTATACAGATCATATTGGATCTATGGAAACAGGTTTAGTAAAAACAACCAGTTCATCAGCATCTTCATTGCAATGCCGTCGGGGCCGATGGGTTTTGAGGGCTTAGCCTGTCTGATGGCTTCCTTGACCTCCGAGGCAGTGATGACAATGGGCGTGTTTTGGTTTTTGTATTTACGCGCCTGTCGCATGGTCCTACGTTTAGCTCTATCGGGCGGGGAATGTAGTACAAATTGTCTACAGAAGGAGTTCGCACATCCTCTAGGATCCTTCTTCACCCTGCCGCCGAAAGTAATATCTACTTTATACTTGTGTTTTGTTGGATTGGATAGAGCTTTGACCGTAGTCCATAATTAGCCAACACCATCGGAGAGGTTGCATTGTTATATTGCTTTTTTGCATTTGAAAAGGGATTTCTGAATTTTTTGTTTCTAAAATTTTTGTCTGAATTTTTGCTTCTGAATTTTTTGTTTCTGATTGTGTCTGAATTTTTAATTCGTTTTTTTTTAGTTTCTGAAAAATGTTTTCTGAATAGAGTTATCTGAAAAACAGCATTTCTGAATTTTTGTCTTCTAAATTCTTGGGTAGCGCCGATATTTCCTGACTAGTTTGAATTCAGCCAGAAAATTCTAGTTGCATACTAGTATGAAATGGATATTTCCTGACTACACAGAGCCAACACTGCCTAATAAAATAGAACAAAAGTCATATGATATCTCTATAGATTTTCTTCAAGAAGAAGTTCTTTTTATTTTTGAAGAGAAAATCTTATTAATCTTTACAAAGGAAATCTTGCAAAAAACGTTCCTAACAAGAAGATTCGACTTATTAATGTTTTCAAAGGGAAAACATATTTCCGCGTAATTGTATGTGTTAATAAGACGATCTTAGGGTTCCTAACAAGAAGATATGACTTATTAACAGATTTCCGCATAATTGTATGTGTTAATAAGACGATCTTAGGGTTCCTAACAAGAAGATTTGACTTATTAATGTTTTCAAAGGGAAAACATATTTCCGCATAATTTTATGTGTTAATAAGACGATCTTAGGGTTCCTAACAAGAAGATTTGACTTATTAACAGATTTCCGCATAATTGTATGTGTTAATAAGATTTGACTTATTAATGTTTTCAAAGGGAAATCTTGCAGAAAACGAACTGATTTCTTAGGGTTCCTAACAAGAAGATTCGACTTATTAATGTTTTCAAAATGAAATCACATATTATTGAGAAGAAAATAAAAATTATATTTCTGAGTTCTTATATTGTCTTCGAGAACTTCAGATTATCAGTTACGATTCAGTTTTAGATTTCTCTTGTATTGCCTTTACCTTCTTATGTTGCCTTTTCATATTTCCTTCAAGCCATCTCACCGCACTCTTCCTTACATTGCCTTCCACACTTGCCATATTGCCTCCACCGCGAATCGAACTAACCACATATTGAATGCTGAACACAGGTGCTTACCATCGAGCCATTGGGTACTTCTGCTTCTCAGCGTATAATTGTTCTACATGATGTCTGCTGATGATGATGCAAGATTTCCCTTTGAAAATATTAATAAGCCAAATCTTCTTGTTAGGAACCCTAAGATCGTCTTATTAACACATAAAATTATGCGGAAATATGTTTTCCCTTTGAAAACATTAATAAGTCAAATCTTCTTGTTAGGAACCCTAAGATCGTCTTATTAACACATAAAATTATGCGGAAATATGTTTTCCCTTTGAAAACATTAATAAGTCAAATCTTCTTGTTAGGAACCCTAAGATCGTCTTATTAACACATACAATTATGCGGAAATCTGTTAATAAGTCATATCTTCTTGTTAGGAACCCTAAGATCGTCTTATTAACACATACAATTATGCGGAAATCTGTTAATAAGTCAAATCTTCTTGTTAGGAACCCTAAGATCGTCTTATTAACACATAAAATTATGCGGAAATATGTTTTCCCTTTGAAAACATTAATAAGTCAAATCTTCTTGTTAGGAACCCTAAGATCGTCTTATTAACACATACAATTATGCGGAAATCTGTTAATAAGTCATATCTTCTTGTTAGGAACCCTAAGATCATCTTATTAAAATAAGAAGTTTTTCTCTTTCAGCTTTTTTTTCAATATTTTGACAGAAATTTCGAGAAGATTTTCTTATTAATAACACATATTAAAAGAAATCGCAAAGAAAAAAGAAGAAATTGCACTTGATAATATCAATAAGAATTTCCTCATTAAACCAAATAGATTTGCGTATGGTTTTTTTTTCGTTTCCGCCGTCTTGACTACCCCTGAGCCTGAAAACCGTTCATAAAGACAATCTTATTAATTTTATTAGGCATTTTTGGCTCTGTGTATTATGAGTTCTGCCAGAAATTTCTTTAATTCTTTTAGAAGCTGGATGCCAAAATCGTCAGAGGTTCGTGATGAATTTTCGCTCTGTTTCAAAATTTCTTCCCATCGTCGATGAGCGAAATATACAAAAATGCTTTCAATTGTGGCGAAAAAACCCTTGATTGAAGAACTTGCATTTTTTTCTGCTGCCTGAATCAAAACTAAGTTCATTTGATGACTGAGACAATGAATATACGGTAGAAATGATCCATCGCCGTCGAGAAATTCTTTTAATTTCACTTGAACACCTCCGCTACCCCCAGACATGACAGGGGCACCGTCATAGCTTTTACCACACAGATATTTTTTCTCGAAATTAAATTTTTCAAACAAGATTGCTGTGATTTCATTGCAAATGGAGGTTGGGATGTGAATGTGTGTATGTCTGTGTGCGGAAATAGACAGATTTCATTTTTACTAGAAGGCAATCCCGTACCGTTGCATTTTGCATGTTAACGCAACAACAACGATTTGAGGCAGATGAATCCACATAGATTTCTGGTTCTGCAAGGGTTAGGGCCTTTTTTCGTCTATTTTTTGAGTAGGGTCCAGTTGGTAATGTCCCATTTGCCGCTTGTTAAATCCGCTACTGGGCGTCGACGATATGTAATACTTCTATAAGTATTGGCAGCAACGTATCTCCTCAATGTGCAAAAATTACGAAATCAATTCGAGGCAACCTTGTACCGTTTTTGTCAATGTATTGTGTACGTGTATATTCATAAACGAAAAAATTAAAAAAATTGTCAAAGCAATAAAGTAGCGGATTTCATTGATAGGGACCCAAATGTATTGAAACCAAATTTAAGTTTTTTTTTTTTTTAAATATGTTGAGGCTTGTTGTGACAATGTATAATAGTAAGGCGTCTAAAGTTTTACGTCTTAGAGCTCTATCAGTATACTTAACCTAACTTAACTTGAACCAAAAGTTTCCAATATTTTCTTTCGTAAGTTTATGTTTTAAATAACAAGTTATACAGATTTTTCCAGGTTGGCCTTACGTTAAGTTAAGTTAGGTATGTATACGTTAAGACTGATTGGACCCAAAAGCGGCCCTTAATTGTGTGTAAAGCTACGTTTACACTGCACCAAATGCGTCGCTTTTGGCCAAGTTTTTTCGAGACCGTTCATGCGCAGATTGAATTTGATCACCAAATTAAATTAAATTCATCTAATTTGGCAAACAAATTCATTCTGCGGACAAACATTCTCGAAATAACATCACCAAACGCATTTGGTGCAGTGTAAATGTATCACAAAGCTAATAACTTTCAAGGAGCTATTTTTGTATATTGGAATATTCGCTACTATCTCCATAATGGCATAACGGATCTGGAAACAGACAGCGGGCTACATTCTGTTATAATAAGCTAGGTCCACAGCGAGCTAACCTCTGTGATCCAGGCACTTTTTATAGTTCCTTTTTTTACTTTTAAAATTTATCTCTACATATAATAAAATTGTAACAGGTCGTTGTCTGTACATGGCAGATATCAACCAAAAATTGGAAGCATTATTAAGCGAGTAGGATCCAAATCAACCATTTTAAAAATTTGTGTGTGTCTGGCCGTATGTTTGTGGCCGTATCACTCTGAAAGTAATGAATGGAATTGAAAGAAACTTTTTGGATTGCTCGACGCTCAACTTAAAATTTAAGATATTACTTTTTTCGATATTTCAACCCGTTTTGGAGTTATCGCCCAATATGTGGACCATGTCTGTCTGTATGTTTGTGGTCGTAACACTCTAAAAGTACAGAATGGTTTTGAATCGTTGGATTGCTCAACCTAAAGTTTAAGATATAATTGTTTGCGATATCTCAACGGGTTTTGGGGTTATCGCCCAATATGTGGACCAGGGGTGACCAAAAATGTCTTAGTACAATATGGGTGTCAAAAGAAAGGTATCAATGAGTGCACTAATATACGATGTGATTCATTGAAATATCTGAAATGGTTTGGGAGATATCTTTAAATTTCGATAGGTCGACGGGTTTCGGAGAAATTATACGCATACGAAATCGCGGGCACCAGCTAGTAAAAAATAAAATTTTAATTTATATCTCGTTAGTGTTTTTTTGGTTTTTTTTAAACGCTCATGATTTTTTGAATTATTTTTGTAAACACAAATATATGCCCGCCTCGCTCAAAATGAATATATCAGCTCCACCGTTCTGGACGTGCGTACACTACGTGGTCCCAATATCGACTCGGACCATTATCTTGTTGCAGTCAAGATACGCACACGCCTCTGTGCAGAGAAGAAAGTACGCACAGTAACGGAAGGAAAGTTTGACGTCGAGAAGCTGATAATTTCTCCACTCGACTATCACACCTGCTATCGGAGAGCAATCCTCGACCTAACGATGTAACCGAGCAATGGAAGCATATCTCTCACTCATTAGGTACCGCCGCTGAGGCCACTATAGGGTTTCAGAGAGCCCGCAAGAACAACTGGTACGATGAGGAATGCAGCACTGCCTCGGACAAAAAAAGACGCTACAGGGAGACGTTGCTAACGGGCGCAACCCGCAGTGTATGTCAACGATATCGTGAGGCGAAGAAGGAAAAGAGACGCCTTTTCAGAAAAAAGAAACGCGAGGCCGAAAGGCGTGAGTGTGAGGAGCTTAAGATGCTGGCTGGCAGGAATGATGCCCGAAAATTCTATGAAAATATCTGGCGGATGAGGGAAGGTTTTAAGACCGGGGCAAGTTCCTGTAAGGCCAATAATAGCGACCTGGTAACCGACGTACAGAGTGTACTTAAATTATGGAGGGAGCACTTCTCCTCACCGCTAAATTGCGAGGGAGACGTCGAACCCGATACCACAATCCCTGACGATGGAAAAGTCGTCCCACCAACTAACTATAATGAAGTGAGGATAGCTATATCTAGGCTCAAGAACAACAAATCGCCTAGAAAAGACGGACTACCCGCCGAGCTGTTTAAACACGGAGGCGAAGAGCTGGTAAAAAGCATGCATAAACTCTTATGCAGAATATAGTCAGATGAGTGCATGCCTCCGGATTGGAATTTAAGTGTGCTCTGCCCAATCCATAAGAAAGGCGACCCCGCTAACCGCTCCAGCTACCGCGGAATCAGTCTTCTTAATATCGCATATAAAGTTCTTTCTAGCGTATTCTGTGAAAGACTGAAGCCCATCGTAGACAAACTGATTGGACCTTATCAGCGTGGCTTTAGACCTGGTAAGTCTAAAATCGACCAGATTCACGATACGCCAAATCCTGCGCTTTTGACAGCGCAAAAAGGAGTTGCCTGTATGCCGCCATGTCTGAATTTGACTTCCCTGCAAAGTAAATACGGCATTGCCAAATGACGTTGAGCAATACCAACAGCTCCGTCAGAATCGGAAAGAACCTCTCTGAGCCATTTGAAACCAAACGAGGCTTCAGACAGGGCGACTCCCTTTCGTGCGATTTCTTCAACCTGATGCTGGAGAAGATAAATCGGGCAGCAGAGCTAAACCGCAATGGTACAATCTTTTACAAGAGCGTGCAGTTGCTGGCGTATGCCGATGATATTGATATCATTGGCTTTAACAACCGCGCCGTTAGCGCTGCCTTCTCTGGACTGGATAAGTAAGCGAAAGAAGTGGGTCTTGCGGTCAACGAGGACAAGACGGAGTATCTGCTGTCAACAAAGAAACAATCGGCGCACCTTCGCCTTGGCAGCCAAGTCACCGTTGATAGCTACAAATTTGAAACGGTGAGGGCCTTCGTCTACGTGGGAACCAGCTTTAACACCGAAAACAATATCAGTATAGAAATCCAACGGATAATCACTATTGCCAACAAGTGTTACTTTGGACTGAGTAGGCAATTGAGAAGTACAAACAAAGATCACGCTCTATAAGTCTCTCATCATACCAGTCCTGATGTACGGCTCGGAATCATGGACAGTGTCAAGGGAAGATGAGATGGCCCTTGGAGTATTTGAGAGAAAAGTTCTCCGGAAGATTTATGGTCCTTCCCGTGATGCCAACGGCGAGTATCGAAGGAAATTTAACGATGAGTTGTACGAGCTTTACGCAGACCTGACCATAGTTCAGCGGATTAAAGTCCAAAGGCTCCGCTGGTTGGATCATCTTATGCGAATGGACAAAGAAGCTCCAGCACAGAAGGTTTTCCTATCGACACCCGAATTTGGCAGCAGAGGAAGGGGGAGGCCTCGACTGAGATGGAAACAACAAGTGGAGGATGACTTGAACTTCCTTGGGGTTTCCAATTGGCGTCAGTTATCGCTAAAAAGGAATGACTGGCGTGCTTTGATACGAAACGGCCAAAATCGCCTAGGCGGTTAAGCGTTAATAAATGACGCAAGCCAAGATTAGATTAGAACTTGCCTGAATTGTTTTACCACTTATGAGTGTTTTCCCCATGATAATCGTGTCTTTAAAATATTTTCTTCCATTTATGGATAAACATTTTATTTTGGAACATTTCTGACGGCCATTAGCTATGGAAAAAACCTTAAGCAACACTGCAATAAAAAAATTAGGAGGGCATATATACGGTGACCATCCGTTCTGTTTTTGGCAGAACAGTTCTGTTTTTAAGGAGCTTGTTCTGCGTATTTTTTTTTCTTAGGAAAATAACAGAAATGTTCTGTTTTTAAGCAAATGTTCTGTTTTTGTTCTGCTTTTTCGTGCCGGCAACCTTTTTTTAACAAATGTAATGAGTAGCTCTGTAAAGTTAGTTTGCTCAATAATTTCAAAACTTTATGAAAAATTTAAAGGGTAAAGCCATGTGAAGTGTGCACAGGTAAAATCACTTTATCGACGATTTTGAAAACTATCGTTTCATTGGATAGTTGGAGCTGGAACTTTTGATAATTTTCTGATCATGATAATATTGAAAAATTATTTTCTCATAAACTACTGCAGATAAATCAATGAATTTTTTTTACTTACAGATAATTGTTTTTACTATATTATAAGTAATTTTATGCTATCTTATTGTTTAAACAATTATACTTTAAATCATTTTTTTTTAAACCAATAATTTTTTTTTCGTTTTACACGCTCAAAAAAATTTCAAAATATGTAAAATAACGCGTAAAACAGTCACCTTTAATAATAAAAAAAAAAAATTATTGTCCATTTTTGCATTTTTTTGTCACCCCTTGCGATCAAATTGTTAAAAATAATGATATTTTAAAAATATATTTTTCAACAAATATCACTTTTTTCGTTCTGCAAATAGTTTATAGCCGGGTAGCGAAATTTTTACGTGAAGGCAATACCAAGCCTTAAATAAAAAGAGTTCTGTTTTTTCCAAAAAAATTTATGGTCACCGTAGGCATATATTAACGCAGAGACATGACAATTGCACTAACACATACAAAAATCTCAGTGAGTCTGTCCAAAAAGCATGAAGAATAAAAGCCCAACAAAGTCTTGCTAAAGTCGTTGCCGTGTACGGACGTGTTTTCGCTCGATCTCTGTGCCGTTTATGTTTTATTTTGTATAAATCAAATATAATCACAAACAACTTACAAACAGCATTTAATAAATCGAATAACAAACAATACAATTTCAAAAATAATACTGTTGATTCGTGAAAGCAAATCTAAGTTCAATTTGTGCATTACAAATTTTTTTAATCATCTTGTGCTTGTGACTTTTAATTGCTTAAAACTTTTCAATATTTTTTTTATCAACATCGGCAATCTAGCAAGGGCTCTCCCGTAGCTAAAGCAGCGAAAGTGGATGAAAACGCAATACTAAAAACTGTTCTTGCTACTCTACGTGACTTGGAGGTAAAGATGCAACAACAAACAGATAAGCTGCAGTCTCTCTTTGACGGCTTGTCTTGCAAGATAACCGCACTTGAACAAACCTTAACTAAGAGAATTGATGATGAAGTGGGTGCTCTTAAAGCCAAAGCTGCTGAGGCTGAAACGCGTATCAACAACTTAGAAGTTATTGTGTGTGAATGCAAGAGTGAATTGAGCTCTCTGCAAAGTTAAGTAAAGAGTGTGCAGTCAGTGAAGGCGTCCCCGGAATATGCTGCTGATGCTGTTATTTTTGGTGTTCCATATATACAGGGGGAAAATTTAAAAAGTATGTACAATCATGTTTGCTTAGCTATCGAGTTCCAATCCCGCCCAGTGAGAGACATCTTTAGAACCTCGCGCTCTTTAAACAAAGCTGACAGTGCAATCATCATAAAATTTCATAGTCCCTTTGATCGTAATCGAACGCTGCGTGCATTTAGTGAACACCGTAAACGTACTCAGTCAGATATTTCTCTTGCTGCGCTTGGTATGGTGGGCCGCTTTAGAATTTATGAGAGCATTTCTCAACCAAGCAGAAAACTTCTACAAGATGCAATCAAGTTAAGGCGTGCTGGCAAAATTGCATCTTACATGTCGGGGGGATGTGCACGTAAGAGTTGATAAAGATGGTGAAGCATTGGAAATCTCCACGCATGATGACCTAAAGCAGTTCTGTTGACTACCAGTGAATCGAGCTTTCTATTTATTTTATTTCATTCCTTGCTATTTATTTATTAATTATTTATTTATAAACTTACGCTTACCAACTCCTCATAATGTTAGAATGGTCTACTTAACTCCCTTCTACTCTTCTTTCTCTGTTTTGACAGATTTTTCTTATAATTTTTCTTTTTGTCTTATGCTTGCTTTTGTTTTCATACATTATGGTGTCCCTTCGCAGTAAGTTACGTGGTGCAGGCGATAACAGCCTTGCAATGATAAACGTATTATGTCAGCGTGGCCAAGGTTTTAATGTCGTACATTTCAATGCTAGAAGTTTGAATGCTGAGAAAATGGATTTTGCGAGATATGTGTTTGAAAATTCTAGCGTCGACATAATATGTGTTTCTGAGACATGGTTTCTTGAAGATCTGGATGATAACCACTTCTATATGAATAATTATAATTTGGTCCGAAATGACAGGGTGGGTAAAAAAGGTGGGGGTGTTGCAATTTATTGCAAAAATTATTTAAACATGAAGCTTATTTGTAAGTCTGTGGGTCCTGGTACTGAGTATTTGTTTGTTGAGTTGCGTGATTCCTCTACCAAGGTCCTTGTGTCATGTGTTTACATTCCCCAAAAAACAAATTCTCATGACTTGTTACTCACTACTCTATCCACATACATTGTAGACTATGACAGTATAATTGTTTGTGGTGACTTCAACGTTAATCTACTTGTTAGTGACTCGTATAGCGTTAGTCTGTTAAATAATATGTCTATTGTTGGACTTAGTGTTGTCAATATGGATGTACCTACAAGGTTTGGTATGAATTGTTGTCCTAGTCTACTTGATTATTTTCTTGTTTCTGACCTAGCTAGTGTTTTGCAGTTTGACCAGATACCATTCTTATCAGACCATGACCTTATATTTTGTAAATTTGATTTTAAACTTGACCACCATGATACAAATAGTACCTTTTCTTTTCGAGATTACCGATCCCTTGACCAAAGCGGTCTTTTTTCTGATTTGTCCTGTGTTGATTTTAGTGAGTGTTGGCGTTTTGTTACTGCTAGTGAAAAGCTTGCGTTCCTTAATAATATAATTCTGGATGCTTACAATAAACCAAGGACTGAAACCGAAACCGAAACCGTAACCGTAACCGATTAAAACCGATTCATTTTTCAAAACCGAAACCGAAACCGTAACCGTTATTTTGATCTGAAAAAGAACGAAACCGAAACCGTTTCAAAAGCCGGAACCGGTTCCAAACGGTTTTGAATTTTTTTAATGTACCACTTTAAGTGGGCACAAACAGGTATTTATTCTGAAAACTTTCAGGGAGGAGTGTCGAGCAAGGTTACAAATTCTGAAAGAGGAAATTTAACTATAGTTGAATGAGGCGATCGAAAAAAATTTACGAGATACGAAAAAGAAATGTTCAGGCTTGACTCAGAAAGCACCACTCATTTTTGGCGATTTATACATTTCATTTAATATTTTTCTAATAAAAAAGTAGAGTTAATTTTAGGAATTTGTTTTGCAGAAATTTCATCCATGCATAGCGTTATTATTATATTATAGAAATCCCATCATGGCCGCAGGAAAAAAGTTATGAAAATTCAGATCTATTTCGAAGCTATGTACATAGGTACTTTTTTTTAGTAGTAACATTTATTTTGTTTGTGTTTTTATTTTGTAACCGAAACCGGAACGAAACCGTAACCGAAACCGAAATAAATGTTGAAGAACGAAACCGGAACCGAAACCGGAACCGAAACCGAAACACGGTGCAAAACCGAAACCGTAACCGGAACGTTATTTTAATCGGTTTCAGACCTTGCAATAAACATGTTCCCATACGGTCTAGCAACCCTACTAACTCATCCTGTCTATGGTATAATTCCGTAGTTATTGCAGCAATTAAGGCACGCAACAGGGCTTACCAATCATGGAGAAGGCTCAGAAGTAACTTAGCATGGCAAACTTACAAAACCGCTAGAAATACTGCTACTATGGTCATTCTTTTAAATCTCTTTGGCGTAATTTAAAGAGTCTACGTGTATTTGGGAAGCATGTCCCTGTATGTGATTTGCATGCTGATGCCCTTAAAGATGCGTTTATACAAATTCCTGCGTGTTCTGTGAGTGATAATGTTTTTGTTCCTAATGTCTCATTGTGTTACAATGGAAATCCATTTGTGTGCTTGGCGGTATCAGAAAGTGACGTGGTAAGATGCATCCTCAAAATAAAGTCCAATGCAACCGGTATTGATGGAGTTCCCATTAAATTTATAAAAATAATTTTACCTTTTATATTGAGTGCTATCACACATGTTCCCAATCACTGTATTGCGACATCTTGCTTCCCTGAGTCGTGGAAATGTGCCTGTCCTGAAGAAGGCATCTGCGAACGTCGTGTCTGATTATCGCCCCATAAGTATTTTGCCAGCCCTATCTAAAGTTTTTGAAAGACCTTTAGCAGAGCAAATCATGTTTCATATATCAATATACAATTTACTTTCACCGTACCAGTCTGGCTTTAGAGCTAACCACAGCTGTACGACGGCACTTTTAAAAGTTATTGATTACATTCGCTTACCATTTGATAGAAACCAACTCACTCTGCTCTGCTTACTCGATTTTTCAAAAGCTTTCGATTCGGTCGACCCTGCGTTGCTATGTAACAAGCTTCAAGTATACTTTGGTTTCGCTAGAAGCGCCGTGAAGCTTATGGAAAGTTACCTGACTGGAAGAAGCCAATTCGTAAATCTAGGCCGTAGAGTTCCGCAGGGCTCCATTCTTGGGCCCTTGCTTTTTAGTATTTTCATAAACGACATATTTGCTGTGTGTAAGGACATGAACATGCATGCGTATGCAGATGATATACAGATGTACTTATCTGGTAGTTTCTCGGATCTCGCTCTGTCTCAAAGTGAACACTGATTTAGCATCCGTCGTGCACTGGGCCAGTAATAATGATTTTTGCCTCAATGCAAAGAAATCGTTTGTGTTACCAATCTCAAAGAAAAAGCTTGTTGATGTCCTTTCTCCTGCAATATGCATCGATAATACCGCTTTACAAACGGTGTCTAAAATAAAGAATCTGGGCTTCGTTATTAATGGAAACCTAACTTGTGTTGACCATATCAACTCAGTTATTGGTAAAGTATATGCTACGTTGCGCAACCTTAGGCACTCTGCACCTTTTACGCCTCTTCAAATTAGAAAAAAACTTGCTATACAGCTAATATTGCCTATAATAACTTATTCTGAGTTAGTTTATAACAAGTTGGATTCGTGTTCTGCACACAAAATCGATATTGCCTTCAATCATGTAACCCGTTACGTTTTTGGATTACGTAAGTTCCATATCTCCGCATGGAGGTCCCAACTTTTAGGATGTAACATCTTTGACCATCAGAAGGCTAGAAGTGTGATTTTCTTATACCAGTTAATTTCTACAAAATCGCCTCTGTATCTGTACGAGAAACTCGCATTCAGCAGATCTCTCAGGTCATGTAACTTGGTCATTCCTGACTTTAATTTCGTGACCTCTACTAGGCTGTTCTTCGTCAACACCATTCGTATATGGAACTCAATCCCAGCTGCTATAAGGAAAAATGTAAACAAAAGCAACTATAGGCACATTCTATTTAGCTACTTTTCTACTCATCGACATTAAACAGACCATTCCTTTTAATCGAAAATTTTTAAGTTCGAATGAAATTAAATTAAATTAAATTATATTAAATTACTGTGTACTGTGTATTCTGTGCAATTTATTTATAATATTACTCCAAAGTACAAGAGTAGTCCAATTAAATTGGCTTAAATAGTGTGATACCGTGTACTTTGTTTTGTCCTTTTGTTTAAATTATTAAGTTTTTTATAATATTGTTTGTTGTACTACAAAAGATATTTTATCTTACTGTACTAATGAATGTCTAATAATAAATGAAATGAAAATGAAACACCAAAAACTCAAACGTTTGAGGAAACATCTATTCTCAACTTTTTCTCAGATTTTGTTTATATAACCAGATTATTTAATTAAAAAAATATTAAATAAAATTTAACTGAATGAATGAAAGCCCGCTCTGCTCAGTTTGAGAAAAGTTTGAAAATTCTATATTTCTCAATTTTAAAATAAAGGAAAATTCCATGAACTGGTTTTTGTTTTAGTGGTCTGCATTTCTACATATAAGTAAGAATTTTGTGAGTTATAGACCGGAATAATAATTCTTATTGAAACTTCATGTTGAATTATGTTTTTGATTTTGATTCAAAGAAAAGCTACAAACAACATTACGCGCTATAGTTATAGAACTATTTCACGCTGGCGAAAGCGATCTACGGACTAATTTGTAATGATTTTTACTAGAAGTGTTTTGCTTCCGAGCGGGCTTTGAACTCGGTTGCTTCAACTTCTAATGTGTTTGTTGGTGTTCTTTGCCCTGTTTCCAACAATGCTATTGGTAGGGACTTTGTTTAATACATTTGTTGTTGTATTAAATGCCGCGTGCTCTCGGCTGAACTAAACGGTTTTTGTTTTAGTGGTCTGCATTTTTACATATAAGTAAGAATTTTGTGAGCTTTAGACCGGAATAATAATTCTTATTGAAACTTCATGTTGAATTATTATGTTTTTGTTTTTGAAGAAAAACTTAAAGAAAAGCTACAAACAATAAAATGGAGGTGGTTCATCTGGAAAGAATGGCAGCATTTAGAACGGGCGATGTTCTGGTCGAGGACGATCAGACTTATAGAGGGAGCAGTGTGACGAAAATTAAATGTATAAGACTTATTTCTATGGAAAGTAGTGTACTTTTTATATTTGTGTAGAAAATAGAATTTTCGTATTTCGAAATGAGTATATCAAATTGAGTCAACTATTTGAAGATTGAGTTTGTTCAAATATGTTTAGCCTACTAATATTTAATGGAATGTTCGAGAACGCGTTCAACATGTATAAATACGGATTCATGCCTAGCTGTAAGTTTGTTCTAGTTGAGTTGTAACAGAGTTCAGTTACTTAAATAAACTTACTGTTAATTTTGTAACGGGCGCGAGTTTTATTTAACAATCAGCAGTCGAATCCGGTAAAAGCGAGTAAGGACGATTGGAATTTCATCACAATATTTATACAGATTTGCCAATAATGCAAAACTAAAATATGCAGTTAAATTTTATGTAATCTGTTTTATAGTTCAAAGCATCCTGTTATTATAGTTCAAATCATCCTGTTATATAAACAAAATCTGAGAAAAAGTTGAGAATAGATTTTTTCAAACGTTTGAGTTTTTTGTGGTTGTTTGTGGGGGGGCAGTGAAATAACGCCCGCGGGCGTTATTTCCTTTTCAAAAAAGAAATAGCGCCCGCGGGCGCTATTTCTTTTTGATAACGGGCGTTATTTCCTTTTCAAAGAGAAATAACGCCCGCGGGCGTAATTTCCTTTTTAAAAAGGAAATAAAGCCCGCGGGCGCTATTTCCTTTTGTAGCGGGCGTTATTTCCTTTTTGAAAAAGAAATAACGCCCGTGTTGACAAAAGGAGATAATGCCGTGCAGAAATTTAAAGTTCTCGAATAATGAAATAATAAAAATTATTAAATCTTTGCATTTCTTTATTATAAAAAATGAAAATTTTCTCCTGCGGCGCTTTTTTTAAGAAACCCAGTATTTTAAACTCAGCCTTGAGTAAATTTTAGATTAATAAGGCTAAATATTTTAAATTTTTATTAAAATAAAAAACGAAAATTTTGAATGAAAAATCGCGCGATTTTTAATTCCAAATTTTCGACTGCGGCGCTTTTTTTAATAGACCCAGTATTTTTAACTCAGTTTTAAGTAAATGATAAATTAATAAGGAGATAATGCCGTGCAGAAATTTAAAGTTCTCGAATAATGAAATAATAAAAATTATTAAATCTTTGCATTCCTTTACTATATATGTATTTTTTTTCTCAGTTTTGAGTAAATGATAAATTAATAAGGCTAAATATTTTAAATTTTTATTAAAATAAAAAATGAAAATCTGGAATTAAAAATCGCGCCTGCGGGCGTTATTTCACTGAACCGTTTGTGGGTAGTAGGTATACGCGTGTACATACCTACATATATGCAGCGCTCACATTTCTGTTTTTGTTTTGTCGCTAGTTAGTAGAACAATAGCATGTGTTGTATCATAGATCAATGGTTGATCTATGGTTGTATATAGGTAGGTATGGATGTGTGTATATCCGAAAATCTCGAGTAAACAATTTTTGAACATGTATCCCGAAAATTTTTCTTTAAATGGTTAAGAACTCTATGAACATGAAATGGCCCAAAAATCATCCCGAAATGGTTAGGAAATGTCCTTAACACAATCTCGAAAAGTCCTAAAAACAATCCTGCAATGATCCGAAAACAATCCCAAAATGATCGCGAAATGATTGAAAAACCAATCCCGAAAAATTCCCGGAACCAATCCCGAAAAAGCCCCGAAGACAATCCCGAAAAGTCCTGAAAATAATCCCGAAATGGTCCCGAAAACAATTTCAAAATGGTCCCGAAAAGTTATAGAAATGGTCCATAAAAAGGTCCCTCATATCCCTGAGTAAAACCTGGAAGACCCGTCAAAAGTTTTTTTTGGTTCACATTCCTGTCTGTATATACATTTTTCAATAACATTTTTTTCAAATTTTCACTACAACCTTCTGTGAATATGCCATACAAAATATGCATTCAATGCACGTTCTTAAATGCCTTCGTGAATTATTCACGCCACATGTGCATACGTATATGAATATGAACGGCAAGAAGTACGTTCATATATAGATTCGAGAAGGCATTTAAGAATGATGCACGAATGCATTCATGAACGTGAACGGTGTGGATTTTTTTATACGTTCTTATTCACGAACGTGAATGCAATTTTTTTTTTAATGTTCATGTTCGTGAATGTGAGTGAAGGAGTGTGAATGTTTGCGAACCCTGAGAAAAATCGACAGGAGGATATAAATTGTAATGAAAATAAAAAACTGCAAAGTCTGGGCCAAAAAAAATAATTTTTTTTTTAAATTATATTGATTTTATTTTTCAGAAAGGTGAAAAAATATTACTGTAAAAATTACAGATCTTAATATTAAATTCTAGAGGTCTATCATCGCTAGTTTAGATTTCACAGCCTTTACCTCATATTTGGTATAAAAACGGCAAACCATTGCTGTAAAACACCATTTAGGTACCTGAACATATTTTTGTAAGAACTCGGATTCCCTACAAAAGCTGCATAGCCTAAAATTTTCTCCGACAAGCCGTTTTCTAGTATTCTAGCCTCAAAATAAGTGTCGATTTCCTGGTCGATTTTTTGTCGTTCCACCGTGTTAATAGTAATTCGACCGATCGACAATTTGCAGTTGATGGTTGAATACAATCGAACGTCGAATCAAATAGGACATCGACTCATGTAAATCAATCTTAACCTAAATTTTTACTAAAAGTTCTCTGGAAGCTTTTCAGGTCATAAAGACTATTGGAAAAAGTCCGCCAAAGTATTACCACTTTACTAACAAACTTTAACGAGTTCCAATAAATTTATCTCCAATTCTTTCATGCACACTTGGCTGATGATTAAGGATGAAAACAACATCCCTACTCGAATCACAGAAGGAAAAGCCAACCTCTAAAATTTTTCTAACTACTACTATTTTAAACTAATGAAATATTAAATTAAATTAAATTAAATCAACGAGTGCTAAACGACTTTTCACATAAGCTAGTATATGAAGAATGAAAAACACCTTATAGTCGTTTAAATTGTTTATTGTTTTTTTAATTTGCAAAACAATTGTTTTGACACGCGCGCGGTGTTTTCTTCAGTTGCTAGTATTACCATTGTCAAAATTGTCAAGTCTTAAAGCTAACACAGAGCCAAAAATGCCTAATAAAATTAATAAGATTGTCTTCATGATCAGCTTTTGGGCAAAGGGGTAGTCGCAACGGTACAAACGAAGAAAAAACTGTAGGGAAATCTTTTTGGTTTTAAGAAGAAATTCTTATTAAAAAACTATACATTTAGTACAAAGGTGTAGTTAGACGCTGCCAATTATTAGTATACGATGGCCGGATGGTTAGCAGCTGGGTTTAGCAATCGAAAAATTGTAAGTTCGATTCTCTCTCTTTTTTTCCTAATTAGAAATGTTAAAAAGAAATCTTCTCAATTATATTTATGAGATTTTCCTTTGAAACATTAACAACTCTACACATATCGGTAATTAGAAGCTGGCAATCAAAAGTGAGCGATGGCCTGATGGTTAACAGCTGGGTTTATCATTCCGAAAATTGTAAGTTCGATTCTCGGTGAGGGCGATATCATTTTATTTTTCATTTAAAATATTAAAAAGAAAATCTTCTTAATAAAATTAAAAAGACGGTCTCTACAATAATAAGAAGCACATCTTCTTGAAGAAAATCTATAGAGATATCTTATGACTTTTGTTCTATTTTATTAGGCATTGTTGGCTCTGTGAATACAGTGCAAAGCAAAAACAAACAATATAGAGAGCATATTACAACAATAAAAATAAGTCTAACAAAAAATCGAACACCCAAAGTGCAAATTTCTCAAATCTTAACAGCTAATAGGTTCAATAAATTAGCAAAAAATGTAAAGAGAATATTACAGCAATAAAAATTAGGTAATAACCAAATATCAACAAAGCGAGGTTTAGCGGAAAGTTGCGAAAAGATTTGTCCATTTTAATTAATTTGCAGTCGTCTTCACTTATCGAGTGCTGATTCGATAACGCGTGATCGGCGATTCCACTTTTTGGTTCAATATTTTTGATATACTTAAGATGCTCATTGAATCTGATGCGTACAGTGCGAGACGATTGGCCTATGTATGTATTTTGCACCGCATTCTACTCCGTCGTCGTTTTTGTGTGAACAAGTGATTGAATAGACTCCAGGATTATCCAAAATATCGCATTTATCCTTGGATGGCCTCAATAAGGCATTCAGTTTCGTTGTTGTTTTTGGAGACAAGTTTATACAAACGTTTTTTGAATGCTTGTTTTATCTCAGCCTATGTGCCAATCGTCTCACACTGTACGCATCAGGTTCAATGAGCATCTTAAGTATATCAAAAGTATTGAACCGAAAAGTGGAGTCGCCGATCACGCGTTATCGAATTAGCCCTCGATAAGTGAAGAATACTGCAAATTAATTATTTGGTTTCTTTCGGTCTTACCCCCTGAAACTTTAGGTATTGACGAGAAAAACAGCGAATATCTCAACTATTAAAATAATTACAGCCTCTTAAAGTTTACTAAATTTTATACGTGTAACTGTGTATGTGTGTGCTATAGTACAAAACTCAGCCATTTTCAAATGGCTGTAATTATCTTAATAGTTAAGATAATCGCACATGGCTTACCATTTTGGAAGATTCAAAGCTTCAAGTTTAAGAGTGTGTAAAAATATTTCCAAAAAAATTTCAAAAATTAAAAGAAAATTCACTTTGAAAAAAATGCCATTTTTTCCCATACAAAATGTATGGGAAAGGGCGAAAAAAATAGCCACCCTTAAGGGTTAAGTTAGAGCGCTGATTTTTTGCAAGGCTTTTTTTCTCATCAATACCTAACTTTTTAGGGGGTAAGGCCAAGTCGAAATTTTTTTTGAATCACCCTAATATACATACATACATACATGTAAACAAAAGTGTGTCAGTGAATCAGGATAGCGACCCACTGTATACAAATCTTTTCTCAACTTTCCGCTAAACCTCGCTTGATTGTATTTCGTTATTACCTAATTTTTATTGCTGCACTGAGAGAAATGCATTGAATGTTGTGACAATATCGCTATTGATAGCGACGAGTTTGATGCAATATTAATTTAGAATGAGCGAGTTATCAAATATTATTTGCTCCCAATAAAAAGTAAAATGACATGTCAACCATTTCGATATGATATACTATTTTTTATATTTATGGATAGAATACTAATATATTTGAACGGCATGTCCATATCTGTGGTCGTGATATGAATTTCTATTGTCGGTATATCCATATCCATATTTACTGCATAGTAATAATGGTAGAGATAGCGTATTAATATATATGGACGAAATGTAAATTTTTCTGGGACGCATAATCATAATAGTTCAACAATTTTTACTATGGATTTTCTAACAATATTACAACTTGTTCGAGCGTTTTTTTTAATTTCAAAATTTTTTGAATTTCTTATGATTGAACATTTTTCTAAAAATTTTATAAAATGCCGTAGCCGAATGGTAGAATACTGGGCTAACGTGCCAGAGGAGCAGGGTTCGAATCTTACTGAAACCAGATGTTAACTTATATAAAATTTTGTTTTTTTAAACTATTTAGAATTTATCAATAGTTTATATGGATACCATTTCAATAGTGATTTATCAAAAAAGCATTGATGAAAAATCCATATTCATTGATGGGACAGAATTATCAATTTTTATTTAATGTGATATCAATAATTATGGATGTTCCATCCATAGATTTCCCTCCGTGTGTAATATTCTCTTTACATTTTTTGCTATTAGCTGTTAAGATTTGAGAAATTTGCACTTCGGGTGTTCGATTTTTTGTTAGATTTATTTTTATTGTTGTAATATGCTCTCTATATTGTTTGTTTTTGCTTTGCACTGTATTAGCTTTAAGACTTGACAATTTTGGATAAGCTTACTTTGTTATTTCTGTTGACAATGGTTAGTTGAATACTAGCAACTGAAGAAGACACCACGCGCATGTCGAAACAATTGTTTTGCAAATTAAAAAAAAAAAAAACAATAAACAATTTAAACGACTATAAGGTGTTTTTCATTCTTCATATAGTTTATATTTTAAACTACTTTTCTAACTACTTTTTTACATGATTTTGCTAAAAGAGTACCCAGAATGTGAATGTGAATGACAAATGGCCGCAATGGACAAAATCTGTCAGGGAAGAGCTAACCTGTAGCCCGTTTCTATAACCTTGCGTTATAATAACGATCGATTTGCTATCGCAAGGCTCGTATCGCTTTCGATATGAAAAATGTTTCTGTAACACACTCAATTCACCTTGCGATAAATTAGTGGTGAGTTTTTATCATATCGATGGAATAAACGAAATGGAACATAGCATCTATCATTAATAGCAAAAAAGTATATGTAATAACAAAGTGCAGTGAATTTCCAAATTGGTAATAATTAAGGTAATTGTCTACCTTAGCTGTCAACTGCTAATAAATTAGCTAAAATTGTGGAAGGGGGCTCAAAAGACGGGGTTTGTCCTCAGGGTCACTAATCCGGAAGTGCTTTTTTAATATTTTGCTTCTCTGAAGAGATATTTGCAAACAAAGTTGCAAGTTTTCATGTGGTTGTTGCAATTTTATTAGGCTGTACTGTAAACGTGCGACAGAATGCGTTGTTGCGTATGTTGCCACGGTTCAGGTAACCACCCGGACTTGGGATGGCGTAGCCCAGGGTTATTTTTTATAAGCGCCGCCGAAGGCCGCCAACTCAGAAAGGTGTTTCGCACATAAATTTTGGTATCGGACCCGGGTCATTTTTCTGTTTTTTCCATAACTTTTCAAAAAAAAAAAAAAAAATATTAAAAAAGCGCTTCCGGATTCGTGATCCTGAGGCCAAACCCCGTCTTTTGAGCTATCTCCCATAATTTTAGCTAATTTATTAGCAGTTGACCCATAAAGGAAACAAATACCTTTTTGACCTGGCTGATGACTAAGCAAGAAAATAACATACTCGAATCACAGAAGGAAACTCTTTAAAGTGACGGTTGAATTGTTGAGTATGTATTAATATTAAGAGTAATTAATGGTGAATTCATAATTTTTCCAAAAGCAACCTCTACTATTTTTCTACTACTACTACTATTTTAAACTACTTTTTTACATGATTTTGTGAATGACAACCCTGCTAGACAGTCTTTTGACATTCAGTCAGCTTTGTAATGTTGCCTTTGAAAAAGTGATAGAAAATCGTGAAGTAAATATAAAACAGCTGATATTTACATCACGATTTTCTATCACGTTTCCAAAGGCAACATTACAAAGCTGAATGAATGTCAAAACATTGTCTAGCAGGGAATTTTTCGGGGAGCAAGATGGCCGCAATTAACAAAATCTGTCAAGGAAGGGCTAACCTGGTAATAATTGAATCATGCAGCCAAGCTTGATGTCGATACGTGTACAGATCCTGAGAAGCAGGGAAATTGGTGCTCAGTGAAAAGACAGGTACGCGTCTATGAGGATGCGCCTCGTCTGAGGACAGCCTAAGTAGTAAAAAAAAACGTGTCGCGTCGCTAGGTGTCCTTACCTTTAGCTAGCTGCTCCTGTAATTAAAATTGACACCCTACAAATTTTAGGAGAAGTTTACTCGGAGGTATATCGGGCCAAATTGGATAAACAACTTTTAAATGTGGGTCGGACTGCAACTAATCCCAGTGCTGATTACATTACACTTTTTATATGGGCTTCCATAATTTTAGAATGTACGTTGCGTTTTGTAAGAAGGCACATACTTTTTATTTACTGTTAATTTTTTATTTAATACAAAACAAAAATATACAATTATTCGAAAGGATTGGGGATATGTGTATATGTACTATTATTTCCTATCCATTCCTCTATTTACTCCCCCGTCGATTCCAAAAACAATCATTTAAATCATTTACATAAATTCATCTAAAACAAATCCATCAAATCGTACTAAACTTTTTAGAATCGGACAATCCAGGTTCAACAGATTCCGAAGTTAGGAAAATCCTAACTCTTCACATACCAATTACAGAATATGACACACTAGGCTCCGAGTCCGATGACGTGTCTGCTCGTGCAGCTAATTCAGCCAAATACCGTGCTCAATGTGGTAATAATAAAATCCTCATAATACTATTTCAATAATGTGTCCTTATTTACATTGATTTATTTTTAGCCTATTATTCAATGAGTATGTAATCTTATTTATTTTTGTTACTAACAAGTATTCACTAGATAACTCGGAAATTTATACATATGAAGAAATGTTGAAAGCATACACGGGATTTGTGCTTCAAATGCTTCGACTAAGAAGGTAGGTAGGTAGGCGACCGCCGTGGTGTGCTGGACCTATCACACCTAAGATTCCCTGTTGAATTCCGGAAAAAAGTAACATCAAAATTCTTTAGAAGAACGTTTTTTGTAAATGGACTCGCCCGTTGGCAGTGGTTTGGCTACTCTGCGAGCCATGGAAGGCTTACCAGCAAATATTTATCTGACTTGCAGATGCCATACTGAGTCGGTAAGAAACTGTAGATCCCGCCAATTTACAGGAATAAATCCAAAGGAGCGCACCACAATTTGGAAGAGAAGCAAGCCGTCAGATATTTTCAGAGGTTTTGATTTATTTATTTACATAAATACAATTCCACAATGGCGTTATAGATAAGAAAACGGATACGGAATTTTTAATTTTGAATTACATATACATATGGGCATTTCTGCAGCACAGAGCCAAAAATCCAAATATCTTTTCCCCTTTTTTACATTCAGGCTGTTATAGAACCACGGTTGCGACTCCAAAACAAAAAGGCGGACCAAAGAACCAAACTGAATTTATTATTGTTTTAATTAGTATATAAAGGAATGTTCCTCATAAAAGGAATGTTCCTTAGAATGTCAAAACGAGAACGTATTTATGTAAAAGATTTTGGTTCCACTCCTTTTATAGTTTTAGGGCCTCATTATGTATGACGAACAATAGCTCAGAGGAACGATTCGTCTGCTCACAAAATCTCGTACCCATCGTATTATCTATCATTTTCGTCCGCTCCATAGATTTTTTTTTAATATTTTCGACTTTTCTTTGACATAAAAAACAAAAATGAAAGAAAATACGATGGGTAGGCGATATTGTGAGCAGACGAATCGTTCATCTGAGCTGTCGTTCGTCATACATAATCAGGCCCATAATCTAATGTTGGCTTGAAGCTTAACCGCCTAGGCGATTTTGGCCGTTTCGTATCAAAGCACGCCAGTCTTTCCTTTTTAGCGATAATTGACGCCAATTGGAAAAAAGTCGTCCCACCACCTGACTATGATGAAGTGAGGATAGCGATATCCCGGCTCAAAAACAACAAAGCGCCTGGAAAAGACGGACTACCCGCCGAGCTGTTCAAACACGGAGGTGAAGAGCTGGTAAAAAGCATGCATCAGCTCTTATGCAGAATATGGTCAGACGAATGCATGCCTCCGGATTGGAATTTAAGTGTGCTTTGCCCAATCCACAAGAAAGGCGATCCCGCTAACCGCACCAACTACCGCGGAATTAGTCTTCTTAATATTGCATATAAGGTTCTTTCTAGCGTGTTGTGTGAAAGACTGAAGCCCATCGTAGACAAACTGATTGGACCTTATCAGTGTGGCTTTAGACCTGGTAAGTCTACCATCGACCAGATTTTCACGATACGCCAAATCCTGGAGAAGACCCATGATAAAAGAATCGACACACACCATCTCTTTGTCGATTTCAAAGCCGCATTTGACAGCGCAAAAAGGAGTTGCCTGTATGCCGCCATGTCTGAATTTGACTTCCCTGCAAAGCTTATACGGCTTTGCCAAATGACGTTGAGCAATACCAACAGCTCCGTCAGAATCGGAAAGGACCTCTCTGAGCCATTTGAAACCAAACGAGGCTTCAGACAGGGCGACTCCCTTTCGTGCGATTTCTTCAATCTGATGCTGGAGAAGATAATTCGAGCAGCAGAGCTAAACCGCAATGGTACAATCTTTTACAAGAGCGTGCAATTGCTGGCGTATGCCGATGATATTGATATCATTGGCCTTAACAACCGCGCCGTAAGCGCTGCCTTCTCTGGACTGGATAAGGAAGCGAAAAAGCCGTGAACGAGGACAAGACGAAGTATTTGCTGTCATCAAAGAAAGAATCGGCGCACCTGCGCCTTGGCAGCCATGTCACTGTTGATAGTTACAAATTTGAAACTGTGAGGGACTTCGTCTATTTGGGAACCAGTATTAACACCGAAAATAATATCAGTCTAGAAATCCAGCGGAGAATCACTCTTGCCAACAAGTGCTACTTTGGACTGAGTAGGCAATTGAGAAGTAAAGTCCTCTCTCGAAGAACAAAGATCACGCTCTATATATGGCTCAGATTCATGGACAATGTCAAGAGAAGATGAGATGGCCCTTGGAGTATTTGAGAGAAAAGTTCTCCGGAAGACTTATGGTCCTTCCCGTGATGCCAACGGCGAGTATCGAAGGAAATTTAATGATGAGCTGTACGAGCTCTACGCAGATCTGACCATAGTCCAGCGAATTAAAGCCCAAAGACTCCGCTGGCTGGGCCATGTTATGCGAATGGACAAAGAAGCTCCAGCACAGAAGGTTTTCCTATCGTCGGCTGAATTCGGCAGCAGAGGAAGGGGGAGGCCTCGACTGAGATGGAAACAACAGGTGGAGGATGACTTGAACTCCCTTGGAGTTTCCAATTGGCGTCAGTTATCGCTAAAAAGGAATGACTGGCGTGCTTTGATATGCAACGGCCAAAATCACCTAGGCGGTTAAGCGCCAATAAATGATGATGATGATGAGGAGTTCAAGTCATCCTCCACCTGTTGTTTCCATATCAGTCGAGGCCTCCCCCTTCCTCTGCTGCCGAAAGGAAAACTTTCTGTGCTGGAACTTCTTTTTCCATTCGCATAACATGACCCAGCCAGCGGAGCCTTTGGACTTTAATCCGCTGAACTATGGTCAGGTCTGCGTAAAGCTCGTACAGCTGATCGTTAAATTTCCTTCGATACTCGCCGTTGGCATCACGGGAAGGACCATAAATCTTCCGGAGAACTTTTCTCTCAAATACTCCAGGGGCCATCTCATATTCTCTTGACACTGTCCATGATTCCGAGCCGTACATCAGGACTGGTATGATGAGAGACTTATAGAGCGTGATCTTTGTTTGTCGAGAGAGGACTTTACTTCTCAATTTCTTACTTAGTTCAAATTAACACTTGTTGTCTCCGTTGGATTTCTAGACTGATATTATTTTGGGTGTTAATGCTGGTTCCCAAATAGACGAAATCCCTCACCTTTTCAAACTTGTAGTCATCAATGGTGACTTGGCTGCCAAGGCGCAGGTGCGCCGATTCTTTCTTTGATGACAGCTGATACTTCGTCTTGTCCTCGTTCACCGCAAGACCCACTTTTTTCGCTTCTTTATCCAGCCCAGAGAAGGCAGCGCTTACGGCGCGTTGGTGTGTTTACCTGTGGTCAGAGAATGAAGTATGAAGTAAGAATTCAATTAAATAACTTAAATAAAATTGGGAATCTATAGTTAAGTGTAAAACTTAAGATAGCCTGCCACCGTGAAACCGGGCCTAAGAGGCATATTCGTGAACAAAAACTTCGACCTGCGAAATTGTTCGATACAATTAATTTAAGGGCCGTTTTCTCGAGTTCCCGATAACGTCAAAGTTTATTGTCAATTTAACAGCCATTTCATTAGCCCTTTGAGTTTTGAAATTTAAAATTTTTAAATTTTTTTTAAATTTCATTTAAAAAATTCACGCACTAATATTAGTGCACAGGGACAAACTTTTATACAATTGTTCAAAAAGGACCAAATCTGATAAAAGTGGACCAGTGGACCAAACATTAAAAAAGAGCCAACGGTGTATAAAACATGCAAATCTTCATGAAATTGTGTCATATTGACCAAATTAAGAGCATTACTACAGTAAATCAGCTTTAAAATAGTGAATGTATTTGAAAATAAATAAGTGAAATTTTGTACCTCTTTTGCAAAAATGTCAATGGCACTGAATTTGACTTATATCAACTTATTAGTACGTAGTACATGTTCACTAATGATATCTTGACAAAAATATATGTTTTTACTCGCAAAAACGGATATCTTTATGAGAATAACATGAAAATCTATATGATCTTATGGATAGGTCCACCTTTTCATCTCAATGTTTCCATTTTGCTGAAGCTCTCAAGGGTTCGTTTTTTCGAGTGACGATTTTCATTCAAAATTTTTTAAATAATAGTTAAACAACAAATTTGTACTTATATTTACTAAATTAGATAATTATATGGCCTTCATAACACTTAACCCTTAGACGGGCAAAGGACAAAAATAAGGATTTCTGTTTCTCGAATTTTTGTTTCTGGATAATTTGTGCACGCTGAATTCATATCTGAAATCGGTTTTCTAAAAGTGGTTCTAGTTTGGAACCCAGGTCCAAAAGCGGGAAGACCGTCTGTGGACGGGTAAGACTAAAAAATTACATTATATAAGAGTTACATTATTATAAGCAATAAAAGAAATAAATTTTATTCAGAAAAACAATTCATTAATTTAAATAAAAATACATATCATTTAATAATATTTATTTTATATTAATATGTCAAGTGATAGTCCCTGAAGCAACTAGAGTAACATACAGTGAATTTGATCCACAAAACTTTTTTTTTTAAATTTCGTTAGACATCTACATAGATAGTATATTTAATTTTTTTAAATTAAAATATAGCTAATTATATAACATACAAAATTTTATTAAGGTTCAGGGGAATTTTTCAAAATTTGAAAAACGACCATCAAAATTTCCAACTTTTTTGGCAGAATATCTAGCGAATTTCTGAGTAGGCAGTTTTGTAGGCCAGTCAATTTCACTGTGATAATGTGCAAGTATGGCAACGCTATCGTGAGGCAAAGAAGGAAGAGAGACGCCTTTTCAGAAAAAAGAAACGTGAGGCCGAAAGGCGTGAGTGTGAGGAGCTTGAGATGCTGGCTGACAGGAATGATGCCCGAAAATTCTATGAAAAGATCCGGCGGATGACGGAAGATTTTAAGACCGGGGCAAGTTCCTGTAAGGACAATAATGGCGACCTGGTAACCGACGTACAGAGTGTACTTAAATTATGGAGGGAGCACTTCTCCTCACTGCTAAATTGCGAGGGAGACGTCGAACCCGATACCCCAATCCCTGACGATGGAAAAGTCGTCCCACCACCTGACTATGATGAAGTGAGGATAGCTATATCCCGGCTGAAAAACAACAAAGCGCCTGGAAAAGACGGACTGCCCGCCGAGCTGTTCAAACACGGAGGCGAAGAGCTGGTAAAAAGCATGCATCAGCTCTTATGCAGAATATGGTCAGACGAGTGCATGCCTCCAGATTGGAATTTAAGTGTGCTCTGCCCAATCCACAAGAAAGGCGATCCCGCTAACCGCACCAACTACCGCGGAATCAGTCTTCTTAATATCGCGTATAAGGTTCTTTCTAGCGTATTGTGTGAAAGACTGAAGCCCATCGTAGACAAGCTGATTGGACCTTATCAGTGTGGCTTTAGACCTGGTAAGTCTACCATCGACCAGATTTTCACGATACGCCAAATCCTGGAGAAGACCCATGATAAAAGAATCGACACACACCATCTCTTTGTCGATTTCAAAGCCGCTTTTGACAGCGCAAAAAGGAGTTGCCTGTATGCCGCCATGTCTGAATTTGACTTCCCTGCAAAGCTTATACGGCTTTGCCAAATGACGTTGAGCAATACTAACAGCTCCGTCAGAGTCGGGAAGGACCTCTCTGAGCCATTTGAAACCAAACGAGGCTTCAGACACCCTTTCGCGGGAAGGACCATAAATCTTCCGGAGAACTTTTCTCTCAAATACTCCAAGGGCCATCTCATCTTCTCTTGACACTGACCATGATTCCGAGCCGTACATCAGGACTGGTATGATGAGAGATTTATAGAGCGTGATCTTTGTTTGTCGAGAGAGGACTTTACTTCTCAATTGCCTACTTAGTCCAAAGTAACACTTGTTGGCAAGAGTGATTCTCAAAAATTCGCCAAATGCATTACCTAGTTGAATAAGCTTGTCGAAATTTAAAGCAAAACTAGGTTAGGTTAGGTTCAAGTGGCTGCCACAGAGGCACACCTAGGCCAGTATATATGCTTTATTGGGCGTTGTTCTTAACGCACCGCTTATACAGATCATGCAAGATCTGTGTACTTTACCTAACAGATTAAGGTTTGTTGCCTTGCTCAAAGCAGGCCACCATACCACAACTCCATGATTGGTCGAATGATTGCAGTGTAGATCCATTTGCATATTTTGGGGCTAAGCCCCCATTTTTTGCCAATGGCTCTTTTGCACGTGTAGAGTGCAATACACGATTTCTTCTGGCGCTGAGGAACATTCTCCTTCCAGGTTAGTTTCCTATCCAGAACTGTGTCCAAGAACTTGGCTTGCATCAAGTCGCACAGGGTTTGTGAGAATTTGCCCCTATATACTATAGCTAAGTCGTCTGCATATGCCACTACCTTCCCGCCCCCCAGCTTGTGTCTCGCTGCATCGAGTTGACAGTGAGGTCCATAGAAGCGGGGAGAGAACACCACCCTGAGGCGTTCCCCTTGTGACATAGCGTGATAAGTCAACCGAACCCAGTGATGAAACTATTCGTCTACCGCTTAGTAGTTGATCAATAAGACCTGCTTATGCCCAGACTTGTTAAAGCGGTGTTTATAGCATCAGGGCTTATGTTGTTGAAGGTTCCTTCAATATCTAAAAAGGCCATAAGACAGTACTCCTTTTCATACAGCGATTTTTCAATAACAGGAACTAAGCTGTGAAGCGCGGTTTCTGTAGATTTCCCTTTGGTGTATGCATGCTCATAGCTAGAGATAAGGTTGCTATCAATAGTAGAGGAGAGGTAGTCATTTATTATCCTCTCGAAGGTTTTGAGCACAAAGGATGAGAGTCTGATCGGCCTATAGTCATTGGGCTCGTAATGAGACGCCTTCCCCGCCTTAGGAATAAACACTACCGTGGCAATTCTCCAGGAGCACGGAATGTAGCTAAGAGCCAGGCAGGCTGTATAGAGAAATACCAGCCATTTGGCTGATGTCTCCAGCGTGTTCATGAGTTGTGCGGGAATAATCCCGTCAGGCCCGGCAGCCTTGAACGGTTCGAAGCTTTTAACCGCCCACCTAACCTTTTCCTTCGTGATGGGTATGTATACAGCCAGGTTTGTTGTAGGTGCTAAGGGTTCCCTGGAAAGTGCGTATTCAAGAGCAGCTCTAAGGTTCCCCCCTCCGTGCTGGTGCAGGATCCATCAGGTTTGCGCAAATAGCTTGTGGATGTTTGAGTTTTTGAGAGCACTCGCCTAAGTCTCGCTGTATCATCGACATTTTCGACCCCAGTGCAGAAATTTCTCCACGATACTCTCTTTGCCTGCCTCAGAGCTTTTTTGTAGGCCCTAAGTTTAACTTTATATTCGAGCCATTGAGTCTCCGTGCCAAGGCTCTAGGCCTTATTAAATTGTATCCTACATGATTTGCGGAGCGAGTCCAGGTCGTAGGACCACCAATGCGGCCTATGTTTACCGCGTGGTTTTAGCACTGGGCAAGCCTGTTCTAGGGCATTCGAGAGCGCCGTTGTAAAGGTCTTTGCCAGATCCTCCTACTCCCCTACTGATGAGGGGACTTGTGAGGGCAGTACTGGTAGGTCCCTAGATAGTACTTCATTGTGTAGCTGCCAGTTAGTGTTACGTGGGTTGCGTTTCATAACCAGCTGCTCAACAGAAAAGTCTAGAACTAATTCTACGTACTGGTGGTCGGAGAATGAATGTTCATCGAGAACACGCCATTTTCTGACCCACTCATAAACGCCTTCGCTGCAAATAGTGAGATCTATGGCGTCCCTACGGGTTTTAGTAATAAACGTAGGTTCGTTACCCACGTTGCAAACTACCAGGTTAGTTGTTAACAAATAGTCAAACAACGACTCTCCTCTAGCATTGATATCGGAGCTTCCCACTGGACGTGATGAGCATTAGCGTCAGTTCCGATAATAAGATGACCCATGGAAAAATTTGCCACCAAGTCGTTTACCTCCCTCTGTGGAGGAGGTTCTTCGGCGTCGTAGGGCATATAGATCGACGCCATCGTCAGGCTGGTACTGTCGACTGTTTAACTGGCAGCAGTAACGTCACCATTGGTATAGTTGGGCAAGAGAAAGGCGTTCAGCTCAGACTTAACCAAAATACAGGCTCTAACCCTGCCCCCCTCGCTGGATCGGATAAGCATAAAACCCTTAGTCCCCAAACCGGAAATTCTTGAGCTATTGACCCAGGGTTCCTGGATGAGGGCCACATATACGTCGCCTTTAGAGAGACCACTGATTAAAGCAGCCGAGGCTGCTTTAGCTTTGTGCAGGTTTATCTGAAGCACCACCAACATGAGAGCACTCAGACTTCCCTGCCACCGCCGTATCGTCGAGTTCCACCTCGTCTGGAGGCTTATCTTTCAACGACGATTTGTTCAGAACTGTGGCAGTATCAACATTGGTGCGCTCAGGACTAGCTGCTATCACTGTGACGTTGAGATATTCCCCGTCCAGCAGGCTGTCTCCCATCTCCGAGCTGTTCACTGCTCTTTCGCCATTTGACGTGGCAGATACCACACTTTCCGGGTCGGACATCTCCGACTCCTCTTCCGGCAGCCGAAATAGCAGCGCGCTGTGCATCGTCGTGGTATACGTGGATCACGATCTCACCCATGCCGTATTGCACTCGTCCATTGCACCGTTTAAGGGGCTCGAGTGCCTCCTGAAGACCACTTGCCTATCAGGCCCTACCGCATGCTCAACCAGATTGACACTCCAGTCCTGCGTCGGGAGAGACGGGTTCATGACTCGCAGCATCCTGAGAATTCTCTCAGGTTCAGCAGGGATGGCAGGAATCCATGATCTTGCCCTTGGCCGAGCCGGGATGTCCTTCCAGTCGACAACCTCGATTCTTGCCCCTTGGTAGATCTCACCCAGTCTTGCAGCTGCTGCCTTGTACAGTGCAACAGTTTTTGCATCCTCGCAAGCGAATACCTTGATTCAGCCCTGGCGCCATCCCGCATCAGAACCCATCGGCGTGGCACCCGGAGACTCATCCATAATGTCAAGAAGGTCATTACCGATAGCGTTCCGGACGTACCGCCACTGGTCCCTAGGGATGGTCCAGCTTACCTTGGTCAATGACGCCTATGAGGATCCTGTCCATGGTCACTTCAGCAAAGCTGAGTTTACCCACTACGGGGGCGTTCTTCTGCCACTTCGGGTGGGGTTTTAAATCCACGTCCGATCTCTGGCGTTTGAAGGGATTGCCATCAACCTACTTTGGCGCGTAATTGCTTTGGAAGTTCGGTAAGATAGCTTCAGCCATCTCCACTGTCTTTCTGGCATTCGTCGATAGCGTCTCTTGTGAAATACCTTCGTATTTCTTCAGGATCCTTGCGGCCGCTCTTTTGTCCAAGTACTCAGAGCGACTGGGAGATATCTTTTGGGGTGAATTTCGACCCTTAGTTGCCACCGCGGTCGTTCCCTTATTTGGATCTCTGGGGCCAGGTCGTGAGACCACTGTCACAGACGTTAAAGACTTGGTTTCGGTACCGGCACTTACTGGAGGTTTACCATCAGCCGTTGTTGGCTTCACTGTGTTTGTACCGGTACTTGCTTTGGGGATTGCCCCCTTATTATACAGAGCTAATCGACCCGTAGTTGCCATCGCTGTCGATCTCTCGGCTTATAAAGAAATGGGCGGCGCTATGATCACAAGGGCAGCGTAGCCCTGTGGCTATCGACTTAAGCCCTCGTACCGCGGCAAGGTGTCCACCCTTCACGAAGGTAAAGCAACACTACTTTTAAAACAAATTTGAAGTTCTAAGTTCATACAATATAGATAACGAAGTTTTTGATACTGAAATATACACATGTGAAGTAACAATTTAATATAATAAAAAATTTAAATAAACGGGCATCCCAGGCTGACCCCTCACTTTAGAGTCCACTTTCCGCATTTTTTTTTATTATTTTTTATTTTTTCTAATTGTAATTGCCTTTTCTTGAAAAAAATCAAAATAATCGTTCCCGATTAAAAAAAACCTTCTAATCAATTGATTACTAATTACTAATCATAATTAACAGGTCTGCTTTCTTGTAACGATAGTGACGGAGCTTTTGACAGATATATTTGAAAATAATTAAAGCAGGCTTTACATTTTTTTCTCCATATCATACTTACATATTGATGTGCCATACGAAAACTAACCCCCTTATTCATAAAACATATAAAAGGTTTATTAAGCTCTTATTATTCAAAATTTGTATGAAAATGTCATTTTAAAAAGCTTTATAAACCAATTTTATTTTTTATAAATATGGGGGTAAAACTTTTTAAATTTTTTACGAAAAGTAACACTTTTCAAATTCTGTAATGAAACTAACACTTTTATTTCGTGTCTGACGAAAACTAACACTTTTAATTTATGTCTGACGAAAACTAGCACTTTTATTTTGTGTCTGACGAAAACTAACACTTTTGCGTAGTACATTTTCTTCAGAGAAAAAATGAAAGTGTTGCTTTTCGTCAGTCACAAAATAAAAGTGTTATATGGTGTTTCCACCAAAAACAAACACCGTGTTTGTAGGTTTTGGGTTTGAAATAGTTGTCAACTGTTTCCACTGCGTGTTTAATATAAATTGTGTTTAATCTGTCATTCGTGTAATTTTATTATTCGAACATTTTGTGGAAAATGCTATTTACGCCAAAAGGCAAAGAGCCACGAAAGCCCACTGGTAGCCATTTGGGTCTTATAAATGCTATAACCTCTATAACATAGTCCAATTTTTCGGTGGGACCTATCAAACAAGTGTTTGGCCCTATGATTAAAAAATTTAAAAATTTTAAATATAAATTAATTTAATTTTAATTATCAACAATTTTGACAAACTGAAAGCAATGGTAACATGATTTCGATAAGAATTTAAAAACTGAAAGGAAATAATGACGTAAATGAACATTATTGCCATCTTTTGATGATAGATCGGTTGCAAACCCAAAGTAAACACTCTTTAAAAAGGGGTTTGAAATAGGTTTGGGTTATGAAATTTGTATGAGATTTGACAAGGGTTTCGGGTAGTGTTTGATTTTAAACACGTTTGGGCTAGAAAACACGGTGTTTGTTCTTAGTGGAATCACCATATTAGTTAACGTCAGACACACACTGGAAGTGTTAGTTTTCGTCAGTCATAAAATAAAAGTGTTAGTTTTCGTCAGACAAAAATTTTTTGGTGTTAGTTTTCGTATGGGACGTATGTACATCAATTTCTAAAAAAGTCTCATTATAAAAAATTATTTCAAGCAAGCCTCTTCACAGAGATTAAGATTCGAAAAATGTTCCAAAAACTCTGACCTAAAAATTGTATCGCGAGTGACGGACAGTTTTTTTAATTTTTTGTTTTAATCACTAATTTAATTAAATTTGTTTTGGCATTTTAAATAAAGCTAGCTAGATACAAAGGCGGATCCAGGATTTTTTTCTGGGAGGGGACAGAGTCTCTGGGTAATTATCTTAATTGTTAAGATAATCGCACATGGCTTACAATCTTGGAAGCTTCAAAGCTTCAACTTTAAGAGTATGTAAAAAGATTTTCAAAAATGTTTCAAAGTTTCCCCATACAAAATGTATGGGAAAGGGCGAAAAAAAAATAGCCAACCCTAAGGGTTAAGTTAGAGCGCTAATTTTTTGCAAGGCTTATTTTCTCATCAATACCTAACTTTTTAGGGGGTAAGACCAAGTCGAAATTTTTTTTGAATCACCCTAATGTACATACTAATATACGTATATGTGCAATGACGAGGTTTTGAATTAATTTCATGTTTTTTTTTACTTTTTCTTACGCATATTCAGGTGTATAATTAATAACGTATTGCTTATGTATAAATATATATATATGAATATCTACTGAATAAATAAGCACTTGAATTGGGAGTTATTTCATTTTTCTTTGGAGTTATTTCATTTTTTTTTGGAAACTGGGGCCTCATTATGAAATAGCTACCAAATATTGGGACTTATTTCATTTCCTTCTTTGGGAGTTGTTTCATTTCTAAAAGTTGGGACTTATTTAATTTTTTGGTGGGATTTATTTCATTGGGTCTTATTTCATGGGACTTATTTCATTTGGGATTTATTTCGTGGTACCGTCTTTTTCTACTAAAAATCCATTGTGATGGAGCATCGACAGTACATAAAAATTCCGTTTGGGAGGGGCACGTGCCCCCGTGCCCCATCCCTAAATCCGCCGTTGGCTAGATATAACGATATTGCCATATTTGAAAACGTTAAAAGTATAGCATAAAGTGTATTCAACTAGTAAAATATTGTTTCTGATGAAACGCGAATGACGATGGAAATACCCATATGGCCAAAATCGCGGACTCTTACGTTACAATCAGACTCACTTTCCAATACAAACTACTACGAAAAGAGATGGATTTGGACACTTTCTTGAAGTAACATTTTCCATAGATATGAAAATTTTTGTAGGTATTTTTATTTAACAGTTATGCACCACTTTGTACGGACTGTTAGGTTACAGTTTTTGGAAGTTGCTTCACATTATTGAAAAAGTCTGCTCATCTGTCAGATTATTTTTAACATGTAGTATACAATTTTAAAGGTTTAACTCGTATGTAATAAATGGAAAAAAAAGTACACTGAAAAAAATTTGTCTGTGCTTTTCAGACACATAACGTCGCCCGGATAAATGATTGTCGTATGTTACATTTGACGACTTGTGGGAAATGAGAATTGAAGTTTGGAGTTCAATTTCTCAAAAACGCTTCATTGCATTTAGTCCACAGTTTGGGAGAATTTTACTGGTCCAATAAATTATTTAATTAGGTAATTACTTTTTTAACGGGTTTTGTTAATTATTTTAGAATTTATAAACAATTTTAATTATCGGATTTTGGTCTAAATTTAAGATGTTTGAAATTAGTTAAATATGTAATTTTTTTTTTTTATAAAAATAAAATAAACAGTTTTTCACTTATAAGCACATTCTGCTTATAACCAAACCAAAAATGTATCATAAATATAAAAAATTGAAAAATTTCACTCAATATCTCGGAAACTAAAAGAGATATCAAACCCCCGATGGCTCCATTCGAAAAATCGCGATCAGTTTAGTATAACTGCATTTATAACTCAATTCGACCAAATTTTCACATACGACAATCATTTATCCGGGCGACGATAACTGCTCGGCCTGTTACGTTACAAAAAAAGACTGTTACGTTACACGTGCGATTTTCGTTTAGATAAAAAGCGCAATTAAGCAATAATTACAGCTTGGTTGTGAATTTCATTGTAAATAACATAAATTTAGTTGTATTAGGATAAGACATCCAAAAATTTCTAAAGAAAAAAAATGGTCCAGGAGTGATTCGGTGATTCGGTTGAGGTAAATTTTTTTTTTTGCAAATTAAATTTGTTTTGCCGATTTCGGAAGAATGGTTAATGCATATTAAAATTTGTTATAGCGATTTTTTGTGAAACAAGATTAACCCTTAAAAAATCGGTGTGCAAAAGTTCGAATAAAAAAGACTGTTACGTTACATACAACTTTTGGCTCTGAACAAAGACATAACTACAAGCTCTGCTAATATTGCAGTTTATTTGAAAAATAGACTGGGAATGCTCGAAGAAAATTGATTTTTTGCCCAAAAAAACGATTTTGAATTTTGGACTGTTACTTTACATGAAAACATGCGGTCGAATTCATTGTGAACCAAAATGCTTACACCACTTGTCTCTTCGAAATATTTTATCAAATTACCTTCTATTAACCTTAATTCGTCTGAAAAAGGTAAATAGAGCGCTAGAAATAATATTACTGAAATGCAACGTACTTTTTCGTTAGATAATGTAATTTTTAAAAATTTTGTTCATTTAGAAACACCGCAGAAACTACATAACTATTATACTAAACGTATATTTTCGAAGAAAGTAAAAGGTTGCGTGTTGTCTTCGAGCATGGGATTCTTTGGGATGTGTGTAACCCCAAAACAATCAAAAGCACCCAAAATTCAAACAAAAAATTGTTTTTGGTTGTTTCGTTTCTGGCGAACTTGGCCATATGCAGAGTGTATGGCTTTGTTCGAGGCACGTAATAATAGCGGCAAAACTGCTGCGCTGATTAAGATTTGCAACCCTGTTGCAACTGCTCAGCTGATACTTTTCTGATGTTTTGCGCTTGTTTTGCAAATTGTTTCCAAATAAAAGAAATTTGTTTCCAAATAAAAGATAATGGAGCTTTCTCTATTGCTGGAAAATTTCGAAACAGGCGGAAATTTTTTAATGGAAATGACAAAAAAAAGCCGGCATCTTATCAACAACTTGGTAATGGTGCTGCTTAACTTTTCGCTGAAAAATAAATAAACACAAATACTAAGAAATTAAGTAATTTTTATGATAATATATATGATAAATTTTAATTTAAACAATCATTTTGTTACCTCTCTTCTTCCATTTTGATTGTGCAAACAAAAAATTTGTGATGCCGATTTTGTTTACTTCGCGCGCAACAATTGCCGAATTTTTGACAGCTAAAACGTGATGCTTTTGCCAATGTTGCCAGAATTTCACATCGAACGTGATACTTTGCAACACAGTTGCTGTGATTGAAACTCGAACAAAGCCTATGAGATGTTTAGTTTGCCACAAAAGCAAGCGCTTGGCAAAGCCTCGTGCAACTTTGTTCTGCTACTTAGTTACCAATAAAGGGACCTATCAGTGCAAGACACTCAGATTGTAAGTACGGAGGTTCAGCACTTCTTTTCAGATGATGGCTCATATGATGGTCACAAAACATCTCGTTTAGCACACCGAGGGAATTTTTTACTAAAAACAAGGCACAAACAAGAAAATTGAGGAATGATTTTGAACTTGGAAAGTTTTTTCTTAATATTAAGAAAATCCAGGATTTAAACATTTTTAAATAAATACGAAAATGTTTTCTCAATTCTGCCTTGATAATCACTAAAATAAATAAGAACATGTTTTTCATCTGGAGTATGAAATTTGAATAATTATAATCTTTGTTAAAAATTTTCAAAAAATGCTGGGCTGGTGAAGAACACGTTTTCTTCAAAAGTTTCAATCGTAGTTTTTGTTGTTGTTTGTCAAAAAAAAGTTTCCTTATTTTTTTCCTCATTTAAGTAAAGATATTTTCTTAAATCTATATATATAAAAATGAAATGGTGTTCAGTCGTCACGCTAAAACTCGAAAACGGCTGAACGGGGGTCATGTTATAAAATCAGAACAAAATATTAGGGGGGCGTGGCACCTCCCATACAAACTTTTTTCTTCAGGGTGAATATCTCTACACGGCTAAAAAAATTAACCTAAATTTTAAACCCGTATAAAGTTTAATCAGTTTTTCAAACTTTTTTGTACAATATTTCAAACCGTCCATATACCTACAAAGATTTTCAATTTCTTTTGGTTTCGATTTAAAATCTAAATGAGAAAGCAGTCTTAATTTTTTATTTTTGGTTTGTTTGAATGTAATTGAAACTTCATGTGCGTCATAGCTCAGCGGGAGAGCAGTCGGCTGTGACTCCTGAGAGCTTTCGTTCGAATCCTGTCAGCTGCCAAATTTTTTTATTTTTATTTTGTTCATAAAACTTTTCGGTTTAAAATAAAAACTTTTTGGTTTGAAAATTAAAATTTTCCGGTTTAAAATTAAAACTTTTTGGTTAGAAAATTAAAACTTTTCGGTCTAAAATTTAACTTTTGGGTTTGAAAATTAAAATTTATTTTTGAAAGCTTACTCAAGATGGAATTTTGCCAACAACATTTATGTGTGCGATGTAGCTCAGTGGTAGAGCAGACGGGCATGATGCGGGGAGTCTTGGTTCGAATTCCCGCCAATGGACAAAACAATTTATTTTATCTTTAAAAAATTGTTAAAACATTTCTTATTTATAATTGAAACCCGATTCATTTAGCCAATTTTCATGAAAACTGGTCTAGATTGAATTTGAATATGTTAGACCACTCAAACGTGGTTAGAGGTTAGATGAGAACGATCCCTACCACCACCAAAAAAAACAGGGGATAAAAAAGGGGGCGTGGCACCTCCCATACGAAGGAAACATTTCATTGTCCATATCCCTGTAGTCCATATTTCTGGAAGTATGAAATTTCATGAGGAGTTAAATAAGTTTGATCGCTATCATCTCCAAAAAAAAACTGGAGATAAAGAACAAGGGCACCTCCCATACGAAGGAAACATTTCATTGTCCATATCCCTGCAAGTATTTATGTTAGACCACTGAAATTTGGTGAGGGTTTATATGTGATCGATCCCTAACACCTCCCAAAAAACTCGAGTTAACGAAAAAGGGGGCGTGGCACCTCCCATACGAATGAAATACCCTATAGTCCATATCTCTGGAAGTATTTAAGTTAGACCACTGAAATTTTGTGAGGAGTTATATAAGGTCAATCCCTGCCACCTCCAAAAAATCTGGAGATAACGAAAAAGAGGGCGTGGTTCCTCCTATACGAAGGAGATAGGGATATGGATTAAAATAGATATAGGGATCGGGTTAGAGAAACATGCAGGGAAATAAATTTGTGGCAGGTAAACGTCTGCCGGGTCAGCTAGTTAAGTATATTTTTGATAATATTTTCTTCGTTTTTTTTTTAAATACTTTTGAAAATTTTTTGCTTCTTATATTTTGTTATTGTTTTAGAGAAGAATATAACATGCTTGTTTAAAGTAAACTTTTTTTATTAATTTCAGTGAAAATCAAGTAAATTTTTAAAATTTCTCAAGATATTTACTAATTTGAGAATGAGAAAATATTTTTTAGATTTGAGAAAAATATTTTTCTCCGTGCACCTGCTTTTTGCATATGTCAAGATTTACTTCTGTCAAAATTTACTACTGTCAAAATTTACTACTGACAAAATTTACTACTGTAAAAATTTACCTTTTCGTTTGGCACCGCAAAATGGAAAATATTTGTACACCATAGGAAATTTTGTTCACCTCATTTTACTCTGACGAAAACAAGTATCGATTGATACACAGCCTTTAATGGAAAAAGCTGGTAGGTAACACATATTTTTCTTATAAATTGGGACTTATGTATGTACTTCATTACGAAATAACCAGTGCTACCAATTTAGCGGTTTTACCGCCAGATCTGGCGTTTTTGAAATCCATTTAGCGGGAAATCTAGCGTTTTTAAAAAAAGCGGGTTTCCTCACACAGAACGTCGAATATTTAAATTTAAATTTCCATAAACATTCCTGATTATTTAATCTAGCAAATTTCTTACTTGCTATTGTGAATGCAGCTTTTGATTCGAAGAAGTATGGCAGCTGCAGTATAGATTATATGGCAGATTGTTACTACGGTAAAAATTGTTTTTTCGAAGGGATATATAGAACTTTATATATATTCAGTAATACACTCAATTTCACTTCGTAAAAAAAGATAATTTCGCGAACGAAACGGGACAATTTCGATAAGTTTCGTGATTTCGAGTTTCCTGTTCCGACAGAGTAGCTGATAGACCCCTATAACGCATATCTCTGTGTGCATATTAGTTTAGTTAGGTCCCGTATTATTTAAAAGAAAAATAAATTTCTTTAAATAAATTTCAAAACTATGTGGCATATTCTAAGTTAAAGTAGGCACTGAAGTTAGGCCAGATTTTTGACAGAATTTCGGTTCTTTAGGTATGTACCTTTTTAAATTTGACTATGATAATGCCCTCACTCATTTATTTCTCAGTATTGTTTTGCCGATTTTAGCGGGTTTCTAACGGTGTTTTGTAAAAACTTACCGTGACCCGAAACACGCACGCGTGTGTCCATGTGCTCGTGTTTGCAAATGCGATTTCTTGTCATGCTCGTGCCTCGTGCGTGAACGTGTTCAGCCCGAAAACAAAAAACAAAAACACGCACGAAAAAACACGATAAACTTTTTTCACTTTTTGTACTAACCTGGGGCACTTTTATTTTTTGTAAATAATTTTTTTTTATAAGTATCTTAATTCCACTTCACTTCAATTCCACTTCATCCCAAACTTCAGTTTCGTGAACGTGTTGCAAAAATCATGCACGCGCCCACCTCTAGTTGGTAGCACTGATTCGAAGAAGTATGGCAGCTGCAGTATAGATTATATGGCAGATTGTTACTACGGTAAAAATTGTTTTTTCGAAGGGATATATAGAACTTGATATATATTCAGTAATACACTCAATTTCACTTCGTAAAAAAAGATAATGTCGCGAACGAAACGGGACAATTTCGATAAGTTTCGTGATTTCGAGTTTCCTGTTCCGACAGAGTAGCTGATAGACCCCTATAACGCATATCTCTGTGTGCATATTAGTTTAGTTAAGTCCCGTATTATTTAAAAGAAAAATAAATTAAAAATTGTTTTTTCGAAGGGATATATAGAACTTGATATATATTCAGTAATACACTCAATTTCACTTCGTAAAAAAAGATAATGTCGCGAACGAAACGGGACAATTTCGATAAGTTTCGTGATTTCGAGTTTCCTGTTCCGACAGAGTAGCTGATAGACCCCTATAACGCATATCTCTGTGTGCATATTAGTTTAGTTAGGTCCCGTATTATTTAAAAGAAAAATAAATTTCTTTAAATAAATTTCAAAACTATGTGGCATATTCTAAGTTAAAGTAGGCACTGAAGTTAGGCCAGATTTTTGACAGAATTTCGGTTCTTTAGGTATGTACCTTTTTAAATTTGACTATGATAATGCCCTCACTCATTTATTTCTCAGTATTGTTTTGCCGATTTTAGCGGGTTTCTAACGGTGTTTTGTAAAAACTTACCGTGTGTCCATGTGCTCGTGTTCAGCTCGAAAACAAAAAACAAAAACACGCACGAAAAAACACGATCAACTTTTTTCACTTTTTGTACTAACCTGGGGCACTTTTATTTTTTGTAAATAATTTTTTTTTTATAAGTATCTTAATTCCACTTCACTTCAATTCCACTTCATCCCAAACTTCAGTTTCGTGAACGTGTTGCAAAAATCATGCACGCGCCCACCTCTAGTTGGTAGCACTGGAAATAACTCCGAACTCGTTGGGATTTATTTCACAGTTTTTTGTTTTGAATTATTTCTTAATGAAATAACTCCCACATTAAATAAAACCCTATGGATTTCTATGGCAGTTATTTCATTATTTCTTAGCATTGGGAGCTATTTCATTTTTGTTGGGACTTATTTCTTACAATCTTGTAGTTCTTTAACAACAGTCAATAATATTAAGGATGAAGACCCGTATATACACCATGTTGTTTGAGAAATCTTCTGGTAAATTTATTTACACCTTTTAACTCAAAAATACTGTAAGCTCAATAGAATGCACCTAGTGGTTTTTTAGAAAATTGGCCAAAACATTAAATCAATCAATGGAAAAGGTAAATAAATACGTTTGCACAATTTTTTGCAATTCTGTATTTTTTTTGTTTCCCCACACATTTAACAGAGTTCACACACTCTAAAAATAAACATTTTCTAATAAGATTTTATTTCATTCTTTGGGAGTTATTTCATTTCTACAAGTTGGGCGTTGTTTAATTTTTATTGGAACTTATTGCATTGGGAATTAATTTAATTAGGAGCATTCGTGGTACCGAAGAAGTTAGCTCTAACTAGTGAAATTGTTTGGCCTAAAAAACTAAAATTTTGAAGGTCGTTTCATAAATGTTTAAGGTTATTTTCATTTGGTTTCTGTTCTGAATTCGCTATATTTTAATTACAAATTATCAGAAATACTATCTTAGTATATCGTCTAACGAAATTCAAAAAAATGTTAGTACACGAAATAAGCTGTAAGCCGCGTATGTATGTGAAACAAACCATTTTTATGTTTAAGTAAGGACACATATTGAATCTAATAAAAATGTGCTCATAAGCTGTTCATTAGATCGCCTTCTTTTAATCTTGGGTTCGAGGGGCGGAATATGAAAGATTTTGCTCTAAAAAGAAGCCGTGCACAATTTCACTCGAAAGGAATGACTTCTAAACTAACACATATACATACTCCACACTGAACCAAAAAAGTTCATGTATCCAATGAAAAAGTACATAGATTTTAAGAATTGTTCGTTAAAACCTCTCCAAAGAACTTTTTCGTAGAAATTTACGAACATTTCCTAGAATACAAGCACTTTTTCATAAAATATGTAAACAAATCCACAGAAAGCATGTATTCATTCATAAATTGTAAGAAGATTTTCTTAGATTCTATGAATTTTTTCTTATATTTTAAGAAAAATCAGCGCGAACTTCTATGAAACTTTGTTCGTAAAAAACATGTACGTTTTCGGTTCAGTGCATGGTACACCCACAAACGAGTACTCCATAGAGTACTTCAAAGCAAAGCAAAAAAGCTTTATATTGTTAATTTTTGTCACTTTTCTATATAATCTTCTGCACGCTGAATGTATATGGTTTTTAAAGTTTTCAAATGCAACGTGCTAGTTCTAAAATTTATCCAGCTCGAGTGAAATTTCCCAAAGTTTATTTTCACAGCATAATGCACCATATTCCGCCCGGCGAACTTTTAATATACGTCAAAAATTGATATAACGAACAGCTTCACGTTCATGTGTATCTTTTTTTTTTGTAATATTGTAATTCTAATTATATAGGCACACAAGAAGAATCGTCCTCATCATCAGAGACTACGCCCACAAGTTTATCAAGAAAATCGAAGCCCCCGTTTTCAGCTCGAAAAGGCGGTAAATCTGGCACAAGTGGTAAGAGACATGTACGCAGTTCTAGCGGATATTCGAGTCACAACGATGAAACAACGTTTAGGTAAAAAAAAATCAATGACAGTCTTCTTAACAATACTATTATCTCATTTAGCATATCAAACTATCCACCAAACTATCAGGATCATATAAATCCTCCAGCGCGTTTTTCCGACTCCAACGACAAATCGAAACCTCAGACCTCTCCACGAGTACGTGGTAACCAAAAACTTCAAAGGGAGGCTTTCCAAATCAATGTGTAACTAGAGGGAATGACTGAACCACTTGAACGAATATACTGTATTACATAATTAAATAAGTTTAAAATAGCTTTGTACTATACTCAAGATAAGATTTTTGTCAATGATATTTTTTTATTTAACATGGTAAACAATTTTATTCTAGAATTTACAAGCTTGTTGGTAAATGTATGTATGTATCTACTTATCTTCTTATGTATATAAAACAACGCCAAAAAGTTGGCAAAATTTTAAACTTTGAAATACGTAACGAATTTCAATCTGTTGGGTTTAACATTAGGTATACCTTTAGGGCCACTTTCATAATACCAATTAACGCTTACCAAGGTTTATAGGCTTATTTTGTGTAGATGTCAAATTAACCGCGGATTTGCGTTAACTGACTTTTTATGAAAGCGGTACTAAGCCTATTATTTGTATAAAATTATACCATAGAAGTTGGGTATAGCTTATCTATATATATAAAATTGGATGTATGTATGTACGAGTATGTATATATGTGGCTTATGGACTCCAAAACTACTCGGCCTATTTTGTTGAAATTTTGGGGATAGATTAGTAGGAGCCTGGATTTTTTTTATGGGAAGTGGACCCGGGACCGCCCTATTCGAAAATATCGTATAAATGGCTGGATTTACTTGAAATTGTGTATGTAGGTAGCGTTATGCTTAGGTTAAAGTATAGGATGATTTTTCTTCCGGGAAGTGGACCAGGGACCGATCTGTTCTAAACAATCGTATTTATAGCTCGAATTACTTGAAACTTGGTATGTAGGTAGCTATATGCTAAGATTAATATATAGAATAAATTTTCTTCCAGAAAGTGTACCCAGGGCTGACTTAATCTAAACTATCGTAAAAATGGTTGCATTCACTTGAAATTTGGTATGTAGGTAACGTTATGCTTATGTCAAAGTATAGGATGATTTTTCTTCCGGAAAGTGGACCCAGGGCTGACTTATTCTAAACTATCGTGAAAATGGTTGAATTTACTTGAAATTTGATATGTAGGTAGCGTTATGCTTAGATCAAAGTATGGGATGATTTTTCTTCCGGGAAGTGGACCAGAGCCTGATATATTCTTAACAATGGCTTCAATTCCCGTTGCGTCTAGCATTTGCTGTAACCATAAATAAAGCACAAGGACAATCACTTACTATCGCTGGACTGGATTTGAGAAATGCGTGTTTTTCACATGGTCAATTATACGTCGCCTGTTCATGAGTTGGATCCCCAAAAAAAATTTTTGTTTACACACCTAATGAAAAAATCAAAAATATTGTTTATCCTTTAGCATTAAGATAAATAAAAGTCCTAAAATCATCATCATTCATCATTTATTGGCGCTTAACCGCCTAAGCGATTTTGGCCGTTGCATATCAAAACACGCCAGTCATTCCTTTTTAGCGATAACTGACGCCAATTGGAAACCCCAAGGGAGTTCAAGTCATCCCCCACCTGTTGTTTCCATCTCAGTCGAGGCCTCCCCCTTCCTCTGCTGCCGAATTCAGGCGACGATAGGAAAACCTTCTGTGCTGGAGCTTCTTTGTCCATTCGCATAACATGGCCCAGCCAGTGGGGTCTTTGGGCTTTAATTCGCTGAACTATGGTCAAATATGCGTAGAGCTCGTACAGCTCATCGTTAAATTTCCTTCGATACTCGCCGTTGGCATCACGGGAAGGACCATAAATCTTCCGGAGAACTTTTCTCTCAAATACTCCAAAGGCCATCTCATCTTCTCTTGACATTGTCCATGAATCTGAGCCATACGTCAGGACAGGTATGATGAGAGACTTATAGAGCGTGATCTTTGTTCTTCGAGAGAGGACTTTACTTCTCAATTGCCTACTCAGTCCAAAGTAGCACTTGTTGGCAAGAGTGATTCTCCGCTGGATTTCTAGACTGATATTATTTTCGGTGTTGATACTGGTTCCCAAATAGACGAAGTCCCTCACAGTTTCAAATTTGTAACTATCAACAGTGACATGGCTGCCAAGGCGCAGGTGCGCCGATTCTTTCTTTGATGACAGCAAATACTTCGTCTTGTCCTCGTTCACGGCAAGACCCACTTTTTTCACTTCCTTATCCAGTCCAGAGAAGGCAGCGCTTACGGCGCGGTTGTTAAGGCCACTGATATCAATATCATCGGCATACGCCAGCAATTGCACGCTCTTGTAAAAGATTGTACCATTGCGGTTTAGCTCTGCTGCTCGAATTATCTTCTCCAGCATCAGATTGAAGAAATCGCACGAAAGGGAGTCGCCCTGTCTGAAGCCTCGTTTGGTTTCAAATGGCTCAGAGAGGTCCTTCCCGATTCTGACGGAGCTGTTGGTATTGCTCAACGTCATTTGGCAAAGCCGTATAAGGTTTGCAGGGAAGTCAAATTCAGACATGGCGGCATACAGGCAACTCCTTTTTGCGCTGTCAAAAGCGGCTTTGAAATCGACAAAGAGATGGTGTGTGTCGATTCTTTTATCATGGGTCTTCTCCAAGATTTGGCGTATCGTGAAAATCTGGTCGATGGTAGACTTATCAGGTCTAAAGCCACACTGATAAGGTCCAATCAGTTTGTCTACGATGGGCTTCAGCTACGATATTAAGAAGAATGATTCCGCGGTAGTTGGTGCGGTTAGCGGGATCGCCTTTCTTGTGGATTGGGCAAAGCACACTTAAATTCTAATCCGGAGGCATGCATTCGTCTGACCATATTCTGCATAAGAGCTGATGCATGCTTTTTACCAGCTCTTCACCTCCGTGTTTGAACAGCTCGGCGGATAGTCCGGCTTTTCCAGGCGCTTTGTTGTTTTTGAGCCGGGCTATAGTTATCCTCACTTCATCATAGTCAGGTGGTGCGACGACTTTTCCATCGTCAGGGATTGGGGTATCGGGTTCGTCGTCTCCCTCGCAATTTAGCAGTGAGAAGAAGTGCTCCCTCCATAATTTAAGTACACTTTGTACGTCGGTTACCAGGTCGCCATTATAGTCCTTACAGGAGCTTGCCCCGGTCTTAAAACCTTCCGTCATCCGCCGGATCTTTTCATAGAATTTTCGGGCATCATTCCTGTCAGCCAGCATCTCAAGCTCCTCACACTCACGCCTTTCGGCCTCACTTTTCTTTTTTCTGAAAAGGCGTCTCTTCCTTCTTTGCGTCACGATATTGTAGCCATACACTGCGGGTTGCGCCCGTTCGCAACGTCTCCTTGTAGGCAGCGTCCTTTTTTTCGAGGCAGTTTTGCATTCCTCATCGTACGTTGTTCTTGCGGCCTCGCTGGAACCCTAGAGTGGCCTCTGCGGCGGTACGCAATGAGTGAGAGATATGCTTCCATTACTCGGTTACATCGTTAGGTCGAGGATTGCCCTCTGCTAGCAGGTGTGAGAGTCGAGTTGTGAAATTATCACCTGTCTGTGTCATGCGCAGCTTCTCGACGTCAATCTTTCCTTCCGTTACTGTGCGCACTTTCTTCGTTGCACAGAGGCGTGTGCGTATCTTGGCTGCGACAAGATAATGGTCAGAGTCAATATTGGGACCACGCAGTGTACGCACGTCCAGAACGGTGGAGCTATGTATGCCGTCAATCATGACATGATCAATCTGGTTTCTTGTTCTTTGATCAGGGGACAGCCAGGTGGCTTGGTGTATTCGTTTATGCTGGAACCTCGTACTACTGATGACCATATTGCGAGCAGCGGCGAAGTCAATCAACCTAGTGCCGTTGGGGGATGTTAAATCGTAGAGACTAAATTTTCCAACTGTAGGACCAAATACTCCTTCCTTTCCCACCTTGGCATTAATCGCATTTCCTGCAGGGCGGTAATGTCAGCCTTTGCGTTCACGAGGACATCAACCAGTCGGGCAGCGGCACCATCCCTTGAAAGGATCCGGACATTCCAGGTACATGCCCTAATATCCTTCTCGTAGTTCTTATTTCGTGTTGCCGGGTCGTCAACATTAAAGGGGGTTCTCATCCAAGGCTTTTCTTTGCTTTTCATTGGAATAAAGTTTTTACTTGGCGGGTCCCAAACCCAGCGCACAACCCGTCTCCGGGATTTTGATAAAAATATTCACACATCTATATAGCGAGCCGCTTGCTACAAGACAGACACCCGCTTGCAGCCGCACCATGTGGTGAACAGACGCTGCGAAAAATACCTCGGTGAGCCCTTAAACCAAGTATGTCAGAGTGGCCCCACCGCTGCCCCCTGCATGATGTCAAAATCGTGCTCGGCGACTTTAATGCCAAGGTGAGCAAGGAAGGAGTCTTTGGTCCTGCAGTTGGAAAATTCACTCTCCACGATATAACATCCCCCAACGGCACTAGGTTGATTGACTTCATGATCGACGGCAGACACAGCTCCACCGTTCTAGACGTGCGTACCCTACGCGGTCCCAATATCGACTCGGACCATTATCTTGTTGCAACCGAGATACGCACACGCCTCTGTGCAGCGAAGAAAGTACGCACAGTAACGGAAGGAAAGTTTGACGTCGAGAAGTTGCGCGTGACACAGACAGCTGATAATTTCTCCACTCGACTCTCACACCTGCTATCGGAGAGCAATCCTCGACCTAACGATGTAACCGAGCAATGGAAGCATATCTCTCACTCATTACGTACCGCCGCTGAAGCCACTATAGGGTTTCAGCGAGCCCGCAAGACCAACTGGTACGATGAAGAATGCACCACAGCCTCGGACAAAAAGGACGCTGCCTACAAGGAGACGTTGCGAACGGGCGCAACCCGCAGTGTATGGCAACAATATCGTGAGGCAAAGAAGGAAGAGAGACGCCTTTTCAGAAAAAAGAAAAGTGAGGCCGAAAGGTGTGAGTGTGAGGAGCTTGAGATGCTGGCTGACAGGAATGATGCCCGAAAATTCTATGAAAAGATCCGGCGGATGACGGAAGGTTTTAAGACCGGAGCAAGCTCCTGTAAGGACAATAATGGCGACCTGTTAACCGACGTACAAAGTGTACTTAAATTATGGAGGGAGCACTTCTCCTCACTGTTAAATTGCGAGGGAGACGTCGAACCCGATACCCCAATCCCTGACGATGGAAAAGTAGTCCCACCACCTGACTATGATGAAGTGAGGATAGCTATATCCCAGCTCAAAAACAACAAAGCGCCTGGAAAAGACGGACTACCCGCCGAGCTGTTCAAACACGGAGGCGAAGAGCTGGTAAAAAGCATGCATCAGCTCTTATGCAGAAAACTCCAAAAGTCCTCATCGATCCAATACGTACCTGGTTGGGTTAGGTTAGGTTGCAAGGGCGCGACAGAGTTCCTGGACTCTGCCCGAAACTTAGGCCATTCAATAGGCCCATTGTGACACCCCGACCGCGTACAGTCAGCCGACCTGAAAACCTAAGGAGATCAAAACACTCGATGCGGTGCCATGATAAGGCACCGCTAATCGAGTTCAATGATCTCCAGAAGGCTGTAAAAGACCAGTCGGCTCCCACGGTCGTTTTACCGTCTCACACTCAAGGCAGGGATCAAACCACTTCGTGGAACCAATGAATTTGGATAACGCCTTTACTTCCAGTTAGATACCTCAGTGAGGTCGACGAGAAACAGTTGGCCAAGGCTAGCCAACCGTCGTCTGCAGAGCGCGGGACATTGACACAGCAGATGGTGAACACTTTCCTCCTCCTCAATACATCTGCAACTGCAACAGTAATCAATAGACATTACGCCCAATCTAGTACCGTGAGTGCCTATTAAACAATGCCCTGTTAGTTGTTAATCCTAGGGATGAAATATCCGATTTATTAAGGGAAAGCAGGAAATTTGTACGTCCTTTGTTGTAAGAAGGCCAGGTTAGTCTGGATATTTTGCATGTTGAGAACCCTGACCAGAGCATATTTGCCATTTTCATTGTATTTGTGCTGATACTAAATTTAAAAGAGGCTATGGGTATGCCTACCGAACTATTTCCTGGAAGGAGATGGGTGGTGGTACCTCGTCTGGCCAGCTCATCCGCTCTGCAGTTACCTTAAATATTCCTGTACCCAGGTACCCAAATAAGGCTTATACTGAAGGCTGAGTCATCTCATTGAGATATGTGGTGGTATGTTAACAGGAGCGTGAGTGCCCAAGATTGTGGAGTGCCCACTTTGTCCAATTCGATTTCAGGAAAAACATCCGTTTTTTTGCATCTGCTACAAATTATTTTAAACAATTTTTTTTTTACTATTTTAAAAAAAGGTAAAATAACTCATAATCATCGTATACATATGTTTATTAAAACTGAAATAGTATTTAGAACTTGTGAAAACTTTATACCTTAATTTACTAGGCCATGCGTATTCCAAAAATGAAATCAATTTTTCGGTACCGGGTACCCATTAAAATACAAATGGTTTTTTTCACATTACTATATGACCGACAAATAAGGCAATCACTTTCAACAATGTATTTATTTAAGCTGAGATCCGAACCTTTTAAATATTTGTTTCTCTGTATTATATTTCTTGGATCTGACGATACTTAATAACAAACGAAACATTAAATCAGTATTGATTTGTACTCTTCCAGTTTTTCGCGTATGATTAAGCCGATAGTTTCTTATATTTTTGTGGGCGCATTCTAAGGCTTCTTCTGATAAGGAACCAGATAAAGTACGTGGAGATATAGATTAAGACAAAAAATTAAAACATAGTTTAACAATCCTTACCTATTGGTTAATCGAAGTATTTAATTACATCACATCCATGTACTAAAACTTTATGCACAGAACTTGGCATACTGTACGAGTACCAACCATAATTTCTAAGGTATAACTCTCTAGTTTCGGTCAACAAAACACTAAACTCTTGGGTTTTCGTTTGTTTTTCACAAGAGAGGACTCTTAGCACCAGAGAAAAATTATGGATTAGAGACTTATCCAGACCAGTAATTTCTGCGGCAACATCAATATTTTCAAAAAAAAACTCCGAGCTGTGTTTCCATCATTCGTTGTGCCAAAACCTTGCTTGACTTGGTCAATTATCAAACCTGTTTTGATTTTGAAATTTTTTGGATACGGGTTTTAGTTTCAATAAATTTAGCCTTACGGCAGATGGTAGGCTATGTGTAGTAAACATTCAAAGAATCGAACCCAACAAGCGAGGGTTGATAACCCAAATTTGTAATGATCTGGACTTGGTTTCTTGTTTTGTTCAATATTATTCATTTCCGTTGGGCTTACATGACATTTGAAACATCTAATTGAAGAATTGGTGTTTGTTAAAACGTTAGCTACTGCACCGTCAATCATAGTGCAATGCATTGTTTAATAATATAAGGTTAAGCAGTCCGATACGTTTTTGACACTTCTCGGCTTCATGCTTCCTTCTCTGATTGACAGTGCTACTTCTTTTCAAAATCGTATGAAAATGGTAGTAAAAACAAATATTCTTGATACGAACAAAATTACAGCAACACTGAAAGCTTTTGAAGTTTGTTTTATTTTTATTTTGAAAAATTAATTGTATATTTGGTAAGATTTTTATGAAAATTTATTATTTTAACTAAATAATAGCAATTTTTCCTGTTTTGCAGCCTTTACAGCATACAAATACGTTACCTCATCGTTTGAAGCTGAATTCAATTCAAGGAAAAAGCTTGTGTGCATTCTTACAAGAAGCTCACATTTCACCAAAATGCAGATTCTGACCTTGCCCTCCTCGCTAATTCGAATGAGCTTGAAGCGATAAGTTACCAATCCGCAGATCCTCTTGGGTGAGGACCACATCCATGTCGCATTTAGAAAGCCTAGAGATTTGTGCAGATTTATCTGAAGCACCACCAACATGAGAGCTTTCAGACTTCCCTGACGTACCCATATCGTCCGAGGTCTGCCAATTCCTGAGGTTGTCTCTCAACGACGAGTTGGCGTAACGGGAGCACTGCTGAAGCTGATAACATGCTTTTCGCGTCGGATTCCTCCGTTTCCTCTTGCAGTTCTTCGATATCCGAGTCCCCCCGTTGCAGCGGAGCTGGCAGCGCGCTTGGCCACGGTTTACGTGGATGACGATCTCACCTACACTCTAATGGACTAGTCCATTGTATCTTTTAAGGGGCTAGACTGCCTCCTTATTCATGGTGAAGACCACTTGTCTATCAGGCCCTAGAGCATCCCCGACCAGAGTGACACTTCAGTCTTGCGTCAGGAGGGACGGATTCATTATCCGCAGCATCGTGAGAATACTCTCAGGCTCTGTAGGGATGGCAGGAATCCATGCCCTTGCCTTTGGCCAAGCCGGAATGTCATTCCAGTCGACGACCCCGATTTTTGCACCTTTGTAGACTTCACACAGTCTTGCAGCTGCTGCCTTGTACAGTGCCACAGTTCATGCGTCGTCACACGCGACTATTTTAATCCCTGGTGCCAACCCGCATGCGTGACCGCCGCTGTACCACCCGGAGTCTTCAAATAAACGTCAATAAGAGCGTTAGCGAGTTCGTTCCGGACGTGTCGCCACTAGTCTTTCGGAATGGCCAAACGGTCGTTGCCTCGGTCAGGAATGCCTATAAGGATCCTTAGTTACTTCAGCAGAGCGTGGTTTTCCCACTCCGGGGTGAGGTTTTAACTCCACGTCCGATCTCTTGAGTTTGAAAGGGTTTCCGTTTACCCTCTTTGGCACATAAGTGGTTTGGAAATCCGGTATCAGAGATTGCACCAATTCTTGGAACTCGGCGACAGCGTTTCCTGATGGACTCTCTCATATTTCTTCAGGGTCCTTGCGGCCAATCGTTTTTCCAAGTACAGAGCGGAGGGGAGATGTCTCCTGGGAGTCCGGACCCGTAGTTGCCATCACGGTCGCTCCCTTTGTTTTTTCTCCTTTGGATCTCCGAGGCCAGTTCGTGAGACCGTTGCCACAGACGTTAAGAGATTGGTTTTCATACCGGCGATTGATGAAAGTTATTAAAAAAGGATCCAATTATAAACATTGCCAATTTATAAGCTTATTTCGTACATGTTACTGCTATCCACAAAAAGGGCATGCTTTTTACAGTTAAATTGAAAATTAATTTAATTTTCCTAATAATTTTAAAAAATAAACCCCTTATTCATAAAAAATATAAAAGGTTTATTAAGATCTTATAACTCAAAATTTATAAGTGAATGTCACTTTAAAAAGCTTTATAAACCAATTTATAAGGGGGTAAATCTTGAAAAGACAGATTTCCGGAAAAAAAACCTGAAATTTTGCGAACGGTCTTCCTTCCTTTTCTACTACAATTTTCCTAAAGGGTGACTTTTTACCCTTTTTGCATCCTTCGTAAATGCAACTCTAATAAGGAAGCTTTGCCTTGGCAAATGTCAAAATCTGTTTAACCTTATATAATTTAACAATGGTGCAATGCATAACGTAGGAAATATCAGCCAATCCCTTCTTATTTTGTAAAATATCACATTCCAAATCGTTAATCATCTAAACCATTTTATTATACTCTGAATGAATTACCCTTCTTACGTATAAACGAGTTTCACTGGTCTACAGAAGAGCGTAGAAGAGCACCCTGTACCTCTTAATTTTTTTTAAGCTATTGCATAGATTTTATCGCGGTCTTGGCACCTAAAAAAAGGGGATTCTTTCCAATAATGTACGGAACGGCTTTTTTTTTTTAAAGGGTAGAGGTGGTCGCACAGAGTACAAAATAAAAACCCGGAGCCGTCGGAGGCTTATATTTTATGAGAAATTTGCATTTAAAATAGCAAATTTGACCAAACAAATTTACCAGTGCAACCCGATTTCGCTAACACTATACGCACAAAATACAACTATATTATAAAAAAACGCTTTTCCTACTACCCGTATTGCTCTTTTAATCGAATATATCAAAAAAAGCCAAATTATAAAATTAAAAAAACCCGCAATGTTTATTTTCACAGAATCACTAGGCAACAACAATTTGCATTACTTGCAGTTACAGCGAGTTGCCTAATGCCCATTCATGAATAAACAAACTATGTGCATATGGTTACTCAATTACACAAGCATATATTTTGTTTATTCACCACTTTAAATTTTCCATTATTTATTTCGCACTTTTCACTCGAATAACCCAGGCCCCCGCGGTTCGAGCGTCCGCCATGTTGTGACGTCATATGAGCTATGTGCTATGGTGCTGCCACATCACCAAAAAATGGCATTATGAAAATACATCAATTTGTTGTTCCTTTGATATGAACATATTAAAATTTCGCATTATTACTATTATTTAAGTTGTATTTCATAAATGCAAGTAGTTTTAAGAGCTTTTTTGCATTTTCGCTCAAGAATGTACTTTTGTATAAAACAAGGAAGTTTTTGTTTAGACTTCCAACCGAGTATCTACGCTACAGAAATGACACTGACATTCAAATTGAATAATTGAAATATTAAAGCTAAATTTTAATTGTAAAAGCAACAACAACTTGCTTGTTATATTGTTCCAGACGCTGGTGTCAGCGCTTTCCATTTTACCGGATGCGCGTGCAACTGGTTAGTGCCAAATAATTCGGTTGTTGCGCTAATCCTTTGAATTGGCGCAACTTCGATTGCAAAACAGGAAATGTAAAATAATATTAGTTAGCAATTAAGAATTCACCTGTGGGAATTCTTATTGCGAAATAAAATTCAAATGAAGTGTCAGCAACACTTCGCTAGTTGGAAGTTATTGTGGCTATGGCCAAAAGAATGTAAGTATGTAATTAGGTTTAATGCAGCGGAAACAAAAGGTAAACAAGCTGTTGCAGCGATAGCCAAAATTTATGTAAATATGTAAATCGCTATGTTTTAGCAAAGGCAAACTGGTAAGTAATTGATTATGTGTTAACTCCTCCGCCCTTAAAATCGAGCGTCCTCGATCGATGAGTTAACATAAAACTTTGGTACGTCTTCTATTCCTATTTCTATAGTGTTTCGGTTGGGTTCTTTCTCTTTATTTATTTTTCGTAAAAATCTTAATTTTAACATTGTACTTATAATAACTAGTATAACTATTCCTATGGATATTGAATTAATGGAAAAATATAGCTGATTACGATTTTTAAGTATTTTTAATTCTTCTAACTCATTAGATTGGAATTCTTTTATTGAATTTAATGACAATATTTCTTCGATTTGCTTATTTTCTGCGATAGGCTGTAAAATAGCCGGCAGGGGTTTTTTCCCTGTTATTATTTTTGAAAAATTGAATTTATTTCCTACTTCTATGGTTGTATTGACATGTTTTATTAAATATGTTCCATTTATTTTTACACTTTCGTTTTCGAATTTAACGAAGCCTTGGTATTCATTTAAAAGTATTAAATCATTTGAAATTTCTTCAATTACTTTAACATGTTGGTTATTTATTTTAGTACAGTTATCTAGTTTACTTTTCAGCAGATGTGCTATGCATGTGCCGTTTGTAATATTTTCTACTGAATCTTTAGAACAAATTGCTAAACTATTGTACGATTTACAATTTTTGGTTTTTCCGTAAATTTCCTTCTTACATACTAGTAAAGCTTCGTATTTAATTTTGTTTATAAATTTTCCTTTTTTATCGGTCTAACTTCTAATGATCTACAATCTTCTTTTTCGGTTGTAGGTAATTTTATTATATAAATTAGGCTTTCTTTGTTGGATGCAATTTTTATATCAGCAAATTCCAATGCTTCATCAATATTTATAAAAGGGATATTTTCATCCTCTAAAAATTTGTTTGTTATTTCGATTTCTCTATCAGATAAAATGTATGAATTTATTATATTCGATTTTGCCCAATGAATGGCATACGCAATGCTAATTAATTCTTCTTTTATTGTTTCTAATTTAAACTTTGTTTTTAGCAGTAATTCATTATCAATTTCTCTTTCTTCTTGAACTAACTTAGCTATCTTATTTGTATTCTCAATTACTTCATTAATTTTTTCATAAGATAGTTTATTTATTACAACTTGCCTATTATTATTCTCTAAGACGTTATTCATTTTTTCAATTAAAATATTAAAGTCGCTATGGTCTGGATTTCCTGCGATCCATTTCCATGCTTAACCTATGAAATCTAATGACCTTTTATTATGTGATTTGTTTATTCTAATTCTACTTAAATAATTTTTGGATTGATTGACGAGGGATAAAAGGATGGGATTTAGGGGATGATTTGGGAGCTGTTCATTTATTGTCGTTTCTAAGCGTCGTATAGTCTTGTCGTAGTCGTCTATCTCTATTATATGTATAATTTTAAAATTTCCTGTCTGTAATTTCGCCGGTCCTGAGTCAATTGTAACGAGTTGGGATGATGAGTAGTCCAGGAATTGTACGTTTGCTGATGTCGTCATTAGGGTTATGGTCAATCTAAAAAATTTCACAATAAAAGTAATACAATAATGCATAATTTTCATTATTTCGTTTATTTTCATTAAAAAATTTTTAGATTTTTTTTTTTTTTTATAAAATTTTTACGTTACGTTTAATAATTCTTTCCCGCTTTCTCTATTTCGAAAAGAAACATTTTTTATTTTCGTTTCGAAAAGAAAAATGGAAAAATTTTGGATAAATTAAAAAATTTGGAAGAAGAAAAAAAAAGTTAACATTTTTATTTTATTAAGCTTTTATGTACCACTTTGCCCGATTCTGTAAGGACAGTGGATGAATTGTTTTCTTTGACTGTTTCTTTTTTGTATCGGGGGGTTAGTTTTGTCCCGTATCTCTTGTTGATTTTAACGAAAATGTTCTGTCCGGGTGTGTAGTTCTTGTTGGGTGTTTTGTTTTTGTTATGGTACGCTAAGTCTTTTTCCTGTTTAAGTTTTAGTCTTTGTATGTTATTTTGTCTGGCTGCTTCGTACTGCTCGAGGTTAATGTAGACTTTTCGTCCAAAAAAGTTTTCTATTGGTTTTTGTCCAGTTGTAGAGTGAATTGAGAAGTTGTATTCGTAAATTGCCCTCTCAAGCAATTCTTCGAAATTTCTGTCTATTTTTTCGTTTTTCAAACATCTTAGAATTTCTGCAAGGGTTGAGTGGAAGCGTTCGACTTGGCCATTTGCGGTGTGAGTGTGAGGTGGGGTTTTGTAGATTTTTATTCTTAACTGGTCTTCGACCATAAAATTTATTGAGTGTGAATTGAGGGATTTTTCGTTGTCAATTACGATCATTTGGGGTACTCCAAATGTAAAGAGGATTTGCCTTAATGGTTCGCGAATGTGCTCTATTGATTTTGATTTGATGACTCTTGCTTGTGCGTATTTTGAGAATTTATCTATAGCTGTTAGCACCAGATTTTTTTCTGCTATAAAAATATCGATGTGGACGATTTGTCCTGGGTATTCCGGAATCGGTGTATTTTTTATTTCTGGTTTGTTAGGGTGCCTGTCGTATTTGTTTTCGGCACAAATTTTACACTGTTTTACGATTTGGTTGATTTTTGACTGCATTTGTGGGAAATAGAATTTTTGAATTAATTGTTTTTTGTTCTCTGTTGCATTTCTGTGCCCTCTTTTGTGTTCAAGTAAGATTTGTTGTTCCTGTTGTTCGACTGTAATCAAGTCTTTGACCTGTGACTGGGTGAATCTTATTTTGAAGTTGCTGAAGTGGATAGGATATAGTTCTTGGATTTGGCCCATAATCTCTTCGGATGTAAATAAGCCGTTGATGACAGAGGGGTTTAGATGTCGTTTGAGTAGATCTTCTAGATCGTTCATTTAGTACTGTGGTTTGGTAATTGTATGTCTGTGGTATGTCGGAAAGGGAATCTTGAAATCGTAGGAACTTTCTTGTCCAACAAGTATCCAGATTTGATTTTTGAAAACGTTGATGGGAGCTTCCGTTGCTGGTATCAAGTTGTGTCCTGAGCTTTCGTCGGAATGAGTTGCTATTGTTAATGTGTTGAGTTCTGGGGTTCGGGAAAGTGTATCGGCAACGACGTTAGTTTTGCCTGGTTTGTATTTGAGTTCGTGATCGTATTCTTCCAAAATTGCCTTCCATCTCTTTAATTTTGAATTATCGTTTTTGTTACTGAGTGCGTATGTTAGGGGTTGGTGATCTGTAAATATTTTTATTTTGGCAGTCCCGTATAAGTAGTTTCTTAGAGATTTTAGTGCCCAGATGATGATAATGTAGGTTAATATCACTTCTCTTGATATCAGTGTGTTCTTGACTTGGTTGAAAGCTTCGATGGCTTCTTTACCGAGTTGGATCGGCCTCTTCTTTGATTAATTTTTTGAAATTCTTCCTGCTTCTCCTCTTAGGAGACTAGTGATGACCAAGAAATGATCTTAGGTTAGGTTAGGTTCAAGTGGCTGCCGCAGAGGCACACTTAGGCCAGTTTTGAAAGGCCCGTTGTGATACCACCAACACAAGGAAAGTCAGTCCCGGGACCCAGCCAAATGGAAAATCCCTGAGTTGTTGGGATTTTCCACATAGAAGAATCCCGGGACTGACACTCCTAAACCGACACCGTTACTCCTCCTCGAACCACTTAGATGACTTTATGAAGGCCATCAAGTCCTTTATGTCCAGTTCCGCGATCTGGCTTAGGCTATCCAGGAACGGAACTCCCAAAAAGCGCGTTCTCGCGCCGCTTAAAGCCGGACAGTTGCAGATGAGGTGTTCCACTGTTTCCTCCTCCTCATCATCTTTGCAACTCCTGCAGCATCGTCGGTAGGGCACACTTAGCCTTTCTGCATGCCTACCAATGAGGCAGTGACCGGTTAATACCCCTATCAATATGCAGATTTCCCTCCTAGTTAGGGCATAAATGCGTCTAGACCTTTTAAGATCCCATTTTGGCCAGGTTTGTTTCGATATCCGACACCCTGGGGATTGCAGCCATCTTTCGTTGGCTTGACGGAGTGTGTACTCCTTCAGCATTAGTTTGCATGTGGCAAACGGCATACCTAAGCGCTCTTTATCCTGAAGAACCTGCTTGGTCGTGCCCTGCCTGGCAAGCTCGTCTGCCTTACAGTTTCCCTCAATGTCCCTATGTCCCGGGACCCATATGAGGTTTACGCGGTTCTGTTGGGCCATCTCCTGAAGAGATCGACGACAGCTGAGCGTCAGTTCAGAGTTGAACGTGTATGAGCCAAGGGATTTGATGGCCGCTTGGCTATCGCTGAAAATAGCGATATCTTCTCCGATAACACGTTTGCTTAACCAGGCCGCGGCGTCTAGGATTGCCGAGACTTCCGCCTGGAAGACGCTACAATGATCAGGTAGTCTGAAGGAGAGCTCAAGGTCCAAATCCCTTGAATAAACCCCTCCTCCAACTCTGCCGTCCAACTTCGAGCCGTCGGTGTATATGGAAGTGCCACCATATGTTTCGGGACACCAATCCGTCCTCTCCCAGTCTTCTCTGCTGGGAATGTTTATTTTGAAACAGCTATCACCGACTGTAGTGGTCGCACAACGATCTGTGCTTAGAGGGAGAAAGCTGTAAGATTCCAGAATACTGGAGTGTCCAATAGTACCCGCCCCCCAACTGGAGGTTTCTCTTAGGCGCAGAGCTGATGCCGCTGCTGACCGAAACCCTTCCAGATCAAAATGCCCAGAATGACCTGGAGGGCTTCGTTGGGCGTTGTCCTTAGCGCACCGCTTATACAGATCATATTGGATCTATGGACTTTCCGCAACAGATTCAGGTATGTTGCCTTGCTCAGCGCAGGCCACCATACGACGACTCCATATAGCATGATTGGACGAATGATGGCCGTGTAGATCCAACTGCATACTCTAGGGCTGAGCCCCCATTTTTTGCCAATGGCTCTTTTGCATGTGTAAAGAGCGATGCAAGCTTTCTTCTGGCGCTGAAGAACATTCTCCTTCCAATTCAGTTTCCTGTCCAGAACTATGCCTAGAAACTTGGCTACTTGCATCAGGTCACACAGAGTTTGTGGGAACTTGCCTCTGAATGCAATAGCTAAATCGTCTGCGTATGCCACTATCTTCCCGCCCCCCCAACTTGTGTCACGTAGTAACGAGTTGAGTGTGAGGTTCCATAAAAGCGGGAAAAGAACACCACCCTGGGGGGTTCCCCTTGTGACATAGCGTGATAACTCAACCGTACCAAGTGAAGAAGCTATTTTCCTTCCCCTTAAAAGTTGGTCAATTAAACCAGTTAGAGGTCTATCTACGCCCAGATTAGTTAGAGCGGAGTTGATAGCCTCCGGGCTTATATTGTTGAAAGCCCCCTCAATGTCTAGGAAGGCCACGAGACAGTAGTCCTTTTCACGCAGCGATTTCTCAATGACCGATACTAGGCTGTGCAGAGCGGTTTCTGTTGATTTACCCTTGGTGTATGCATGCTGATAGCTAGAAATAAGGTTGCTATCAATAGTCGTTGAGAGGTAGTCGCTTAGTATCCTCTCAAAGGTTTTGAGTACAAAGGACGAGAGACTGATCGGTCTGTAGTCTTTTGGCTCGTAGTGGGATGCCTTCCCAGCCTTAGGGATAAACACTACACCAAGGCGTGGCAGTTCGATGGCCGGCAAAAGCAACATCAAAAATTATTTATAAAAAGAATTTTTCTAAACGGGGTCGCCCCTCGGCAGTAGTTTGGCAAACTCTCCGGGTGTATCTCTGCCGTGAGAAGCTTTTCTTTTTTGCTTTGCAAGTGCCGTTCGGAGTCGACAAGAAACTGCAGGTCCCGCCAACTTGTAGGAAAAACTCAAAAGCAACACACCACAAGTTGGAAAGAGAAGCTCGGCTAAAAATCTCGTTAGAGGTTATGATTACCTGTTGGTATATCGCCGCCATTAGTTTTTTTTTTTTTTTTTTTTGCTCAGGCCAAAAAATTATCAATACCGGGAAATATGCTACCCCAGACAGTTACGGCGTAACTTTGGCCATTTGGAATCTACCTCTTTTCGGACCTTTGCGTTATAAAAATGGCGAGTATTTAATATTTGTCGATTTCCGCCGATGGCACCACAAGAAGGTTATCGCCAGAGTGTCGCAGAAACTGGTGGATTCGTTTCCATAGGAATTTTATTTATACTGAAGTCAAGACCAGGGTACCGTCTTATCAAGGAAAATGAAAACTTGTTTGGAACCGGTTCTGGATTTTGAAACGGTTTCGTTTTTTTATTAAAATAACGGTTACGATTTAGTTTTCGGTTTCAAGAAATTAATCGGCCACGCTGTTGCTGTTGTAAGAGGGACGTGACGGACCAAACAGAGTTGTACGGTATTGGGTCTATGCTCTCACAGCTGCCGAACCACCTTATGGTACTATTCCCTTTGCCGATTTCATCAACCCCGTGACCGTGGTCGAAATTGATTTTAGTCGCTTCTTGCGACAGGCATTCCACCACGGGCTATTCTAAACCCCTAACCCGCAGGGGTCATAAATCGATTTTAATCGCTTACAGTTTCGTTTTCGGTCTAAGATTAGACCATTCATATTAGCTAAAATGTGCTAGAGTCTAGCTAATCTGAACTCTAAACTCTATTTAAACGTGCAAGGAACTGAGGCAAGCGTTATTGTATTTATATAAAACAATTCGCTATTTCTTCTCTCTATTGGAAAAATTTAATAAGCTTAAACAGAACGGGTTAATATTTTTTTTCATTTGATAGGAAAACCCCTACAGAAAAGAAAGAGCTGTCAAGTTCACCATTACTTTGTTTAATATACTTTGATTTTTATTCGTTATTCAAAAAAATTTGAATGATGAGTGACCAGCTATTTTTATTTAAAAAAAATCAAAGTGATGAATGACAAGTTATCTTTATTTCAAGCGATTCTTGAATAAAATGACTTGTTATTCATCACTCAAAATTTCTTTGAATAAAAATAGCTGGTCACTCATGACTCAAATGAATAAAATTAATTTTTTACTTGAATAATTTTGTATTCAAAATGGCCCAACTCTGGTGGAATATACATATCTTCATACAATTTCCAGAGCTAATTTTACAATCACGATATCCCAGAACTGGTTAGGTTAGGTTCAAGTGGCTGCCGCAGAGGCACACTTAGGCCAGTTTTGAAAGGCCCGTTGTGATACCACCAACACAAGGAAAGTCAGTCCCGGGACCCAGCCAAATGGAAAATCCCTGAGTTGTTGGGATTTTCCACATAGCAGAATCCCGGGACTGACACTCCTAAACCGACACCGTTACTCCTCCTCGAACCACTTAGATGACTTTATGAAGGCCATCAAGTCCTTTATGTCCAGTTCCGCGATCTGGCTTAGGCTATCCAGGAACGGAACTCCCAAAAAGCGCGTTCTCGCGCCGCTTAAAGCCGGACAGTTGCAGATGAGGTGTTCCACTGTTTCCTCCTCCTCATCATCCTTGCAACTCCTGCAGCATCGTCGGTAGGGCACACTTAGCCTTTCTGCATGCCTACCAATGAGGCAGTGACCGGTTAATACCCCTATCAATATGCAGATTTCCCTCCTAGTTAGGGCATAAATGCGTCTAGACCTTTTAAGATCCCATTTTGGCCAGGTTTGTTTCGATATCCGACACCCTGGGGATTGCAGCCATCTTTCTTTGGCTTGACGGAGTGTGTGCTCCTTCAGCATTAGTTTGCATGTGGCAAACGGCATATCTAAGCGCTCTTCATCCTGAAGAACCTGCTTGGTCGTGCCCTGCCTGGCAAGCTCGTCTGCCTTACAGTTTCCCTCAATGTCCCTATGTCCCGGGACCCATATGAGGTTTACGCGGTTCTGTTGGGCCATCTCCTGAAGAGATCGACGACAGCTGAGCGTCAGTTCAGAGTTGAACGTGTATGAGCCAAGGGATTTGATGGCCGCTTGGCTATCGCTGAAAATAGCGATATCTTCTCCGATAACACGTTTGCTTAACCAGGCCGCGGCGTCTAGGATTGCCGATACTTCCGCCTGGAAGACGCTACAATGATCAGGTAGTCTGAAGGAGAGCTCAAGGTCCAAATCCCTTGAATAAACCCCTCCTCCAACTCTGCCGTCCAACTTCGAGCCGTCGGTGTATATGGAAGTGCCACCATTTGTTTCGGGACACCAATCCGTCCTCTCCCAGTCTTCTCTGCTGGGAATGTTTATTTTGAAACAGCTATCACCGACTGTAGTGGTCGCACAACTATCTGTGCTTAGAGGGAGAAAGCTGTAAGATTCCAGAATACTGGAGTGTCCAATAGTACCCGCCCCCCAACTGGAGGTTTCTCTTAGGCGCAGAGCTGATGCCGCTGCTGACCGAAACCCTTCCAGATCAAGTGGCAAAATGCCCAGAATGACCTGGAGGGCTTCGTTGGGCGTTGTCCTTAGCGCACCGCTTATACAGATCATATTGGATCTATGGACTTTCCGCAACAGATTCAGGTATGTTGCCTTGCTCAGCGCAGGCCACCATACGACGACTCCATATAGCATGATTGGACGAATGATGGCCGTGTAGATCCAACTGCATACTCTAGGGCTGAGCCCCCATTTTTTGCCAATGGCTCTTTTGCATGTGTAAAGAGCGATGCAAGCTTTCTTCTGGCGCTGAAGAACATTCTCCTTCCAATTCAATTTCCTGTCCAGAACTATGCCTAGAAACTTGGCCTTATCCGACAAGCCCAGGCGCGTGCCATCTAGTTCTGGTAGGCTTAGTGGCGGTATTTTGTACCGGTTGGTGAAGAGGACAAGTTCCACCTTCCCTGGGTTGATACTAAGTCCGCAGCGAGAGGACCACGTCGAAACTTCTCGCAGTGCTACTTGCATCAGGTCACACAGAGTTTGTGGGAACTTGCCTCTGAATGCAATAGCTAAATCGTCTGCGTATGCCACTATCTTCCCGCCCCCCCAACTTGTGTCACGTAGCAACGAGTTGACTGTGAGGTTCCATAAAAGCGGGTAAAGAACACCACCCTGGGGGGTTCCCCTTGTGACATAGCGTGATAACTCAACCGTACCAAGTGAAGAAGCCATTTTCCTTCCCCTTAAAAGTTGGTCAATTAAACCAGTTAGAGGTCTATCTACGCCCAGATTAGTTAGAGCGGAGTTGATAGCCTCCGGGCTTATATTGTTGAAAGCCCCCTCAATGTCTAGGAAGGCCACGAGACAGTAGTCCTTTTCACACAGCGATTTCTCAATGACCGATACTAGGCTGTGCAGAGCGGTTTCTGTTGATTTACCCTTGGTGTATGCATGCTGATAGCTAGAAATAAGGTTGCTATCAATAGTCGTTGAGAGGTAGTCGCTTAGTATCCTCTCAAAGGTTTTGAGTACAAAGGACGAGAGACTGATCGGTCTGTAGTCTTTTGGCTCGTAGTGGGATGCCTTCCCAGCCTTAGGGATAAACACTACCGTGGCGCTTCTCCAGGAGCCCGGAATGTGGTTGAGAGCCAGGCAGGCTGTGAAGAGAAATACCAGCCATTTAGCTGATGTCTCCAACGTGTTTATAAGTTGCGCGGGGATAATCCCGTCCGGCCCGGCAGCCTTATACGGTTCAAAGCTTTTAATTGCCCACCTTACTCTTTCCTCAGTGACGGGTATATTTACTGCCAGGTTTGTTGCAGGTGCTAGTGGTGCATCATGCAGATTCCCCGGAAAATGTGTATTCAAGAGCAGCTCAAGGGTTTCCTCTTCCGTGCTGGTCCAGGATCCGTCAGGTTTTCGCAGATAGCTGATGGTTGTTTGACTTTTCGAGAGGACTCGTCTAAGTCTCGCTGTGTCGTCGACCTTTTCGACGCCAGTGCAGAAATTTCTCCACGAGGTTCTCTTCGCCTGTCTCAGAGCTTTTTTGTAGGCCCTTAGTTTAGCTTTATATTCGTGCCAATGAGGCTCACAGCCGAAGCTCTTGGCCTTGTTAAATTGTTTCCGGCATGATATTCGGAGCGAGTCCAAATCGTAGGACCACCAATGTGGCCTGTGTTTACCGCGTGGTTTTGGCACTGGACAAGCCTGTCCTAGAGCATTTGAGAGCGCCGATGTAAATGTTGTAACAAGATCCTCCAGCTCCTCTACTGATGAGGGGGCTTGTGAGGGCAGTACTGGGAGGTCTCTGCCTAATATTTCATTGTGTAACTGCCAATTTGTGTTACGTGGATTGCGCTTCATGATTGGTTGTTCTACAATAAAGTCTAAAACCAGTTCTATGTAACGGTGGTCGGAGAATGAATGTTCTTCCAGAACCCGCCATTTTCTGACCCACCCATAAGCGCCTTCACTACAGATAGTGAGGTCTATGACCTCCCTACGGGTCTTAGTGATAAAAGTAGGCTCATTACCCACGTTGCAAATTACCAGCTTGGTTGTTAAGAGGTAATCAAACAGAGACTCGCCCCTGGCATTGATATCGGAACTCCCCCATTGGACATGGTGAGCATTAGCGTCCGCTCCAATAATAAGATTACCCGTGCAGAAATTTGACACCAGGTCTTTCACCTCCGTTTGTGGTGGGGGTTCTTCGGCGTCGTAGGGCATATAGACCGACGCAACCGTCAGGCGGGTGCTGTCGACCGTTAGACTGATAGCGGTAATATCACCATTGGTGTAGTTAGGTAGGAGAAAGGAGTTCAACTCAGACTTGACCAAAATACACGTTCGGACTTTGCTCTCCTCGCTGGCTCGAATGAGCTTGAAGCCCTTAGTCCCCAATCCGCAGATTCTCGAGCTATTGACCCAGGGTTCTTGGATGAGGACCACATCCACGTCGCCTTTAGAAAGACGACTACTTAAAGCAGCCGAAGCCACTTTAGATTTGTGCAGATTAATCTGAAGCACCACCAACATGAGAGCGCACAGACTTCCCTGCCGTCCCCATGTCGTCGAGGTTTGCCCCATCCCGGAGGTTGCCTATCAACGACGAGTTGTTCCGATTAACTGCCCGATATGGCGTTGCAGGAGTCCTGCTGCTTGTAGCGTTAGATGTTAATCGCTCAGCGTTGGCTGCTACCACCGTGACGTCGAGGACTTCCTCGTCCTGTAGGCTGTCCTCCATCTCCGAGTTGTTCACAGCACTATCGGCAAGGGACGTGGCGGATATCATGCTTTCCGCATCGGAATCCTCCGCTTCCTCTTCTGGTAATTCGTTTTCCGGTTCCCCCGGAGCAGCCGAGAAGGTAGCGCGCTGAGCGTCACCACGATATACGTGGATAACGATCTGGCCTACGCTGTAGTGTACTAGGCCATTGCACCTTTTGAGGGGCTCGATTGACTCTTTATTCATGGTGAACACCACCTGTCTGTCGGGCCCCACCGCATCCCCGACCAGATTAACACTCCAGTCATGCGTTGGGAGAGACGGATTCATTAGCCGTAGCTTCCCGAGAATTCTGTCGGGTTCGTCAGGGATGGCCGGAATCCACGCCCTTGCCCTTGGACGAGCTGGAATGTCCTTCCAGTCGACGACCTCTATCTTTGCGCCCTTGTAGACTTCACCCAGTTTAGCAGCTGCTGCCTTATACAGTGCTACGGTTTTTGCATCCTCGCATGCGAGTAATTTGATCTGACCCTGGTGCCAGCCCGCATCCGTTACTCGCGCCGAACTACCCGGACACTCCGGAGCAACGTTGAGAAGAATGTTGCCGAGTTCATTTCGCACGTAACGCCACCGGTCCTTGGGGATGGCCAGACGGTCATTGCCTCGGTCAAGGACGCCTATAAGGATCCTGTCCTTGGTTACCTCAGCAAAGCTTAGTTTGCCCGCTCCAGAGGTATTCTGATGCCGCTTGGGAGGGGGATTTAACTCCAGGTCCGATCTCTGGCGCTTGAAAGGGTTAACTTTTAACCTCTTTGGCATGTAAGATTTTTGGAAATCCGGTATCACAGCTTTCGCTAGCTCTACCGATTTACTGGAATTCGGCGACAGCGACTCCTGCGGTACCCCTTCATACCTCTTCAGGATCTTTGCAGCCAATCTTTTCTCGTGGTATGTGAAGCGGCGGGGAGATGTCTCCCGGGAGTGCGGACCCGTAGTTGCCATCGCGGTCGCTCCCCTTGCCGAAATCTCAGTTGCAGCTTCCTTCCCCTTCGAAACTCCGAGGCCAGGTCGTGAGACCGCTGCCACAGACGTAAAGATACTGGTTTTCATATCAGAGGTTGATGGGAGTTTAGCATCCGCCGTTGTCCGCTTAGCTGCGTTGGCAACCGCACTGGTGCTAGCTCCCATCAAGTCAATCTTACTCGATAGAGGGTTGGTTGACCGACTCGTAGTTGCCATCGCTGTCGATCCCCCCCTTGATTGTGGAACGGAGGTTGTCCTCCGGCGTTGTTGTTGGTTTCTCGCCTGCTCCTCCATAGCTCTCCTTTGCTGAGGAGTGAAATTTGGCGCTGTTTGCTTTTTGGGTTTTTCGTTTTTATTTGCGTTATTTGAGTTCATCATGTTCGTACGACCCATCGCCGGACAAGGCCAGCTTAGGGTCAAGGGAAGAGTAGGGGAAAATGTGTCGTCCGCCGCGGCAGAGCCCCGTACCGCGGTAAGACCATGCTTACTCTCTGAGGCGACCCGGTATCAGATAGGCTCCGTTCAAATACAGCCACGATTTGCCTCCCGGCTGCAAACGTCCAATGGGCACGTGGTCGCATAACACCCTGGATTGGGAGGGGGAAGATCTTTGTCGTCGCGCCAGAGAGGCTAGGCTGCTCTCGTGATGAAGTGCCGTACGGAGCTATGATCACAAGGGCAGCGTAGCCCTGTGGCTATCGACTTAAGCCCTCGTACCGCGGCAAGGTATCCACCCTTCACAAGGGAGAAATGATCTTAAATCTCTAAGTGTTTTTGGGCATGGAAAGTCGACTATTGCTTGGACTTTAGTGGGGTTTGTTGTGATACCTTCGGATGAGACAAGAAATCCTAGAAATTCGATTTCTTTTTTTTTTAAAAATTCGCACTTATCTATTTGCACTTTCATGTTAGCTTCTCTTAAGGTTTCAAAAATTTCGTGGATATTTTCGGCATGTGTTTTTTCGTCTTTGCTGAATATGATTATATCATCTATATAAACATAACAGATCTTTCCGATATATTTTCTTCGTCCAAAGTTCTTTGGAAAATTGCAGGAGCGTTTTTGAGGCCGAAAGGCAAACGTGTGAACTCGTATTTGCCATTTTTTACTGAAAAGGCAGTTTTCTCAATGTCAGATTCTTTCAGTGGAATCTGGTGGAAACCGCTTTTCAGATCTATGACTGAAAAAAGACTATTTTTACCTAATTGAGATAGGACTTCGTTTATATCAGGAATTGGGTATCGGTCGGCAATGGTTATAGAATTTAATTTTCTATAATCAATTACTAGTCTGTATTTTTTTTCGAGAGAAGCATCCTGTTTTTTTGGTACAATCCAAATAGGTGAGTTATATGGGGACCGTGAAGGTCTTATATGCCGTCGTCCAGTAGTTTCTGGATCTGTTTTTCGACCTCTCCTTTCAACGACATGGGATATGGGTAGTATTTTGTATAGACGGGTTCATTTGAATTTGTTCTTATCGTTGCGACAACTTTGGTGGTATAGGTTAGTTTCTCATTAGGGTCAGAAAAAAGGTCGATACTTCGATTTACTAGTGAGCTTATTGCTTGTTTTTGAAAGTCATTCATATGTTTGTCTCGTATGAGGACATGGTTGACGTCTAGTGAAAAAAGTTTCTTAAGGCGTATTTTGAATGTATTATTGATTGTCATAAAGTTTTCTTTCGTATGAATGACTGCTGACAGTTCCTTCAAGCTGTCATTCCCTAATATTGCATGGAAGGAAACGAGGGATGGCAGAAGATAAAATTTTAGGTTAATGTTTGACAAGTTGAAAAGATTAATGTACGTGTGATGAGTTATTTCTATTTTGCCCCCAACTGAATTTGCGAAGAAATTTTTGTCGTTTACAATTTTCTTTTTTACCAACTGAGGTTGAATGTAATTTTTATTTGACACGGTGTCAACTAAAATTTTTAAAGTTTCTCCACTCTTCTTTCTGCAATTAAAGTAGGGTAACGAAGAGTTTCTTATTCTAAAAAATGGATGTCAGTGAAATCATAGTCATAGGGATAATATTCGCAGTTTTCGACGGCGTATTGTTCGTGGGTTATAGGTGAAGTATTATCTTCATTGTTTAATGAAGGCTGGGCCTATTCTGGGCTTGTTGTTACATGGTAATTGCGTTGAGCTTTTATGGGCGGGTTTGTTATATTTGAGTCGCCTTGCCTTTTCCCAGCGTATTTGAAATTTGGTCTATTCGCGTAGTTTATGGCATTTGTCCTGATGCTAGGATCTATATCCATCGGCTCCGGTTTTGGTTGTGGCTTTTGAGCTGTGGGCCTAGGAGGTGGGTTATAGCGTGGATTCTGCTGTGTTTGCTGCTGATTGTAGTAATTTGTCTGGTAGCCTTGTGGGTGTTGTTGTAATCCTTGTTTATTTGGTCCATATTGGTATTGTGGTCCGTTGAAGTTATTTGGTCCTTGAGGGTATTGTGGTCTGCTGAAGCTATTTGATCCTTGAGGGTACTGTTGTTGCCTTTGGGGAAATTGATTGAATCGTTGTTGAGGTTGGGGTAAGTGTGCCAGTTCGGGATAGAACTGTGGCGGTTTAAGGTAGTTTCGTGGTGGCAGTGGTGGTTTAATATTGTAGTTATCGAATCCATTCTGATGGTTTGCGTGAGCACTCCTGAATTTTTGAGTTTCCAGCTTCAAGCACAGATGAAGTGCTTCTAAGAGATCCTTCGGTTCCCGCATGCCTAATAATCGGGGAAGGTCGCCGTTAAGGCCTCTGACAAATGTGTCCAGAGCTTTTATCCTATACGTTTCCGTAAGGAGTCTTATGGATTCCAGGCTTACTTCCATACATCCAATTTTGTTCAGAATCAGGGATAGGTGGCAATATACCTTTTGGTAGAAGTCCTGAACTGAATGTCTGCCCTGGATTAGGCCTGTCATTTGGTACTCTAGTGTACCCAGGTCCCTTTTATCAGCGTAATGTGTCGTGAGACACATTGAAATGGCTTTCCAATCTAGAGGGGTATTATAGGATTCGAGCGCGATATCAGCGCTACCTACAATTTTGTTCCTTATAACATTTAATATCCCGAAATATTTGGGAGTCCCTCTTGTGTGTTCGTAGATATGAAGGATCCTTTCAACGCTTTTCTTCCACGAGTTGAATTCCGCTGGTTTCCCAGAAAATTCTCTTAACGATCTCACCACGTCGGGGATCTTATCAATCTCCGTGAGGTTGTTTCTGTGTTGTGCGTCGATGGTTTGGTCTGTAGTCGGTATTGGGTTTGCCTCTGTGCCTATTATGTCTTGGATTATGGTCCGTCCGTCTGTCGTTAGTATTTGTGTCACTAGGGTCCTCACTAGGTTTTGTAGATCGGGTGAGGGTTGTAGTGTAGGGGTGGGCTGTGGGTTTGGGACTGGATTTGGGTTTGGATTTGGGGTTGGGTTGGGATTCCCTAAGAGCGATGGTCTTATTAGGTTATTTGGGTTTGCCATTTTTAGAAGGAAGAAAAAATAATTTTTTTTTCACGATTTATTATTTACTATTTCTGGTTTATATTTTAATTTAACAAGAAAAAAAAAATTTCACGATTTGTGATTTCCGTTTTATCTTTTATTTTACTGTGCTAAGATTTTATCTAATATTTCAAGATTTTATCTAATATCTAAATAACTTACAAGATTAATTGAGTGCTCATTCTGCAGCTGATGCCCGTGAGTATGTTCCCTTTTGCTGTGCTGCTACTAAGGCCTCTGCTAGGCTACTCCTCGGTCGTGGTATATTTGTGTGGTTGATTTTTCCTGATTTCTGATGATTAAGGTGCTTTTTACAATAATCTTGATGTTGTCTGAGGCCTCTGCTAGGCTACTCCTCGATTGTGGTGTAGTTGATATTTGTTTACAATAATTTTTGATGTTTTCTGATGATTAGGATGGGCTCATTGGCCTCTTTACAATAATTTTTGATGATTTTTTGTTGATTAGGTTGGGCTCATTGGCCTCTTTACAATAATTTTTGATGATTTTCCCTTTTTCTATAATATTCGGTTATTTCTTCGTTTATTCAATTTCGGTTTAAAGTCATTATTTAGTTTTGTTTAAAAGTCACTTAGATATTGAGAGTCACTTAATTTGTTTTGACTTCACTTTACTTATTTAGTTTTGTTTAGAAGTCACTTAGATATTGAGAGTTATTTATTTCACTTAATTTGTTTTGACTTCACTTTACTTATTTAGTTTTGTTTAGAAGTCGCTTAGATATTGAGAGTTATTTATTTCACTTATTTTGTTTTGGCTTCACTTTACTTATTTAGTTTCGTTTGAAATTTACTTAACTATTAAGAGTTACTTATTTAGTTTTGCCGGGTATAACTTTTGCGTCGGGCGCCAAACAGGGAAGTTTTTGTTTAGACTTCCAACCGAGTATCTACGCTACAGAAATGAGACTGACATTCAAATTGAATAATTGAAATATTAAAGCTAAATTTTAATTGTAAAAGCAACAACAACTTGCTTGTTAAATTGTTCCAGACGCTGGTGTCAGCGCTTTCCATTTTACCGGATGCGCGTGCAACTGGTTAGTGCCAAATAATTCGGTTGTTGCGCTAATTCTTTGAATTATAATTCTTTGAATTGGCGCAACTTCGATTGCAAAACAGGAAATGTAAAATAATATTAGTTAGCAATTAAGAATTCACCTGTGGGAATTCTTATTGCGAAATAAAATTTAAATGAAGTGTCAGCAACACTTCACTAGTTGGAAGTTACTGTGGCTATGGCCAAAAGAATGTAAGTATGTAATTAGGTTTAATGCAGCGGAAACAAAAGGTAAACAAGCTGTTGCAGCGATAGCCAAAATTTATGTAAATATGTAAATCGCTATGTTTTAGCAAAGGCAAACTGGTAAGTAATTGATTATGTGTTAACTAATACGCAAATTAAATAATGACATGCGAGATGCATCTGCAGCAAAAAGAAGAAAAATGAATAAAACTGTTCAATAACGCATTAATCCGTTGTTTATTTTGGAACAAGTGCAGGATACATACATATGGCAAATTAAAAAAATAAATATTGGACTTTATAGGGATTTTTATTGGACTTTATAGGGTATTTTTTTTCTTTGGTGCAAACGAAAGGCTAAGGAGATATTCCAGGTCAAGCTATGACTTTTTCATTTCAAAATATCTCGAAAACTAGTAAACCGATTTCGAAAAATTTGCACTCCAAGAATAGCTTATAAAAATATCTTTCGTTTGATATATATATATATATATTAACCCTTTAAGGGGCATGTACTGCAGTTTTGCGTTGTTTTAGCATCGGTATAGGAAAACCCAATAAAAAAAGATTGGATGAGCATTTTTTTTAAATGTTTTTATTAGGTCGCTTTCGTCGTTCTTGTGCCCGGATTTTTGCATTCGATTTTGAACCAACTTCCTGTTGCGCTAGGGTCTTGAAATTTTCACCACAGTCAGGTCGCGGTGACAATGCAATATTATGAAAAAAAAAAATTCCGATAGGTGACGCGTGGGCCGCTATATTTTCAAAAATCGCATTTATGGTCCGATTTGGCTGAAATTCGGAACATGTATTACTACTATGAAAATAAATATTTTCCTTAACAAAAACTCCTTGGAGTGCAATGGAGTGTGGTTGCTAAGTGACCTTGCTCAATCCCGACTCTTGCGTCCTCGTTCGTGCACTCTGGGCAACGGGAGCTACCTAGGCTCGCGGCAGAAAGAGAGGGAGCCCCGGTGGGGCCACTCTGACATACTTGGTTTAAGGGCTCACCGAGGTTTTTGCGCAGCGTCTGTTCACCATGAGGTGCGGCTGCAAGCGGGCGTCTGTCTTGAAGCAAGCGGCTCGCTATATAAATGTGTAAATATTTTCCAAAAACCCCGAAACGGGTTGTGCGCTGGGTTTGGGACCCGCCACGTAAAAAATTTAGTCCAATGAAAAATAAATTAAAGCCTCGGATGAGAACCCCCTTTAATGTTGACGACCCGGCAAAACGAATAAGGCATAATGATTTGGATATTAGGGCATGTACCGGGAATGTCCGGACCCTTTCAAGGGACGGTACCGCTGCCCGACTGGTTGATGTCCTCGTTAACGCAAAGGCTGACATCACCGCCCTGCAGGAAATGCGATGGACGGGACAAGGAAAGACGACCATCGGACCTTGTGACGTATACTACAGTGGCCAGACACGCGGCAAAGCGCGTGGTGTAGGATTCGTGGTGGGAAAGAGACTTCGCCGCCAAGTACTAGCGTTCACCCCCGTGGACGAGCGTCTCGCTGCGATCCGCATCAAAGCGAAATTTTTCAACATAACATTTATCTGCGCCTATGCGCCGACTGAGGAGACGGACGACGCAGAGAAGGACTCCTTCTACGATAAACTTGAACAGACTTATGATCGCTGCCCCCAACATGATATCAAAATCGTGCTCGGCGACTTTAATGCGAAGGTGGGCAAGGAAGGAGTCTTTGGTCCAACAGTTGGAAAATTTAGTCTCCATGATATAACATCCCCCAACGGCACTAGGTTGATTGATTTCGCTGCTGCTCGCAATATGGTCATCAGTAGTACCAGGTTCCAGCATAAACGAATACACCAAGCCACATGGCTGTCTCCTGATCAAAGAACAAGAAACCAGATTGATCATGTCATGATCGACGGCAGACATAGCTCCACCGTTCTGGACGTGCGTACCCTTCGTGGTCCCAATATCGACTCGGACCATTATCTTGTTGCAGCCAAGATACGCACACGCCTCTGTGTAGCAAAGAAAGTGCGCACAGTAACGGAAGGAAAGTTTGACGTCGAGAAGCTGCGCACGACACAGACAGCTGACAATTTCTCCACTCGACTCTCACACCAGCTATCGGAGAGCAATCCTCGACCTAACGATGCAACCGAGCAATGGAAGCATATCTCTCACTCATTACGTACCGCCGCTGAGGCCACTATAGGGTTCCAGCGAGCCCGCAAAAACAACTGGTACGATGAGGAATGCAGCACTGCCTCGGACAAAAAGGACGCTGCCTACAGGGAGACGTTGCGAACGGGCGCAACCCGCAGTGTATGGCAACGCTATCGTGAGGCAAAGAAGGAAGAGAGACGCCTTTTCAGAAAAAAGAAACGTGAGGCCGAAAGGCGTGAGTGTGAGGAGCTTGAGATGCTGGCTGACAGGAATGATGCCCGAAAATTCTATGAAAAGATCCGGCGGATGACGGAAGGTTTTAAGACCGGGGCAAGTTCCTGTAAGGACAATAATGGCGACCTGGTAACCGACGTACAGAGTGTACTTAAATTATGGAGGGAGCACTTCTCCTCACTGCTAAATTGCGAGGGAGACGTCGAACCCGATACCCCAATCCCTGACGATGGAAAAGTCGTCCCACCACCTGACTATGATGAAGTGAGGATAGCTATATCCCGGCTGAAAAACAACAAAGCGCCTGGAAAAGACGGACTGCCCGCCGAGCTGTTCAAACACGGAGGCGAAGAGCTGGTAAAAAGCATGCATCAGCTCTTATGCAGAATATGGTCAGACGAGTGCATGCCTCCAGATTGGAATTTAAGTGTGCTCTGCCCAATCCACAAGAAAGGCGATCCCGCTAACCGCACAAACTACCGCGGAATCAGCCTTCTTAATATCGCGTATAAGGTTCTTTCTAGCGTATTGTGTGAAAGACTGAAGCCCATCGTAGACAAGCTGATTGGACCTTATCAGTGTGGCTTTAGACCTGGTAAGTCTACCATCGACCAGATTTTCACGATACGCCAAATCCTGGAGAAGACCCATGATAAAAGAATCGACACACACCATCTCTTTGTCGATTTCAAAGCCGCTTTTGACAGCGCAAAAAGGAGTTGCCTGTATGCCGCCATGTCTGAATTTGACTTCCCTGCAAAGCTTATACGGCTTTGCCAAATGACGTTGAGCAATACTAACAGCTCCGTCAGAGTCGGGAAGGACCTCTCTGAGCCATTTGAAACCAAACGAGGCTTCAGACAGGGCGACTCCCTTTCGTGCGATTTCTTCAACCTGATGCTGGAGAAGATAATTCGAGCAGCAGAGCTAAACCGCAATGGTACAATCTTTTACAAGAGCGTGCAATTGCTGGCGTATGCCGATGATATTGATATCATTGGCCTTAACAACCGCGCCGTAAGCGCTGCCTTCTCTGGACTGGATAAAGAAGCGAAAAAAGTGGGTCTTGCGGTCAACGAGGACAAGACGAAGTATTTGCTGTCATCAAAGAAAGAATCGGCGCACCTGCGCCTTGGCAGCCACGTCACTGTTGATAGTTACAAATTTGAAACTGTGAGGGACTTCGTCTATTTGGGAACCAGCATTAACACCGAAAATAATATCAGTCTAGAAATCCAACGGAGAATCACTCTTGCGAACAAGTGCTACTTTGGACTGAGTAGGCAATTGAGAAGTAAAGTCCTCTCTCGAAGAACAAAGATCGCGCTCTATAAGTCTCTCATCATACCTGTCCTGATGTATGGCTCAGATTCATGGACAATGTCAAGAGAAGATGAGATGGCCCTTGGAGTATTTGAGAGAAAAGTTCTCCGGAAGATTTATGGTCCTTCCCGTGATGCCGACGGCGAGTATCGAAGGAGATTTAACGATGAGCTGTACGAGCTTTACGCAGATCTGACCATAGTCCAGCGAATTAAAGCCCAAAGGCTCCGCTGGCTGGGTCACGTCATGCGAATGGACAAAGAAGCTCCAGCCCAGAAGGTTTTCCAATCGTCACCCGAATTCGGCAGCAGAGGAAGGGGGAGGCCTCGACTGAGATGGAAACAACAGGTGGAGGATGACTTGAACTCCCTTGGGGTTTCCAATTGGCGTCAGTTATCGCTAAAAAGGAATGACTGGCGTGCTTTGATAGGCGACGGCCAAAATCGCTTAGGCGGTTAAGCGCCAATAAATGATGATGATAACAAAAACTCCGCTAGGTGGAGCTGAGATCGGGGTAATAAAAACTGAAATTCCTAATTATGGACAGATTTAGCTAATATTTAGCGTGTGTATTACTTAATAGATTTCCAAATGTTCAAAAAAAATTGGGCCCGCTAGGTGGCGCGTGAGTCGCTCTATTTAAGAAATGCGAAGGTCTGTTTTCGGTGTCGATTAATTCGTTTTTCAACGAACTTCCCGTTGAGGTAGAATCTTGAAATTTTCATCATCGTTTAGTTTTCTGCCCCCACGCAATATAACAAAAAAATAATTCCGATAGGTGGCGCACGGGTAGAGATATTTGAAAAGTTTCATTTCCAGAGATTTTGCTTTGGATTTTGTACTAACTTCCCGTTGAGCTGGGGTTTTGAAATTTTCAACATCGTTTAGGTTTCGCTGGCAATGTATTATACGAAAAAAAAACAATCCAAAATATTGCTTTAATTGCAAAAGTCCCATTTATCGGTCTATCTTCCTTATTGCTATCTGAATATTTCGTACACATATAGTAATGCGCATGCTGTAATGCGTTTTCAGCGCCATCTGTATATAAATAGCATCGAAATTTCAAATATTTGGATTTCACTTACATACATTTAGGCGCAGTCATGATGTTTTTTATATTGCTTAAAAAAGAGTAATTTAATTTATGTAACCATAAAAACACCGCGTAAAGCGTGTAAACGTAGAAAATTACCGAATGCGTAAATGAAGTGTCAAAATTTTTATGGAACGAAGTTTACACAAATTCGGTAAACTTCCGCGAGGATTTTAGTGTGTAAACACCTCGAAAATTTACCCAATTCGATGACGCTGTTCGACATGCAGTTTTTCAAAGCAGTCAATGCACACTAGACAAAAATAGAAGAATATGCTAAAAAATGGGTCAAAAATTAAATTAATGTGAATTTCAAAATTAAAAGTATTCATATAAATTTATCTATAGCGTTCATCTAACTGTTAAATGTATACATTTACGCTTTCGTTAATATCCAATTACAATCTTAGAAATTTTCACAGACTCACTACTAAAAAGTATAAAATAAAAAAATAGAATAAAAAAATATTTTTAATTTAAAATGTTTTTAAAATGAACTAAAAATTTTATAATAATTTCCCCTCTGTCTGTGGGAATTCCTATAGGTATTAAATAGTACTTGGAGTTTGAAATGTATAAAAACATTTGGCGCTTGCTATACCGTGAAAAGATGTTTTTTTAGGAAAGCTCATATCGGTAATAAGATTATTAGAAATTAATGCGAACCATCTCTAGCGTGCGCCAATGTTTTTATACATTTCAAACTCCAAGTACTATTTAATACCTATAGGAATTGCCACTCACAAATGTTCTGGATAAGCTTCACGTGGTAAAGAATCTATGTAGACAGAGGGGAAATTATTATAAAATTTTTAGTTCATTTTAAAAACATTTTAAATTAAAACTATTTTTTTATTCTATTTTTTTTAATAAAAATTCCGTTTTTAGTACATTTTTTTATCAAATATGTGTTTTTTGGGATTTTTCGGTACATGCCCTCTTAAAGGGTTAACGATATATATCAAACAAAAGGTAATTTCATAAGCTATTTTACGGTTCAAAAATTTTCAAAATCCGTTCTATGATTTTCAAGATATATTGATTTAAAAATTGAAAGTTTGATCTTTTGACGTGAAATAACCCCTAAAGTATTTAATTGCACCAAAAAAAATATGTACAGGTTAACTCGCCACCAACTCTACTTTTGATCCCTATATAAATTTTTTTCATTTGCTATATGTATGTATTCTGCACTTATGCCTTTATTTTTTATTGGATATTTTTTGGGCATTAAAATCCCGTCCAAAGTACCATGTGCACATTAGTATGTCCAATATGGCAACTCGTTTTTTGCGTTTATTTGTGTTTCTCCCTCTTCGTATGACGATGTCAACAAACTTTGTTTACCTCGGATCTGCGGTACCTTCTTAGGTTTATTTACCTTGCGAATAACCAATATAAAACATTATTTTAAAACCCGCCATGACTTGGCAACAACAATGCCATTGAAATAGTTGTGTGCACAGCGAGTAGTAACTTTTGGTTATATTCACGAACTATGTTATTGTTTTTTCACTAAGTGCACTTTGCTTACTTTTTTAACCCTTCTGTTACATTCAAAAAAACTTACACATGTGATATTCGGGTCACGAAATGACCCCACCTGTGTTTTGCTTAGATATCAGTATAAAAGTTTAAAATTTTAATAGAAGTTTTTAAAATTCATTAGTTTTATTGATTATTTAGCTGTTATATATACATATTTAAATACATTAGATACATTTTTTTTAAATTTGAATGCTCCAAACAATAGATTTTTGAAACCGTAACCGTCGAACGATGTTGTGAACACACAGGTTTTTGCAAACCATGCAGCATATGCAGTAAGTCCCTGTCTTCCGTGGATTATATTTTCTATTCTGGCCCTGCCCCTATTGTGCCCAACTGGCTCCATTGACCACTCAATAGCTCTATCCTTGCAATAATACGTAGGAACACTACTTTCATTTTCCAACGCAGGTACCATTTCTACATCGTTATCAGAATCTAAATATTCGTCAGAAGATCCTTCTGATTCAAATTGTTCCACTATATAATCTTCATCCCCATCTTCACTACACTCACCCAAATCCTAATCATTGTCAAAGATCTGCTCTATCTGGCTTTGACTGAGACGATTTGGCCTCTAAACCAAATTTTCATAAATAAACACACCAATAATAATTAAATATTATAATAAAAATACTTACATAAGCTTGGAATTTTATAAGAATTTAAGAAATACAAGATTTTGCAGCAAAAACTTAACCACAAAAAAGGCGCGAAATATAAACTTTATATGTAAAACACCTGCTGGTCACCGAATGACCCGAAGGTGCGCGCACGTAAGTTTTAATGTTACCACCTGGTTATTAAATCAAAATAATTTTTTGTATGCTTTTTCTATTGGATTTATGTCAGTACACAAAGTCATGAAAGGAAATTCTGAAATGTTGTTAATATTAGCAGATATGATAAAATTCCACAAAAAAAGGTCATGAAATGACCGGAATGTAACAGAAGGGTTAACTGTTCACTGCACATTTAGTTCATACTATTATACATTATACCTATTATGTATACATATTATGTACATAAGTATATCTAGAGTGTATTGGGGTGTGGTTGCTGTGTGACCTTGCCCAATCCCGACTCTTGCGTCCTCGTTCGTACACTCTGGGCAACGTGAGCTATCTAGGCTCGCGGTAGAAAGAGAGGGAGCCCCGGTGGGGCCACTCTGACATACTTGGTTTAAGGGCTCACCGAGGTCTTTTGCGCAGCGTCTGTTCACCATGAGGTGCGGCTGCAAGCGGGCGTCTGTCTTGAAGCAAGCGGCTCGCTATATAAATGTGTAAATATTCTCAAAATAAAAAGTACAAAGCCTCGGATGAGAACCCACTTTAATGTTGACGACCCGACAAAACGAATTATGAACTACGAGAAGGATATTAGGGCGAACGCAAAGGCTGACATCACCGCCCTGCAGGAAATGCGATGGACGGGGCAAGGAAAGACGACCATCGGTCCTTGTGACGTATACTACAGTGGCCAGACACGCGGCAAAGCGCGTGGTGTAGGATTTGTGGTGGGAAAGAGACTTCGCCGCCAAGTACTAGCGTTCACTCACTGTTTTTCAACATAGCATTTATCTGGGCCTATGCGCCGACTGAGGAGACGGACAACGTAGAGAAGGACTCCTTCTACGATAAACTTGAACAAGCCCATGATCGCTGCCCCCTGCATGATGTCAAAATCGTGCTCGGCGACTTTAATGCCAAGGTGGGCAAGGAAGGAGTCTTTGGTCCTGCAGTTGGAAAAATCAGTTTCCACGATATAACATCCCCCAACGACACTAGGTTGATTGACTTCGCCGCTTCCCGCAATATGGTCATCAGTAGTACCAGGTTCCAGCATAAGCGAATACACCAAGCCACCTGGCTGTCCCCTGATCAAAGAACAAGAACCCAGATTGATCATGTCATGATCGACGGCAGACACAGCTCCACCGTTCTAGACGTGCGTACCCTACGCGGTCCCAATATCGACTCGGACCATTATCTTGTTGCAACCAAGATACGCACACGCCTATGTGCAGCGAAGAAAGTACGCACAGTAACGGAAGGAAAGTTTGACGTCGAGAAGTTGCGCGTGACACAGACAGCTGATAATTTCTCCACTCGACTCTCACACCTGCTACCGGAGAGCAATCCTCGACCTAACGATGTAACCGAGCAATGGAAGCATATCTCTCACTCATTACGTACCGCCGCTGAAGCCACTATAGGGTTTCAGCGTGCCCGCAAGAACAACTGGTACGATGAGGAATGCACCACAGCCTCGGACAAAAAGGACGCTGCCTACAAGGAGACGTTGCGAACGGACGCAACCCGCAGTGTATGGCAACAATATCGTGAGGCAAAGAAGGAGGAGAGACGCCTTTTCAGAAAAAAGAAAAGTGAGGCCGAAAGGCGTGAGTGTGAGGAGCTTGAGATGCTGGCTGACAGGAATGATGCCCGAAAATTCTATGAAAAGATCCGGCGGATGGCGGAAGGTTTTAAGACCGGGGCAAGCTCATGTAAGGACAATAATGGCGACCTGGTAACCGACGTACAAAGTGTACTTAAATTATGGAGGAAGCACTACTCCTCACTGCTAAATTGCGAGGGAGACGTCGAACCCGATACCCCAATCCCTGACGATGAAAAAATCGTCCCACCACCTGACTATGATGAAGTGAGGATAGCTATATCCCAGCTCAAAAACAACAAAGCGCCTGGAAAAGACGGACTACCCGCCGAGCTGTTCAAACACGGAGGCCATGATAAGGCACCGCTAATCGAGTTCAATGACCTCCAGAAGGCTGTAAAGGACCAGTCGGCTCCCACGGCCGTGCTACCGTCGAGGCCCAGGAAAACCAACTCACACTCAAGGCAGGGATCAAACCACTTCGTGGAACCAATGAATTTGGATAACGCCTTTACTTCCATGTTAGATACCTCAGTGAGGTCGACGAGAAACAGTTGGCCAAGGCTAGCCAACCGTCGTCTGCAGAGCGCGGGACTTTGACACAGCAGATGGTGAACACTTTCCTCCTCCTCAATACATCTGCAACTGCGACAGTAATCAATAGACATTACGCCCAATCTAGCACCGTGAGTGCCTATTAAACAATGCCCTGTTAGAACCCTTACTAGGGATGAAATATCCGATTTATTAAGGGACAGCAGGAAATTTGTACGTCCTTTGTTGTAAGAAGGCCAGGTTAGCCTAGATATTTCGCATGTTGAGAACCCTGACCAGAGCATATTTGCCATTTTTATGGTATTTGTGCTGATACTAAATTTAAAAGAGGCTATGGGTATGCCTACCGAACTATTTCCTGGAAGGAGATGGGTGGTGGTACCTCGTCTGGGCAGCTCATCCGCTCTGCAGTTACCTTAAATATTCCTGTGCCCAGGTACCCAAATAAGGCTAATACTGAAGTGCTGAGTCATCTCATTGAGAGATGTGGTGGTATGTTAACAGGAGCGTGAGTGCCCAAGATTGTGGAGTGCCCACTTTGTCCAATTATCCAGACGCCCCACAGTGCCGCGACTCCATACAAACGATGGACAAAAATAGAAGGAGTGGTCAGAATTGACTAGAACTTCACACCTAAAAGTATTATGCCACCCTAATTTCAAAAATGGAATCGGTTGTTCTGTACCCGTTACTCATTTCAAGAAAACCGGGGTTTTCTTTCATTTTTCTATGAAAATAGTCATTGTGCTCATGTGTTGATATAAGTGGAAGGAGTTATCAGAATGTGCTGAAATTTTACACCTCATAGGACTATATCACTTCGATTTCAGGAAAAACATCCGTTTTTTTGCATCTGCTACAAATTATTTTAAACAATTTTTTTTTTTACAATTTTAAAAAAAGGTAAAATAACTCATAATCATCGTATACATATGTTTATAAAAACTGAAATAGTATTTAGAACTTGTGAAAACTTTATACCTTAATTTACTAGGCCATGCGTATTCTAAAAATGAAATCAATTTTTCGGTACCGGGTACCCATTAAAATACAAATGGTTTTTTTCACATTACTATATGACCGACAAATAAGGCAAAACTTTATAGTGAATCACTTTCAACAATGTATTTATTTAAGCTGAGATCCGAACCGTTTAAATATTTGTTTCTCTGTTTTATATTTCTTGGATCTGACGATAATAACAAACGAAACATTAAATCAGTATTGCTTTGTACTCTTCCAGTTTTTCGCGTATGATTAAGCCGATAGTTTCTTATATTTTTGTGGGCGCATTCTAAGGCCTCTTCTGATAAGGAACCAGATAAAGTACGTGGAGATATAGATTAAGACAAAAAATTAAAACATAGTTTAACAATCCTTACCTATTGGTTGGGTTCAAGTGGCTGCCGCAGAGGCAACACCTAGGCCAGTATTAAAAGGCCCGTTGTGATACCACCAACACTAGCAAAGTCAGTTCCGGGACCCTGCCATATGGAAAATCCCGGTATTAACGGAATTCTCCACATAGCAGAATCCCGGGACTGACCCTCCTATACCGACACCGTTACTCCTCCTCGAACCATTTAGATGACTTGATGAAGGCCATCAGGTCCTTTATGTCAGCTCCGTGACCTGGCGTAGGCTGACCAGGAAGGGAACTCCCAAAAAGCGCATTCTCGCGCCACTTAAAGCCGGGCAGTTGCAGATGAGGTGCTCCACCGTTTCCTCCTCCTCATCATCCTTACAACTCCTACAGCATCGTCGGTACCTATTGGTTAATCGAAGTATTTAATTACATCACATCCATGTACTAAAACTTTATGCACAGAACTTGGCATACTGTACGAGTACCAACCATAATTTATAAGGTATAACTCTCTAGTTTCGGTCAACAAAACACTAAACTCTTGGGTTTTCATTTGTTTTTCACAAGAGAGGACTCTTAGCACCAGAGAAAAATTATGGATTAGAGACTTATCCACACCAGTAATTTCTGCGGCAACATCAATATTTTCAAAAAAAACTCCGAGCTGTGTTTCCATCATTCGCTGTGCCAAAACCTTGCTTGACTTGGTCAATTATCAAACCTGTTTTGATTTTGAAATTTTTTGGATACGGGTTTTAGTTTCAATAAATTTAGCCTTACGGCAGATGGTAGGCTATGTGTAGTAAACATTCAAAGAATCGAACCCAACAAGCGAGGGTTGATAACCAAAATTTGTAATGATCTGGACTTGGTTTTTTGTTTTGTTCAATATTATTCATTTCCGTTGGGCTTACATGACATGTGAAACATCTACTTGAAGAATTGGTGTTTGTTAAAACGTTAGCTACTGCACCGTCAATCATAGTGCAATGCATATCGTAGGAAATTTCAGCCAATCCCTTCTTATTTTGTAAAATATCACATTCCAAATCGTTAATCATCTAAACCATTTTATTATACTCTGAATAAATTACCCTTCTTACGTATAAACGAGTTTCACTGGTCTACAGAAGAGCGTAGAAGAGCACCCTGTACCTCTTAATTTTTTTAAAGCTATTGCATAGATTTTATCGCGGGCTTGGCATCTAAAAAAAAGGGGATTCTTTCCAATAATGTACGGAACGGCTTTTTTTTCACGGGTAGAGGGGTTCGCACAGAGTACAAAATAAAAAACCGGAGCCGTCGGAGGCTTATATTTTATGAGAAATTTGCATTTAAAATAGCAAATTTGACCAAACAAATTTACCAGTGCAACCCGATTTCGCTAACATTATACGCACAAAATACAACTATATTATAAAAAAACGCTTTTCCTACTACCCATATTGCTCTTTTAATCGAATATATCAAAAAAAGCCAAATTATAAAATTAAAAAAACCCGCAATGTTTATTTTTACAGAATCACTGGGCAACAACAATTTGCATTACTTGCAGTTACAGCGAGTTGCCTAATGCCCATTCATGAATAAACCAACTATGTGCATATGGTTACTCAATTACACAAGCATATATTTTGTTTATTCACCACTTTAAATTTTCCATTATTTATTTCGCACTTTTCACTCGAATAACCAATATAAAAAAAACATTATTTTAAAACCCGCCATGACTTGGCAACAACAATGCCATTGAAATAGTTGTGTGCACAGCGAGTAGTAACTTTTGGTTATATTCACGAACTATGTTATTGTTTTTTCACTAAGTGCAGTTTGCTTACTTTTTTAACTGTTCACTGCACATTTAGTTCATAATATTATACATTATACCTATTATGTATACATATTATGTACATAAGTATATCTAGAGTGTATTGGGGTGTGGTTGCTGTGTGACTTTGCCCAATCCCGACTCTTGCGTCCTCGTTCGTACACTCTGGGCGTGAGCTATCTAGGCTCGCGCAGAAATAGATGGAGCCCCTGTGGGGCCACTCTGACATACTTGGTTTAAGGGCTCACCGAGGTCTTTTGCGCATATGATATCATATCATATGATGTCATATCATGTGATGTTATATCATATGATGTCATATCATGTGATGTCATATCACATGATGTCATATCATATGATGTCATATCATGTGATGTCATATCATATAATGTCATATCACATGATGTCATATCATATGATGTCATATCATGTGATGTCATATCATATAATGTCATATCATGTGGTGTCATATCATATGATGTCAGATCATATGATGTCATATCATGTGATGTCATATCACATGATGCCATATCATATGATGTCATATCACATGATGTCATATCATATGATGTCAGATCATATGATGTCATATCATATGATGTCATATCACGTGATGTTATATCATATGATGTCATATCATGTGATGTCATATCATATGATTTCATGTCATATGATATCATATCATGTGGTGTCATATCATATGATGTCAGATCATATGATGTCATATCATGTGATGTCATATCACATGATGTCATATCATATGATGTCAGATCATATGATGTCATATCATATGATGTCATATCACGTGATGTTATATCATATGATGTCATATCATGTGATGTCATATCATATGATTTCATGTCATATGATATCATATCATATCACGTGATGTTATATCATATGATGTCATATCATGTGATGTCATATCATGTGATGTCATATCATATGATTTCATGTCATATGATATCATATCATGTGGTGTCATATCATATGATGTCATATCATGTGATGTCATATCACATGATGTCATATCACATGATGTCATATCATATGATGTCAGATCATATGATGTCATATCATATGATGTCATATCATGTGATGATATGATGTCATATCATGTGATGTCATATCACATGATGTCATATCATATGATGTCATATCATGTGATGTCATATCACATGATGTCATATCATATGATGTCATATCATGTGATGTCATATCATATGTTGTCATGTCATATGATGTCATATCATATGATGTCATATCATATGATGTCAGATCATATGATGTCATGTCATATGATGTCATATCATATGTTGTCATGTCATATGATGTCATTTCATATGATGTCATATCATATGATGTCATATCATGTGATGTCATATCATATGATTTCATGTCGTATGATATCATATCATATCACGTGATGTTATATCATATGATGTCATATCATGTGATGTCATATCATATGATTTCATGTCATATGATATCATATCATGTGGTGTCATATCATATGATGTCAGATCATATGATGTCATATCACATGATGTCATATCATATGATGTCATATCATGTGATGTCATATCCTATGATGTCATATCATGTGATGTCAGATCATATGATGTCATATCATGTGGTGTCATATCATATGATGTCAGATCATATGATGTCATATCATTTGATGTCATATCATATGATGTCATATCATGTGGTGTCATATCATATGATCTCAGATCATATGATGTCATATCATGTGATGTCATATCCAATGATGTCATATCATATGATGTCATATCATATGATGTCATATCATATGATGTCATATCATATGATGTCATATCATGTAATGTCATATCATATGATTTCATATCATATGATGTCATATCATGTGATGTCATATCATATGATGTCATGTCATATGATGTCATATCATATGATGTCATATCATATGATGTCAGATCATATGATGTCATGTCATATGATGTCATATCACATGATGTCATATCATATGATGTCAGATCATATGATGTCATATCATATGATGTCATATCATGTAATGTCATATCATATGATTTCATATCATATGATGTCATATCATGTGATGTCATATCATATGATGTCATGTCATATGATGTCATATCATATGATGTCATATCATATGATGTCAGATCATATGATGTCATGTCATATGATGTCATATCATATGTTGTCATGTCATATGATGTCATTTCATATGATGTCATATCATGTGATGTCATATCACATGATGTCATATCATATGATGTCAGATCATATGATGTCATATCATATGATGTCATATCACGTGATGTTATATCATATGATGTCATATCATGTGATGTCATATCATATGATTTCATGTCATATGATATCATATCATGTGGTGTCATATCATATGATGTCAGATCATATGATGTCATATCATGTGATGTCATATCACATGATGTCATATCACATGATGTCATATCACATGATGTCATATCATATGATGTCAGATCATATGATGTCATATCATATGATGTCATATCATGTGATGATATGATGTCATATCATGTGATGTCATATCACATGATGTCATATCATATGATGTCATATCATGTGATGTCATATCACATGATGTCATATCATATGATGTCATATCATGTGATGTCATATCCTATGATGTCATATCATGTGATGTCAGATCATATGATGTCATGTCATATGATGTCATATCATATGATTTCATGTCATATGATATCATATCATATTATGTCATATCACGTGATGTTATATCATATGATGTCATATCATGTGATGTCATATCATATGATTTCATGTCATATGATATCATATCATATCACGTGATGTTATATCATATGATGTCATATCATGTGATGTCATATCATATGATTTCATGTCATATGATGTCATATCATGTGATGTCATATCATGTGATGTCATATCACATGATGTCATATCATATGATGTCATATCATGTGATGTCATATCCTATGATGTCATATCATGTGATGTCATATCATATGATGTCAGATCATATGATGTCATATCATATGATGTCATATCATGTGATGATATGATGTCATATCATATGATGTCATATCATGTGATGATATGATGTCATATCATGTGATGTCAGATCATATGATGTCATGTCATATGATGTCATATCATATGTTGTCATGTCATATGATGTCATTTCATATGATGTTATATCATGTGATTTCATATCACATGATGTCATATCATATGATGTCATATCATGTGATGTCATATCCTATAATGTCATATCATATGATGTCATATCATGCGATGTCATATCACATGATGTCATATCATGTGATGTCATATCCTATGATGTCATATCATATGATGTCATATCATATGATGTCATATCATATGATGTCATATCATGTAATGTCATATCATAAGATTTCATATCATATGATGTCATATCATATGATGTCATATCATATGTTGTCATGTCATATGATGTCATTTCATATGATGTCATATCATGTGATTTCATATCACATGATGTTATATCATATGATGTCATATCATGTGATGTCATATCCTATGATGTCATATCATATGATGTCATATCATGCGATGTCATATCACATGATGTCATATCATGTGATGTCATATCCTATGATGTCATATCATATGATGTCATATCATGCGATGTCATATCACATGATGTCATATCATGTGATGTCATATCCTATGATGTCATATCATATGATGTCATTTCATATGATGTCATATCATGTGATTTCATATCACATGATGTCATATCATATGATGTCATATCATGTGATGTCATATCCTATGATGTCATATCATATGATGTCATATCATGCGATGTCATATCACATGATGTCATATCATATGATGTCATATCACATGATGTCATATCATATGATGTCAGATCATATGATGTCATATCATATGATGTCATATCATGTGATGATATGATGTCATATCATGTGATGTCAGATCATATGATGTCATTTCATATGATGTCATATCATGTGATTTCATATCACATGATGTCATATCATATGATGTCATATCATGTGATGTCATATCATATGATGTCATATCATGTGGTGTCATATCATATGATCTCAGATCATATGATGTCATATCATGTGATGTCATATCCTATGATGTCATATCCTATGATGTCATATCATATGATGTCATATCATATGATGTCATATCATATGATGTCATATCATATGATGTCATATCATGTAATGTCATATCATATGATTTCATATCATATGATGTCATATCATGTGATGTCATATCATATGATGTCATGTCATATGATGTCATATCATATGATGTCATGTCATATGATGTCATATCATATGATGTCATATCATATGATGTCAGATCATATGATGTCATGTCATATGATGTCATATCATATGTTGTCATGTCATATGATGTCATTTCATATGATGTCATGTCACATGATGTCATATCATATGATGTCATATCATATGATGTCAGATCAAATGATGTCATATCATATGTTGTCATGTCATATGATGTCATATCCTATGATGCCATATCATGTGATGTCATATCATATGATGTCATGTCATATGATGTCATATCATATGTTGTCATGTCATATGATGTCATTTCATATGATGTCATATCATGCGATGTCATATCACATGATGTCATATCATGTGATGTCATATCCTATGATGTCATATCATGTGATGTCAGATCATATGATGTCATATCATGTGGTGTCATATCATATGATGTCATATCATGTGATGTCATATCATATGATGTCATATCATGTGGTGTCATATCATATGATGTCAGATCATATGATGTCATATCATGTGATGTCATATCCTATGATGTCATATCATATGATGTCATATCATATGATGTCATATCATGTAATGTCATATCATATGATTTCATATCATATGATGTCATATCATGTGATGTCATATCATATGATGTCAGATCATATGATGTCATATCATATGATGTCGGATCATATGATGTCATATCATATGATGTCAGATCATATGATGTCATATCATATGATGTCATATCACGTGATGTTATATCATATGATGTCATATCATATGATGTCATGTCATATGATGTCATATCATGTGATGTCAGATCACATGATATCATATCATGTGATGTCATGTCATATGATGTCATATCATATGTTGTCATGTCATATGATGTCATTTCATATGATGTCATATCATGCGATGTCATATCACATGATGTCATATCATATGATGTCATATCATGTGATGTCATATCCTATGATGTCATATCATGTGATGTCAGATCATATGATGTCATATCATGTGGTGTCATATCATATGATGTCATATCATGTGATGTCATATCATATGATGTCATATCATGTGGTGTCATATCATATGATGTCAGATCATATGATGTCATATCATGTGATGTCATATCCTATGATGTCATATCATATGATGTCATATCATATGATGTCATATCATATGATGTCATATCATGTAATGTCATATCATATGATTTCATATCATATGATGTCATATCATGTGATGTCAGATCATATGATGTCATATCATATGATGTCATATCACGTGATGTTATATCATATGATGTCATGTCATATGATGTCATATCATGTGATGCCAGATCACATGATATCATATCATGTGATGTCATATCATATGATGTTAGATCATATGATGTCATATCATGTGATGTCATATCATATGATGTCATGTCATATGATGTCATATCATGTGATGTCATATCATATGATGTCATGTCATATGATGTCATATTATGTGATGTCATATCATATGATGTCATATCATATGATGTTAGATCATATGATGTCATATCATGTGATGTCATATCATATGATGTCAGATCATATGATGTCATATCATGTGATGTCATATCATATGATGTCATGTCATATGATGTCATATCATGTGATGTCATATCATATGATTTCATATCATACGATGTCAAATCATATGATGTCCTATCATATGATGTCATATCATGTGATGTCATATCATATGATGTTAGATCATATGATGTCATATCATGTGATGTCATATCATATGATGTCATGTCATATGATGTCATATTATGTGATGTCATATCATATGATGTCAGATCATATGATGTCATATTGTAACGTTATAGAAACACAGAGGATCAGTGTTCGATCAGAATTGCCATTCTTTATTAAATTTACTTTCTTTTTATACAGAAATTCTGAAGCTATTCTTAACCAATACTTACAAACTATACGTTTACCTATACTATCTATTTTGGGCTATTTGCCCAACACTTACATGCTACGGTTGTACATATGTTTAGCTGACTTGGCATATGTGTGACAAATATTTAGACAGACGCTCTGTCGACCTGCCGCTGACGCTCAGTCATTTGATCGTCGCGTGCGCTCGACAGTCAGTGTGCCTGGCTTGCTGTTATTGTAAACCGATCTATTTCTTTCAACATTTGGTATGTTGGTTTCCCGCTGGGCGTAATACCCTTAATGTAGGTCGTGAGTGCATTGTCTTCTTGTGTGGCCGATACTGGGTTGGGGTCAAAATTCTGCTTTTTTGGAAATTCTGCATTCATAATTCCGGAAGTCGAAACACCGGAAATCAAAATTATGGAAGTCAATATTCTGGAATCCAAAATTCTGGATAACGAAATTCTAAATTGCAAAATTCTGGAAACCAAAATTCTGAAATTCAAAATTCTGTAATTAATGATTAAAAATGCGTGTTGATAACAAAAAAAGTGCGCACTTTTTTTGTTATCAACACGCATTTTTAATCATTAATTACAAAATTTTGCCTTTAACATTTAACTGGACTTGTTCTGAAGGAATTAAAAACAAATGTACCGTGCGTATTGACACACAATTTCACGGCTGTGAAATGTTATACGAAAAAAAATTAACATTCTCATGATCCATGTGCGCATAAAAAATTGGTTGCAGATCCAAATAATCATTTTAAAAATATGGTTTCGCTTGAGTTTTCTGCAGCCTAGCCAAATAATTCAGCGTTCGGTATCTATGACAGAAAAACACATTGGACATTATCTGCCATCAAGAAATGCCCTTAAGTTAAAAATTAGAAGACAACGGAACAGTTTAAAATGTTTTAAAGAGCCAACTTGTGTTGAAAAAATAGACATTCCTTTATTATCACTTTATGTTTTGGAAGGTCAACTATTTATTTTAAGTAAGGAAGTTATTAAAGTTACATATGGCGAATGCATTCTTATTTTTGGAACAAAATCTTCGCTGCAGTTGTTAAATGAGAGCGACTGCTGGATTATGGACGGTAAATTTGACGTTGTTCCAACGATGATGAGGCAGCTATTTTCCATACACGGCTGAGTAGAAATACAAATTGTTCCGCTGGTTTTCTGTCTTATGACCAAAAAATCAAAGTCAATGTATATTTCTTAAATATAAGCACAATTTATTAAAATACTCGATTTTGCTCAAATTTTGGGGAAAAAATTTCCAGAATTAATTCTGGAAAACGTAAATTCCGGAATTTTGAAAAACCTGAATTTTGAAATACAGCCAAAAAAGGCGAAGGAAGTGCGGAATTCCGATTTCCAGAATTTTGTCGACCCAGAATTTTGATTCCGGAATTTTGACTTCAGAATTTTAATTTTAGAATTTTGACCGTTTCCGGCCGATACTCACATATGTTTGGCAAATGTGCATTAGCGTGGTGCCTTTACTGTAATACTACACCACCCGCCTTAAAAAAGGATGGATTTATATAATTGCGGGCAATTCTATAAATCCATTCTTAATGACCTACTTATGGTTTGTTTGTGTTACAAAATTCTTAAATTGCTTTTCGGCTCATATTGCTATTATCGCATAAAACCTTTTTTTTTTTTTTATATTCTTCATGATATGCCGTATTTCGGCTTGTGCCAAACTGAGTGATTTGGATTGCTTTTTGTTTTTATTTTTGTTTGCTTGTTTAAATTGCTTTTCGGCTCATATTGCTAGTGGCGTTATGCTGCCTTAATTCTATTCTTATGGATTATTATTTCTTTTTCGTTTTTATTGCTATTCCCTATTCTATGTGGAATTAAAGTGTAATTATTATTCTTATCAATACTTTTTACCCGTCCTGCTATATGGTGCAGAAGCATGGACACTGACAGCATCTGATGAGGCGGCTCTGGGAGTATTCGAGAGAAAAATTCTTCGAAAGATTTATGGACCCCTAAAAGTTGGCGACGGCGAGTACCGAAGAAGATATAATGATGAGCTGTATGCGCTTTACGCAGACGTGGACATAGTTCAGCGAATTAAAACCCAGCGGCTCCGCTGGCTAGGACACGTGGTGGGAATGAACGAAGTCGCTCCGGCCCAGAAGGTATTTTTTCGGCACCCGCCGCTGGAAGTAGAGGAAGAGGGAGACCACCATTTCGATGGCAGGACCAAGTAGAGGCAGACCTGCGAGCACGCGGTGTCTCTAATTGGCGCCAGTTGGCTCAACAAAGGACCGACTGGCGTAACATGTTGGACGGCCAAAATCGCCTAGGCGGTTAAAGGCTATTTTAAGTAAGTAAGTAAGTATAAGACTGAGTTAAGCATCGCGAAAAAAGCATACATTGGCATCGAAAAATCCAAAGTGATAGCATCACTTAACGAATTAAACTCCCTTAAAGCGCGATTCACGGGAGCATTACAGGCATATTGCGTTCTCGTATTAACCCCATAGAAGGGACACACATTACGAAGAAACCGTTGAGGAACATTGAACCGAATCCTTTCTAATAAGTATGGACAGTCAATTAGGCCCTTGACAATTTTAAAAGTAAACGACAAGGAGAGTATAGATCTTCGACTCTCCAGGGATTTTAGACTTATCAGTGTAAGACGAGCAGTATAAGATGGTATAGGCTCCTCAAAATTTAACGACCAACGAGCATATTTCAGAAAGCGTTTTTGTATTCTCTCTAGTCTATTTATAGCTGTCATAGTACTACGCCAAATAAAGACAGCATATTCTAAATGAGACCTAACAAAAGAAGTATAGAGAACTTTGAAAGTATATGGGTCACAAAATTTCGCGGAATTGCGCCTAACAAAACCCAGCATTGAAATAACCCCAAGGTCCTTAGATATTGTAGTTCACAATTAGAAGTACTATAGTTTGAGGCAATGCTATATTGGATGACTTAGAATAGGTCACATGAAAGCATTTAGATGCATTTAAGGACAGATGAGACTTGAGACACCACTGATGTAGCTTGGTAATGTCACTTTGTAATCTCAATGTATCATCAGGTGACTTAATAATTGAGAACAATTTTAAGTCATCAGCGTAAAGGAGGCATTTAGCAAATGTAAAGCAGTTGCTAATTTCATTAATAAAAAGATTAAATAATAATGGACCTAGTATACTCCCCTGTGGTACCCCTGAAGAGGCAATAAAGGGAGTAGAAGACTCCCCATCAACAGTGACAACACTCCGCCTACTGGATAAATATAAACTTAACTCACGTTTACATTGCTCGATTTTTCATTCAATTTCATGTTGATTCTGAAATTTGACTCGTGTCAACGGCCTTCAAAATTGCGTGCAACAAAGTTGGTAGCCAGCCGACTTTTGATCAACTCAACATTCAACTTCTGTACAACCCTGGGTTTGTTATTGAGGGATGTAAATATTTGTAAGATTTTTATAAAAAAAATATGTAAATAAAAAAATTAAAAATAAATTATTTCTTTTAATAGGCATTTCTTTTTCGTGTTCAACACCAGAACCTACAGCAAAACCTGTTCATTCCGTCCCATCTAACCAAGCGTGTCCGTAAGGTGCTCCGTTAGGACTCCCGGCGTAGAGTATCCGACAGGAAAGTGCCTTTTAAAAATGTACATATCCAGAAAAGTTTCTTATAGGACTCCTTGAGGATGCGTTTATGGCTTTCCAAAATACTCCCGCAGTTACCCAGATAATGGAAAAAGTGTTTCGTTGTAATGCGGAAGAACACGCTCCCATTATCATTCTTTCAAATGGGCTTTCGCTTCTTTTGGAAACCCTTCGTATTTTCTTGGTTTGGAGTTGTAAAGCATTGCCTAGCCAGGATGACCGATAATTTTTTATCCGCTTTACTAGGTCTCTATTTCCGTTGTTCTTGTTGTAACGAAACATATGCCTGCCCAGACGTAATGCCTATTGGTCTAAATCAGCGGTCACCAAAACTCTAATTGCAGCAATGTTAGTAACTGCAGCAGTGTTAGTGAAGAACGACTAGTTGAGTGCCCATCTGTTAACGTCGCATCGTTCAGTAGCTTACGGGCAAGTAAAAAGACAAGAACGTATGCGCGTACATTTTTCGAAACTAAACCGAAACTAAAAGGGAGGAATTATTTATAGAAAAAAATATCTTGGTTTCTTTTTACATTGATTTTCCCCACCGGCCCCTTCCATTTTAGCCAACCAACTTTTAACTTGGTTGATATATAAATATTTTTTTCTTTAAATAATTCTTCATTTTTAGTTTGGGTTAATTCATTTATGTTTTTATGGAAAAACTCAAAATGTCTTTTAGAGGAAATATCTTAGCATTGAAGTGGCTCGAAAGCATTGCGCAGCATATAACTTTTTCAAATGACATTGTGCGACGTGGTATAAAAGCGCATGAAAACAAAGTATGCGCGTACGTTGTTGTCTTTTTGCCTGCCCGCAAGCCATTGTATACCTGATATAGTAGTGCAACTCACAGCTGATCGCAAAAAACATACTAATACACAAGCACAGCATATTCCCCATAAGCACAGAAAAAAATATTCTCAAACGTTTGGTAAATAATGAGGGTCAAATTTTAGAATAATGTACCACGATCTGGACAAGATTTATTATAGGAAATGGTAGAGAGGGTATGTATAAAAACTGTGAAGGTTGAAGCTGTCGGACTTTTATATTATAATTTTTATATTTAACTATACCTCAAGTTAATACTCATTTAGCAAAAAGTTGATCTGCTACTGGTAGTTTATCATTAAATCGAAAATTAATTGATTGATTAATTGGTATTCAGGTTGATATCACACAAAATGGCTTATTGGGCTTCACAATATTCCTTCATTCCATTTCATTTGGAGTCACCCAGCCAGTGCCTTCCACTCAAATTCGTAAGAAGAAGAAAATAAGTTGCCAAACTATAGTAGGGATAAACAATGCTGCAAGCTACTGAACGACTCGACGCTAGCAGATGGTCAGTTGACTTTTGCGCTCTTACTGCGACAAAACGAGAGAGTATAGCAATCTGTGTGAGCAAGGAAACCATAAGCTTAATTATTGTTTGACCAAAGTGAGATTGGTGTTAGAAGAGTATGCTCAGAGGAGCAGGTGAATCAATGGATAGTGTCGTGAGAAAAGCTCAATGCCAGGCAAACATTTTGCACTTCGGGGTTCGTTCTGGATAAGTAAGGGCTTCACTTGTTACCTTACCCAAATCAGAGTTAAACGAGAGTGTGTCTGGACACTCTCGGGAGATGGTGTTCCTACGCAGCAACCGGTGGGCTTGCTGTTGCACGTCGGCATTCGTCGGGCGGGAGCTAACTAAGGTGATCACCATTTCTATGTGGATGTTGTTGAGTGCCTGCCTGTAAACCCCTGGCAGTTCTGGATGCGGTGTTCAGAAAGACGTGCATTGAAAAAAAATAATTAAATGAAAATAGTTTTTTTTTCTATTTTTGTTTAATTTTTTTCAATGACATAAACAATCGTCAAATAGTTTTCAAAAAAATTTATTAATGTGAAGGGGTAGTCAACTCAATTTGGAATCAACGGCTCATGCGACGAAAATTGATTCCAAAATTGAACAATGTAAACACCCCTTAAAGCTCATACAACTCATCATTATATCTTCTTCGGTACTCGCCGTCGCCAACTTTTAAAGCGTCCATGCTTCTGCTCCATATAGCAGGACGGGTACGATAAGTGACTTACAGAGTGTTGTTTTTGTTCGTCGAGAGAGGACTTTACTTCTCAATTGCCTACTCAGCCCAAAGTAGCATTTGTTTGCAAGAGTTATACTTCGATGGATTTCCAGGCTTACATTGTTGTTGGTATTAATGCTGCTTCCCAGATATACAAAGTCCCTTACTGTCTCGAAATTATTGCTGCCAACGTGGATGCCAAGACGCGAATGCGCTGACTCTTTGCTTGATGCCAGCAGGTACTTCGTCTTACTTTCGTTCACCACCAAACCCATTTTTTCGCTTCGTTTTTTTTTTTTTTTAATTTGGAGTACGCAGAAGTTACGGCGCGGTTGTTGAGGTGCTGGTAACAATGTCAGTGCTGCTACGAATGCTACTGCTGTTCGGTCCAATTTGTCGTTTGCCGAATGCGCTGCCGCCCCACCAATTGCTGCTTCTGTCACTGCAGTTGAAACTTCGCTCACTTCTGCTACTGCTGCTACAGCTGACACTGATGTAAACAACTCTACGCGTCAAAAGTATAGCCTTGGTAGTTGGGGTGTAGTTCATGGCCGTAATATGACTGCAGAGCTCGAAGCTGTTATAAAAATGAAATGGGTGCATATTTCTTCGTTTAAGCCTACAGTGACTTCGAAAAATGTTATTGACTATGTTTCGAAACATGCCGGTGTTGATCGTAAGCACATTTCTTGCCGTATTCTTGTCAAGAACGGGGTTACGCTAGATACTCTCCAGAGCGTAAATTTCAAACTTGGCGTCACCTCTGCTTTGTTTGATAAAATTATGAATCCCAATGTTTGGCCAGCAGATATTAATGTTCGGCCCTTTCGTTTCTTCCAAAGCCAACCTAGCGATACCTAGCTATCCCTCGAAGCCTAAGGTTATTATATCTAACGCTCCTAAAAATATAAGTAGTGACACATCATTGAAGATCTATTTCCACAATATTGGCGGCATGCGTACGAAATCCAAAGAAATCTTCGTTTCTGCTTCACGATTGGACTATGATGCTTTCGTTTTTGTTGAAACTTGGCTCAATGCTGACTTTTTCGATGAGGAATACTTTGATCCTGATATTTTCCATACGTTTAGGAAGGACAGGGATGCGGTCAAGACTGGTTTGAGAAGAGGAGGTGGTGTCCTAATAGCTGTTAAGAGAAGCTTAAGCGCTTCCGTATATCAGCTGTTGCACGCTGATTCCTTAATTGATCAGTTGTGTGTTGGAATTTTTGGATCATCCCGTACTATATTTATCTGTGTGTCATACATTCCTCCAAACAGTAGTGAAAGCTTATACAATTATCATATCGAAAATATTGTCAACCTATGTGAAACTAATCCGTTTGCTCATTTCTGCATTCTCGGTGACTTTAATCTCTGTGATATTGTTTGGTTAGATTTTCAAAATAATGGGTTTTTAACGCCTACAAATGTTACGCGGTCTTACGAAATTAATGTTATTGATAGTTTTTTAAGTTGTAATCTTTTACAAATTAATAGCAAATTTAATGCGCTTTCCAGGTTACTTGATCTTGTGTTTGTTGATGAAAATTTAATAGTTGGTCTCCGAGAGTACCCTTCCCTTATGTTCTTCTGACAAACATCATGTTCCGCTTGATATTTATTTGCAAAATTTTGACGCTATCCCTGCTTTATCGCCTCTTAGGAATTCCTCTTTCAACTTTCGGTCTACTAACCTCGGCCAGCTTAATGACATGCTATTTGAATTAAACTGGGAACATATTTTTTCGTCGGATAATGTCGGTGTTTGTTTTGAAACCTTTTTATCAAAGTTGACTGAGTTTTTTTATTGCACTGTTCCTCCTTCTGAGGCCAGATTGCATAAGCTACCGTGGTATAACAAACCCCTTAAGAAGTTAAAAAATAAGCGTAACAAATGCAATAAATTATGCAAGTTAAATCCCTCTAACTCTATTCTCCGAGATAATTACCTACAGAGTGTGAAGCAATTTAATATTCTTGATAAGTTCCTATATAATCGATATTTTCGTAGGTTAGAGAGTGAGCTTAAAGATAACCCTAAGGCTTTCTGGAACTTTATCCGTTCCAAACGTGGCTCTTCCAACATACCGGTTTGCATGAAGTGGAATGACGTCTCTACCAACTCTCTAGTAGATACGGTCGAACTCTTCGCAGATTTCTTCAAGTCTAATTTTGAACCGGACTTAAGTGCTCAGAGCTGCAACTATGTGCACCTATGCCCTTTCGAGTGCCTTGATTTTGGATCCCTCACTATCACTGTGGAAGACGTTAGCAATGCTATGTACACATTGAAGCCTTCGCTAAAATGTGACAGTGATGGTCTCTGCGCTTTTGTACTGAAGCATTGTAGTCTGTCTCTATCTTTCCCTCTATGTCATATCTTTAACTTATCCCTGTCTTCGGGAACATTTATTGACAGGTGGAAGAAATCATCCGTCACTCCAATCTTCAAGTCGGGGAATAAAAATGATGTCGCTAATTATAGGCCTATCGCTAAGCTTACAACCTGTTCTAAGCTTTTTGAAAAAATTATTAAAGAAAAACTGTCCTTTGTGATCAAGAGTATTGTTGAGCCGCACCAGCATGGGTTTGTTTCTGGGCGCTCTACTGTTACTAACCTGGCTTATTTCTCTGATTTCTGTATTTCTGCTTTCAAGGATGGGTCGCAAGTGGATACCATTTATACTGATTTCTCGAAGGCTTTTGATAAAGTCTCTCATCAGATCTTATTATTTAAACTTGAGTATATTGGCTTCCAATCTGCCTTTTTAAGCTGGTTGAAATCGTATCTATCGAACAGGACTATGTGTGTTGAAATAGAAGGCTGTCTTTCTCAACCTTTTGTTGCAACATCGGGAGTCCCTCAAGGTAGTATTCTTGGCCCACTTTTGTTCGTTCTTTTTATTAATGATATTGGGTCATGTTTTAAATCCTCTGGCTTTTTACTCTACGCTGATGATCTAAAAATTTTTCGTAGGATTAATTCTCCATCTGATGTTTTCCTTCTGCAGCATGACCTAAATAATCTTGTCGATTGGTGTTTTGCAAACAAGCTCTTCCTAAATGTTAAAAAATGTTTCCATTTGTCTTTCACCAAGTCCTCTAATTCTCTCCCCTCGTTCTATGACATCGCGGGTCGTCAGTTGGCCTCGGTCTCTGAAATTGTTGATTTAGGTGTCGTTTTTTATACAAGCTTCAAAATAAAGCTTCTTATGTGCTTCCGAAGGCTTACTCCAACCTCGCTTTCCTTCGTAGATATGCCAAAGACTTCAGTGACCCCTATACAAGGAAAGCCTTGTACATATCTCTAGTGCGTTCAAAACTAGAATATGCCTCCATTATCTGGAACCCTATCTATACCAGCCATTCTGCAAGAATCGAAAGGGTTCAACGTAAATTTATACGCTTTGCCCTAAGCTCGCTAAATTTCGATGACCCGCTCCCTTCATATTCCTCCCGCTGTTTGCTTATTAATCTGCAATCCCTTGACTGTAGAAGAAGAGTTCACTTGCTCATGTTTGTCTACGACATCATTGTTGGGTCTTTAGATTGTCCAGGCCTCCTTGAGAAGGTGACATTTAATGTTCCTAACAGGTGCCTTCGCTCGTTCTTACCTTTTTATTTGATTGCTCCCAGATCTAATTACTACCATTTTAATCCAATCTTTCGTGCCCTTACTGAATATAATAAGCTCTCGAAGAGTCTAACTTTTGACTTTTCCTTGCCACGAGTAACTTTTAAGTCTGCCATTGAACTAAGTTTATGATACATTTGTATATTTATTTTTTACTATTTGTAATATTTTTATACTTTTAAATTTTAATTTTAACTTTTCTTTGTATATAGTCTGTAAGATGAATAATCATAGACTGAATGAATAAATGAAATAATGTCGATAATATACTGTTCCAGCGCGATTAAGTTCTGCACCTTGTATTACTTTCTCCAACATCAAATTAAAGAAATCGCACGATAGGGGGTCGCCCTGCCTGGAACCTCGTTTAGTTTCGAACGGCTCGGAGTGGTCCTTCCCAATTCTGACCGAGCTGGTGGTGTTGCTCAGAGTCATTTTGCACAGCCGTATAAGTTTTGCTGGGAAAACAAAATCAGACATAGCGGCATATAGGCAACTCCTTTTCGTGCTGTCGAAAGTGGCTTTAAAATAAACAAAGATATGATGTTTGTCGATCCTTTTCTCACGGGGTTTTTCCAAGAATTGGCGTGTATTAAAAATCTGGTCGATGGTAGATTTACCAGGACTGAAGCCACACTGATAATGTCCAATCAGTCGGTTTACGTCAGGCTTCAGTCTTTCGAACAATACGCTTGATAGGACCGTATATGCGATACTCAAAAAGCTGATTTCACGATAGTTGGCGCAGTTTGCGGGATCGCCCTTCTTATGGATTGGGCAGAGAATACTTAGATTCCAATCTTCAGGCATGCATTTATCCGACCATATTCTGCACAAGAGCTGGTGCATGCACCTTACCAGGTCCTCGGCGCCGCATTTGAATAGCTCAGCGGACAGGCCATCAGCACCCGCCGCTTTATTGTTTTTTAGCCGTGATATAGCTGTTCGCACCTCGTTATAGTTAATGTTCCATAGAATTCATTGCTAAGTCTAATTTTTAAGGAGCTTAATAAATCGGTTATAATGCCTTAGCAAATTGGAGCCAGTATATCACTGGATTCAAGCAATTTGATTTTTGCGTCCAATACAGTACCAATATGAACTACAAAAGCTAAATAAGCTTCACCAAGTTCGTCTGCGAAAATTTTTTCCAAATATTTTGGACATGATTCCTTTGACGATTTCAACGGATCATAAAAATTTAAAATCCTATCAACTGCCGGTAATTGTTGCAATAAAATTTAGTACGTTGATTGCTCGTCCAAAAGAACATGTCGAATTTTTTCGAGTATGCAGTTTTGTAGCCCCTTTAATTTTAGTAGAATAAAGTGCTAAGCTTAAGTTCGTAGGAAGTCTCGCCGATTTTTGGCAATTTTTTTTTCTGAATCCAGGCGTACTTAGACCCTTTTGGTTCCAAAAATTGTTGCAATAAAATTTAGTACGTTGATTGCTCGTCCAAAAGAACATGTCGAATTTTCTCGAGTATGCAGTTTTGTAGCGTCTTTAATTTTAGTAGAATAAAGTGCTAAGCTTAAGTTCGTAGGAAGTCTCGCCGATTTTTGGCAATTTTTTTTTCTGGATCCAGGCGTACTTAGACCCTTTTGGTTCCAAAAATTGTTGCAATAAAATTTAGTACGTTGATTGCTCGGGCAAAAGCACATGTAGAATTTTTCGAGTATGCAGTTTTGTAGCCCGTTTAATTTTAATATAATAAAGTGCTAAGCTTAAGTTAGTAGAATGTATCGCTGATTTTTGGCAATTTTTTTTTACGAGGATGAGGACTTTTTTCATATAAAAAAATACCTTAAATAAATCCTATGGGGTATAACTCAAGAATCTATTAACCCAAACAAAACAATCTTGGCGCCTTTCACGCGGCGAAGAAAGCTGTCCTTGTTATAGCCGCCCCTAGGAGTAGTGTAAAAGGTTCGAAGGTGTTTTAGTATTTACTGAGCTCTACAGCCGCATTTGAGTGAGCATTAAGATGCCCCCCGATGATTCCAAAATTAAAACGCAAGTGAATGCTTTGTGTCATAAAGTTGGAATAGTTTATTCGGCTCATCGCCGTTCTTTTATATGCTTACAAGCTACCTTATGAGTAAGCTAATTTAAAAACTTACATTTCTATGTGGTTAGTCATGCTTGTGCATACAAACATATGTATGGGTTCAATCGAGTTTATGTTATTGGAGAAGTGCAGCGTAAGCTAAATTGATTTGAATACTTTGGCCTAGTTATTGCCAAAAGTATATTGAGCTGTGAACATTTTATTTTGCTTAGCTGGCATGCTACACCTCCTCTCTTTAAAAGAATGCTCATACATTTTGGTTAATGTATGAGTATTCTATTCGATGACTTATTGAGTAACAGTTAATTATTAGGTAATAAAATGTTTGACTCACTTAGTTTATCGTTTATTGTTATGCTATTGGCAAAAGGTTTTCCTACTTTATTTTGTTTACATTTGTTTCCCGTTGGGTTCAATATAATTTAAGTGGGTTAATATTTGGAAATGCATAAAAGTGCATTGACAGTAAAAAGCATTCTGAGTAATGCTACACCATCCGGCTTATGCATAGTCGTATGCACTTGAAGGCAATTGTATACGACTATTAAAGCGACTTATTGACCTACTTAAGGTTTGTTAGCGTTTACAAAAATTTAATTGCTCTTTGTTATGCAGTTGCAATATATTGCATAACGGTAATTTGATATTTAGAGTAAAGACTTTGTTTATGGAGTTCTTTGTTTTTTGTTTATTTTGTGAATGAAGTTTTTTGTCTGTTTATCAAAATGGATAGATGAGTGTTAATTGTTTTTTTTTTTTTTTTTTTTTTGTTATTACTAGTGTAGTTATATTGCTTTAAGTCTATTCTTATGAATTATAATTTCTTTAGTATTTTTATTGCTATTTCCTATTTTATGCGGCACAGAGCCAAAAATGCCTAATAAAATTAATAAGATTGTCTTCATGATCAGCTTTTGGGCAAAGGGGTAGTCGCAACGGTGCAAACGAAGAAAAAACTGTAGGGAAATCTTTTTGGTTTTAAGAAGAAATTCTTATTAAAAAAACTATACATTTAGCACAAAGGTGTAGTTAGACGCTGGCAATTATTAGTATACGATGGCCGGATGGTTAGCAGCTGGGTTTAGCATTCGAAAAATTGTAAGTTCGATTCTCTCTCTTTTTTTTCCTAATTAGAAATGTTAAAAAGAAATCTTCTCAATTATATTTATGAGATTTCCTTTTAAAAATTAACAACTATACACATATCAGTAATTAGATGCTAGAAATCAAAAGTGAGCGATGGCCTGATGGTTAACAGCTGGGTTTATCATTCCGAAAATTGTAAGTTCGATTCTCGGTGAGGGCGATATCATTTTATTTTTCATTTAAAATATTAAAAAGAAAATCTTCTTAATAAAATTAAAAAGACGGTCTCTACAATAATAAGAAGCACATCTTCTTGAAGAAAATCTATAGAGATATCTTATGACTTTTGTTCTATTTTATTAGGCATTGTTCTGTTCTGTGGGTATTAAAGTAAAATTGTTGTTCTCATCGATACTTTTAGTTTTGCAGTATCCTTTATATCTATTTTCTAACTTATGGGAGGCCTCGTTTCTAACTAATACTAAATCTCCTATATTAATTTCCTTACTATAACTACTTTTGTCATAATGGGTTTTTTGTTTTTCTTTAGCCTCTTGGATTAGTTTCCTAGCTCTTTGCTGGGCTATTTGTAGTCTGTATTTTACTTCTTTATCGTAAGCTTCGTGGTTGTACAAAGGAGTTATTTCCTTTTCTTTTAAAAAGTCATAGTTAGGTGGTGTTTTTGCAAATATAAGCTCAAATGGACAATATTTGTGTGTTGTAGATGGTGTCGTATTGTAGCAATACGCGAAATACCCGAGGTATTCATCCCAATCGTCCTTGTCACTGGATATGTATGTACGTATGTACTCGTTGAAAGTTCGGTGACTGCGTTCTACAGTACCCAAAGTTTGATGATGGTAAGGTGTTGAAGTTTTGTGTTCGATTTTCAACAATTTGCAAAGTTCTTGGAATAGGCTATTCTTGTATTCTGTGCCCATGTCTGTTACTATTGTTTTCATTTGTCCATAAATTAGGATGAAATGCTCGAACACGGCTTTAGCTACTGTGATTGCGTGTTTGCTTGGGACCGGGATAGCTACTAGATACTTGGTTAGGTCGCAAATGATTGTAATTGCATACTCGTTGCCATTTATTGACTTTGACAAAGGTCCAATTGTATCGATTTGTACAATATCAAACGCCTTCGGAGGTGTCTCCGTTATTGTCATTGGCTCTTTTATATGTTTATTTGTTTTGTTTTTCTTGCAGTGGATGCAGTTTTTTATATACTTTCTTATGTCATTCTTCATGTTCAGCCAGCTATATTTCTGCTTGATCTTATCTGTCATGCGATTTATTCCTGGGTGGCCACCACTAATAGGATCGTCATGATATTTATGCAGAATTTCCTTAATTTTCCCGGGATTTGTCACGTATATAACCTCTGGGGTTAGTGCTATTGTTAGGTAGGTAGGTAGAAGTGGCTGCCGCAAAGGCACACCTAGGCCAGTAATAAAAGGCCCGTTGTGATACCACCAAACACTAGGAAAGTCAGTCCCGGGGCCCGGCCATATGGAAAATCCCAGTGCTGTCGGGACTCTCCATATAGCCGAAACCCGGGACTGACACTCCTAACCGACACCGCTACCCCTCCTCGAACCATTTTGATAAATTGATGAAGGCCATCAAGTCCTTTATGTCTAGCTCCGCGACCTGGCTTAAGCTAACCAGGAAGGGAACTCCCAGAGAGCGCCTTCTCGCTCCGCTTAAGGCCGGGCAGTTGCAGATGAGGTGCTCCACCGTTTCCTCTTCCTCATCCTCTTTGCAACTCCTGCAGCATCGTCGGTAGGGAACGCCTGGCCTTGCTGCGTGCCTACCAATAAGGCAGTGCCCGGTTAAAGCACCTATTAATATGGAGATTTCCTTCCTTTTTAGGGCGTATATGTGTCTAGATCTTTTAAGATCGCATTTTGGCCAGGTTTGCTTGGATATCCGGCACCCTGGGGCTTGTAGCCATCTTTCTTTGGCTTCGCGGAGTGTATGCTCCTTCAGCATTAGCTTGCACGTGGCAAACGGCATACCTATGCGCTCTTTATCTTGAAGAATCTGCTTGGTCGTGCCCTGCCTGGCAAGTTCGTCTGCCCTACAGTTTCCCTCAATGTCCCTGTGTCCCGGGACCCATGTGAGGTTCACGAGGTTCTGTTGGGCCATCTCTTGAAGAGATCGACGACAGCTGAGCGTCAGTTCAGAGTTGAACGAGTAAGAGCCAAGGGATTTGATGGCCGCTTGGCTGTCGCTGAAAATACAGATATCCTGTCCGATGGTGTGTTCACCTATCCAAGTCACGGCGTCCATGATTGCAGAAACTTCAGCCTGGAAGACGCTGCAGTGATCAGGTAGTCTAAAGGAGAGTTCTAGGTCCAAATCCCTAGAGTAAACCCCTCCTCCGACTCTGCCGTCTAACTTCGAGCCGTCGGTGTATATAAAAGTGCCGCCATTAGTAGCGGGACACCGATCTATGTTCTCCCAGTCTTCCCTGCTGGGAATGTTTATTCTAAAACAACAATCTCCGACTGTTGTGGTCGCACACCGATCTGTGCTCAGAGGGAGAAAGCTGTAAGATCTTAGAATACAGGAGTGTACAATAGTGCTTGCGCTCCAGACGGACGTTTCCCTTAGACGCACAGCCGATGCTGCTGCTGCCCGGTACCCTTCCAGATCGAGTGGCAAAAAGCCAAGAATGGCCTGGAGAGCTTCATTGGGCGTTGTTCTTAACGCCCCGCTTATACAGATCATGCTCGATCTGTGGACTTTTCCTAACAGATTTAGGTTTGTTGCCTTTCCTAGCGCAGGCCATCATACCACGACTCCATACAGCATAATTGGCTGGATTATCGCAGTATAGATCCATCTGCAAATTTTGGGGCTGAGCCCCCATTTTTTGCCAATGGCTCTTTTACACGTGTAAAGTGCAATGCACGCTTTCCTCTGGCGCTGGATGACATTCTCCTTCCAGTTAAGCTTTCTATCTAGAACTGTGCCTAGGAATTTGGCTTTGTCAGCTAAGTTCAGGCGCACGCCATCTAGTTCTGGTAGGTTCAGCGGTGGTATCTTGTACCGCCTGGTATAAAGGACAAGCTCCACCTTTCCCGGGTTGATGCTAAGTCCGCAGCGAGAGGACCATGAAGAAACTTCTCGCAGTGCTACTTGCATCAAGTCACACAGGGTTTGTGGGAATTTGCCCCTATATGCAATAGCTAAATCGTCTGCATATGCCACTATCTTCCCGCCCCCCCACCTTGTGTCTCGTAGCAGCGAGTTTACGGTGAGGTTCCATAGGAGCGGGGAGAGAACACCACCCTGAGGCGTTCCTCTTGTGACATAGCGTGAAAGATCAACTGTTCCCAGTGAAGAAACTATTTTCCTTCCCTTTAGTAGTTGATCAATTAGTCCAATAAGAGACCTATTTATGCCCAGGTTTGTTAAAGCAGTGTTAATAGCCTCCGGCCTTATATTGTTGAAAGCCCCTTCGATGTCCAGAAAGGCCACGAGACAGTACTCCTTTTCGTGCAATGATTTTTCAACAATAGAGACTAGGCTGTGGAGCGCAGTTTCCGTTGATTTACCTTTGGTGTATGCATGTTGATAGCTAGAAATAAGGTTGCTATCAATAGTAGAGGAGAGATAATCGCTAATTATCCTCTCGAAGGTTTTAAGTGCAAAAGACGAGAGACTGATCGGTCTGTAGTCTTTAGGCTCATAGTGTGAGGCCTTCCCAGCCTTTGGAATAAAGACTACCGTGGCGCTTCTCCAGGAGCACGGAATGTAATTAAGAGCCAGGCAGGCTGAATAGAGAACTACCAGCCATTTAGCTGATATTTCCAGCGTGTTTATAAGTTGTGCGGGGAAAATCCCGTCTGGCCCAGCTGCCTTGAACGGCTCAAAGCTTTTGATTGCCCACCTTACCCTTTCCTCCGTAATGGGTATGTTTACCGCCAGGTTTGTTGCAGATGCTACAGGTGCATCATACAAGTTCCCCGGAAAGTGTGTGTTCAGGAGCAGCTCCAGGGTTTCCCCTTCCGTGCTGGTCCAAGATCCGTCAGGCTTCCGTAAATAGCTAATGGCTGCTTGAGTTTTTGATAGCACTCGTCTAAGTCTCGCTGTATCATCGACTTTTTCGACCCCTGTGCAGAAATTTCTCCACAAAGTTCTCTTCGCTTGCCTTAGAGCCTTTTTATAGGCCCTCAGTTTAGCTTTATATTCGAGCCATTCAGGCTCCGTACCGATGCTCTTGGCCTTGTTAAATTGCTTCCTGCATGATATACGGAACGAATCCAGGTCGTAAGACCACCAGTGGGGTCTATGTTTGCCGCGTGGTTTTGGTACTGGACAAGCCTGCTCTAGGGCATTTGAGAGCGCCGTTGTAAAGGTCGTTACCAGATCATCCAGTTCTCCCACTGATGAGGGGGCTTGTGGAGGTAATACTGGTAGGTCCCTAGCTAATATTTGGTTATGTAGCTGCCAGTTAGTGTTGCGTGGATTTCGTTTCATAACTGGCTGCTCAACAATAAAGTCTAACACAATTTCTATGTACCGATGGTCAGAAAATGAATGCTCATCAAGAACACGCCATTTTCTGACCCACTCATAAGCGCCTTCGCTACAAACAGTGAGGTCTATAACCTCCCTACGGGCTTTAGTTATAAAAGTAGGCTCGTTACCCACGTTACAAACCACCAGGTTAGTTGTTAGTAGGTAGTCAAACAGAGACTCGCCCCTAGCGTTAATATCGGAGCTTCCCCACTGGACGTGATGAGCATTAGCGTCAGCTCCAATAATAAGATGGCCCGTACAGAAATTATCCACCAGATCTTTCACCTCCTTTTGTGGAGGAGGTTCTTCGGCGTCATAGGGCATATAGACCGACGCCATCGTTAGGCTGGTGCTGCCGACTGTTAAGCTGGCAGCTGTAACGTCACCATTTGAGTAGTTGGGTAATAGAAAGGTGTTTAGCTCAGACTTTACCAAAATACAGGTTCTGACCTTGCCCTCATCATTGGCTTGGATGAGCTTGTACCCCTTAGTCCCCAATCCACAGATCCTAGAGCTATTGACCCAGGGCTCTTGGATAAGGACCACGTCTACGTCGCCTTTAAAAAGACGACTGCTTAAAACAGCCGAGGCTGCTTTAGATTTGTGCAGATTTATCTGAAGCACCACCAACATGAGAGAGCTCAGACTTCCCTGCCGCCAGCGTGTCGTCGAGGTCTGGCCTGTTCCGGGGGCTGTCTCTCAACGAGGAGTTGTTCAGAGCACCTGCACGATTTGGCGTGGCGGGAACCCTGCTGTCTGAAGCAGCATCAACGTTAGTGTGCTCAGGTTTAGCCACGATCGTGACGTCGAGGCCTTCTTCGTCAAGCAGGCTTTCTTCTATCGCCGAGTTGTTCGCAGCACCATCGCAATTTGACGTGGCGGATAACATACTTTCCGCGTCGGACTCCTCTGCTTCCCCTTCCGATGCCTCGATCTCCGAGTCCTCCGGAGCGTCCGGAATAGCAGCGCGCTGTGCATCGCCACGGTATACGTGGATCACGATCTGACCCAAGCCGTAATGCACTCGTCCGTTGCACCGTTTAAGGGGCTCGAGCGCCTCCTTATTCAGAGTGATAACCACCTGTCTATTGGGCCCAACCACATCATCGACCAGATTGACGCCCCAATCCTGCGTCGGGAGAGACGGATTCCAGACCTGCAGCATCTCAAGAATATTCTCGGGTTCTGCAGGGACGGCAGGAATCCATGCCCTTGCCCTTGGCCGAGCAGGAATGTCCTTCCAGTCGACGACATCTAGTCTTGCCCCTGGGTAGACTTCACCCAGTCTTGCAACTGCTGCCTTATACAGTGCGACAGTTCTTGCATCCTCGCACGCGAATATTTTGATCTGACCTTGGTGCCAGCCCGCGTCAGTACCTCGCGGCGGACTACCCGGAGACTCACGCATTAAGTGGAGGAGGGCCCTGCCCATTTCATTTCGGACATACAGCCACTGATCTTTGGGGATGGACCAACGGTCGTTACCTCGGTCAATGAAACCTATAAGGATTCTGTCCTTGGTTACTTCAGCAAAGGTGAGTTTTCCCACTACGGGGTTGACCTGATGCCGCTTCGGATGGGGGTCTACCTCTCCGTCCGATCTCTGGCGTTTGAAGGGATTACCGTTCACCCTCTTAGGCACATAGGGCCTCTGGAAATTTGGTATCAGAGCTTTCGCTTCCTCCACCATCTTCCTTTCTTCCGGCGACAGCTTCTCCTGCGATGCTCCCTCATATTTTTTAAGGATCCTTGCGGCCTTTTTTTATCCCAGTACGCAGAGCGTCGGGGAGATGCCTCTTGGGGGGGATTCAGACTCGTAGTTGCCATCGCGGTCTCTCCCTTTGCGGCGTCTTCCTTCTCTTTCGAAACTCTGAAACCAGGTCGTGAGACCATTGCCCCAGATGTGAAGAGATTGGGTTTCGTACCAGCGCCTGATGGAAGTTTAGCTTCCGCCGTTTTCTGCTTGACTGCGTAGGCAGCCGCACTGTTGCTTGCTCCCATCAAGTCACTCTTACTTGATAGCAGTTTGGGGGATGACAGACCCGTAGTTTCCATCGCTGTCGGCCTCCCAGTTAACTTTGAGGCGGAGTTTGTCCTCCGGCGTTGTGTTTTCGCTTGCTCCAGCATAGTTCTTCTCTGCTGCGGAGTAAACGAAGTCGTTAATTGCTTTATATTGTGTGTGTTCTTCATCTTGTTCGTACGACCCCTCGCCGGACAAGGCCAGCTTAGGGTCAAGGGTAGTGTAAGGGGAAGTGTGTCGTCCGCCGCGGCAGAGCCCCATACCGCGGTAAGACCATAGTTACTCCCTGAGGCGGCCCGGTATCAGTGAGGCTCCGTTCGACTACAGCCACGATTTGCCTCCCGTCTGCAAACGTCCAATGGGCACGGTATCGCATAACACCCTGGGTTGGGAGGGAAAAGTTTTGCACATTTATATAGCGAGCCGCTTGCTTCAAGACAGACGCCCGCTTACAGCCGCACCTCTTGGTGTACAGACGCTGCGAAAAAGACCCCGGTGAGCCCTTAAACCAAGTATGTCAGAGTGGCCCCCCCGGGGCTCCCTCTCTTTCTGCCGCGAGCCTAGGTAGCTCAACGTTGCCCAGAGTGCACGAACGAGGACGCAAGAGTCGGGATTGAGCGCGGTCACTCAGCAACCACACCCCATTACACTCCGTGCTATTGTTAACTTTTTGAGAACTTTATTACCCTTTTCAATAAATTTTCCTACTGCAGTATAATTCTTTTTAAACAATTTGTCCCCCAAGGACAACTGTACTTGTACAAGTCCTAAATTGCCGGCTTCTCTTTCAAGCCTGGTAAAGAATTGATCTAAATCAATCTTATCCTCAACAATTAGGTTGCTTGTGTCTAAAGTGCTACAAATTTTCTTTCCTTTTTTTTGAAATTTAATTTCGGAGGAGTGAAAACGAGCTCGACATGTCTTTTTACTACAAATTTATTTAGCGCTTCATAAATTTTGGGGTTCTCTGTGTGACTTTCTTTTTTCTCAATATTTTTGTTATTCTTTTTAGCTGCTGATCTGGTAGTTAACTTTAATATTTTGCTTGCTTCCACTGACAAGTCTTTCAAATTTATTATAGTTATGCGGGATAATGCGTCCGCTATATGATTTCCTTTACCAGCTATGTACTCCACTTCAAAATCGTACTCTTCTAAATCTAGTCTTACTCGTGTCAGCTTTGAGGAAGGACTTTTCATTGAAAATAGGTATGTTAACGGGCGATGGTCGGTTTTAACTAGGAATTTTCTGCCATATACGTATGGTCTGAAGAAGGTTATTGCCCAATGGATTGCGGCTAATTCTTTTTCTATTGTAGCTTTGTTGGTTTCGCGTTTTGTAAAGGACCTTGAAGCGTAAGCAATTGGTAACTGTTTGCCATCATGTTCTTGGCTAAGGACTGCCCCACAAGCGTATCCACTAGCGTCTGTTGTTATGCAGAATTCTTTTTCGAAATCTGGGTATTGCAAAAGTTTTGGACTAATTAATGCTTCCTTTAAGTAGACAAAAGCTTTTTGACATTCTTCTGTCCATTCGAAGGTAACATTCTTTCTGCAAAGCCTAGTTAGTAGTGAAACTCCTTATTGATGGGCTTGCCACTAAACAAATCCAATTGTTTACCACGTGTCTAACTTTGTTGTCTTCTAGGGCCACCCCTATTGTGTATTTGTTAACTTTAAACGCTGAGTATCCAGGATTGGCGTTCGATGAAAAGGCTCGCCTTCTGAGTAACAGTTTTTCGTGTAGTCTGCTTGATCAGTAATCCATCCTGGCTGGTATTCCACCCGTTTTTGCGCTGGATACTTCTAATCCAATGTTTTGTGTTTGTTTGTATACGGCTTGTGCCGTATATCGGATTGAGTAAATTTGAATGCCTGTGTTAAAAATGCCTTTTATTTTGTATTACGAATTTATTATGGATAAAGTGCTATGCTTATTTTTAAAGGTTTGTAAATTGGTTTAAGCCAATTCTTATGAATTACGATTTCCTTTTTGTTTTTATTGCTATCTCCTATGCTATGTGGAATTAATGTATAGTTGTTATTTTTATCAATGGCTTTAACTTTATAGTGTCCTGTATATCTATTCTCTAACTTATGGGAGGCCTCTTCTCTTACTAATACTAAATCTCCTATTTTAATTTCTTTACTATAGCTATTTTTGTCATAATTGGATTTTTGCTTTTCTTGAATTAATTTTCTTGCTCTTTGCTGTGCTATTTGAAGTTTGTATTTTACTTCTTTGTCATACGCCTCATGGTTGTATACCGGGCTAATTTTATTTTCTTCCAAAAATTCATAATTTGGTGGTTGTTTTGCGAATATTAGTTCGAACGGACAATAATTATGTGTTGTTGATGGCGTTGTATTGTAACAATAAGGTATTCATCCCAATCGTCTTTGTCACTGGATATGTATGCACGCATATATTCGTTGAATGTCCGGTGACTGCGTTCTACAGTACCCAAGGTCTGGTGATGGTACGGTGTAGAAGTTTTGTGCTCAATTTTTAACAATTTACACAGTTCTTTGAACAGGCTATTTTTGGATTCTGTGCCCATGTCTGTTAAAATTGTTTTTATTTGACCATAAATCAGGATGAAATGCTCGAATATGGCTTTAGCGACAGTTGTTGCATGTTTGCTTGGAACTGGAATCGCTACCAAATATTTGGTTAGATCGCATATAATGGTAACTGCATATTCGTTTCCATTTATTGATCTTGGCAATGGGCCGACTGTGTCGATTTGTACAATATCAAAAGCCTTCGGAGGTGTCTCCGTTATTGTCATTGGTTCTTTTATATGTTTATTAATTTTATTTTTCTTGCAGTGGATGCAGTTCTTTACATATTTTCGTATGTCATTTTTCATATTCAGCCAGCTATATTTCTGCTTGATTTTATCTGTCATGCGATTTATTCCTGGGTGGCCACCACTAATAGGATCGTCATGATATTTGTGCAGAATTTCTTTAATTTTCCCGGGATTTGTCACACATATAACCTCTGGGGTTAGAGCGATTGTTAACTTTTTGAGAACTTTATTTCCCATTTCCATAAATTTGCCTACTACAGTATAATTCTTTTTAAACAATTTGTCCCCTAAGGACAACTGTACTTGTACAAGTCCTAAATTGCCGGCTTCTCTTTCGAGCCTGGTAAAGAATTGTCCTAAGTCAATCTTATCCTCAACAATTAGGTTGCTTGTATCAAAATTGCTACAAATTTTCTTTCCTTTTTTGAAATATAATTTCGGAGGATTGAAAACGAGCTCGACATGTCTTTTTACTTCAAATTTATTTAGCGCTTCGTAAATTTTGGGGTTCTCTTTGTGACTTTCTTTAATTTCAGTTTTATTATTGGTCTTTTTAGCTGATGATCTTGTTGTTATTTTAAATATTTTGTTTGCTTCCACTGACATATCTTTTAAATTTGTAATATTTATTCGGGATAATGCATCCGCGATATGATTTTCTTTTTGTTAATTTTGAAGTGGAGTTTCCTGGTTTTCCGTTTCGGTTATGGTGCGAACATTACGGTTCTGGTTGTAGGATCTGTTGCCGTTTTGGGCTTGTGATTCTCTCCGGTTATTATTGTTGTTGTACGACCTCGAGTTATTGTTATATCTCGGCTGTGGTCTGAATCTCCGATTTTGGTAATTTCCATAGTTGTTACTACGGTAACCTCCACGGAAACTACTCTTGTACTGACCTTGCTGTCGTACATTTAAAATCGTGTTTGAGCTGCCAGTGATTTCGGTACAACTGTTAGTGAATTTCGAGATTGCATCGTTCATTGTTGAGAACGTTCCTGCTTGCATGATCATCTTGACATTGTCATTAGAGCAGTTTTTGCACATGGCCTTAACTGCTACCTGTGTTGAATGTGTGTTTATGTAATGCTACAATATCATATGATGTCAGATCATGTGATGTCATATCATATGATGTCAGATCACATGATGTCATATCATATGATGTCATATTATGTGATGTCATATCATGTGATGTCAGATCAGATGATGTCATATCATGTGATGTCATATCATATGATGTTAGATAATATGATTTCATATCATGTGATGTCATATCATATGATGTCATGTCATATGATGTCATATTATATGATGTCATATCATGTAATGTTATATCATATGATTTCATATCATATGATGTCATATCATGTGATGTCATATCATATGATGTCAGATCATATGATGTCATATCATATGATGTCAGATCATGTGACTTCAGATCTCATGATGTCATGTCATGTGATGTCATATCATATGATGTCATATCATATGATGTCATATTATATGATGTCATATCATGTAATGTTATATCATATGATTTCATATCATATGATGTCATATCATGTGATGTCATATCATATGATGTCAGATCATATGATGTCATATCATATGATATCATATCACGTGATGTTATATCATATGAGGTCATGTCATATGATGTCATATCATGTGATGTCAGATCAGATGATGTCATATCATGTGATGTCATATCATATGATGTTAGATAATATGATTTCATATCATGTGATGTCATATCATATGATGTCATGTCATATGATGTCATATTATGTGATGTCATATCATATGATGTCAGATCATATGATGTCATATCATATGATGTCATATCATGTAATGCCATATCATATGATTTCATATCATATGATGTCATATTATGTGATGTCATATCATATGATGTCAGATCATATGATGTCATATCATATGATGTCATATCATATGATGTCATATCATGTAATTTCATATCATATGATTTCATATCATATGATGTCATATCATGTGATGTCATATCATATGATGTCAGATCATATGATGTCATATCATATGATGTCACATCACGTGATGTTATATCATATGATGTCATGTCATATGATGTCATATCATGTGATGTCAGATCACATGATGTCATATCATATGATGTCACATCACGTGATGTTATATCATATGATGTCATGTCATTTGATGTCATATCATGTGATGTCAGATCACATGATGTCATATCATGTGTGTCATATCATATCATGTTAGATCATATGATGTCATATCATGTGATGTCATATCATATGATGTCAGATCATATGATGTCATATCATATGATGTCACATCACGTGATGTTATATCATATGATGTCATGTCATATGACGTCATATTATGTGATGTCATATCATATGATGTCATATCATATAATGTCAGATCATGTGATGTCATATCATATGATGTCATATCACGTGATGTTATATCATATGATGTCAGATCATATGATGTTATATCATACGATGTCATATCATGTGATGTCATATCATATGATGTCATGTCATATGATGTCATATCATATGATGTCATATCATGTGATGTCATATCATATGATGTCAGATCATATGATGTCATATCATATGATGTCAGATCATATGATGTTATATCATACGATGTCATATCATGTGATGTCATATCATAAGATGTCAGATCATATGATGTCATATCATATGATGTCAGATCATATGATGTCATATCATATGGTGACATATCCTGTGATGTCATATCATATGATGTTATATCATATGATGTCATATCATGTGATGTCATATCATATGATGTCAGATCATGTGATGTCATATCATATGATGTCATATCACGTGATGTTATATCATATGATGTCATGTCATGTGATGTTATATCATGTGATGTCAGATCATATGATGTCATATCATATGATGTTATATCATATGATGTCATATCATGTGATGTCATATCATATGATGTCAGATCATGTGATGTCTTATCATATGACGGCATATCATATGATGTCAGATCATATGATGTCATATCATATGATGTCACATCACGTGATGTTATATCATATGATGTCATGTCATATGACGTCATATTATGTGATGTCATATCATATGATGTCATATCATATGATGTCAGATCATGTGATGTCATATCATATGATGTCATATCACGTGATGTTATATCATATGATGTCAGATCATATGATGTTATATCATACGATGTCATATCATGTGATGTCATATCATATGATGTCATATCATATGATGTCATATCATGTGATGTCATATCATATGATGTCAGATCATATGATGTCATATCATATGATGTCAGATCATATGATGTTATATCATACGATGTCATATCATGTGATGTCATATCATAAGATGTCAGATCATATGATGTCATATCATATGATGTCAGATCATATGATGTCATATCATATGGTGACATATCCTGTGATGTCATATCATGTGATGTCTTATCATATGACGTCATATCATATGATGACATATCCTGTGATGTCATATCATATGATGTTATATCATATGATGTCATATCATGTGATGTCATATTATATGATGTCAGATCATGTGATGTCATATCATATGATGTCATATCACGTGATGTTATATCATATGATGTCAGATCATATGATGTTATATCATACGATGTCATATCATGTGATGTCATATCATGTGATGTCATATCATATGATGTCATGTCATATGTTGTCATATCATATGATGTCATATCATGTGATGTCTTATCATATGACGTCATATCATATGATGACATATCCTGTGATGTCATATCATATGATGTCAGATCATATGATGTCATATCATGTGATGTCATATCATATGATGTCATGTCATATGATGTCATATCATATGATGTCATATCATGTGATGTCATATCATATGATGTCAGATCATATGATGTCATATCATATGATGTCAGATCATATGATGTTATATCATACGATGTCATATCATGTGATGTCATATCATAAGATGTCAGATCATATGATGTCATATCATATGATGTCAGATCATATGATGTCATATCATATGATGACATATCCTGTGATGTCATATCATATGATGTTATATCATATGATGTCATATCATGTGATGTCATATCATATGATGTCAGATCATGTGATGTCATATCATATGATGTCAGATCATGTGATGTCATATCATATGATGTCATATCACGTGATGTTATATCATATGATGTCATGTCATGTGATGTTATATCATGTGATGTCAGATCATATGATGTCATATCACGTGATGTTATATCATATGATGTCATGTCATGTGATGTTATATCATGTGATGTCAGATCATATGATGTCATATCATGTGATGTCATATCATATGAAGTCATGTCATATGATGTCATATCATGTGATGTCTTATCATATGACGTCATATCATATGATGACATATCCTGTGATGTCATATCATATGATGTCATATCACGTGATGTTATATCATATGATATAACATCACGTGATATGACATCACGTGATATGACATCATATGATATGACATCATATGATCTGACATCACATGATATGACATCATATGATGTTCATTGTAACTAATTTGGGTAAAGTGTTGTTGTGTACATTCTTATTTGTTTATGCATTTTTGTGCACATGACAATTAAACGAAAAAGGGCGGTGTGTTTATGTAATGCTACACCTTCCCCCTTAAAAAAAAATAGATACATATATATATTTGTAGTCAACTATATATGTCTATTTTTCTCAGTTAATGAACCGTTTGACGTTTTGTTTGGGTTGACAATATTTTAATTGTTTAGTGTCTTGTTACCATTGTTTTGTGTTTGTTTGTATACGGCTTGTGCCGTATATCGGATTGAGTAAATTTGAATGCCTGTGTTAAAAATGCCTTTTTTTTTTGTATTACGAATTTATTATGGATAAAGTGCTATGCTTATTTTTAAAGGTTTGTAAATTGGTTTAAGCCTATTCTTATGAGTTATGATTTCCTTTTTGTTTTTATTGCTATCTCCTATGCTATGTGGAATTAATGTATAGTTGTTATTTTTATCAATGGCTTTAACTTTATAGTGTCCTGTATATCTATTCTCTAACTTATGGGAGGCCTCTTCTCTTACTAATACTAAATCTCCTATTTTAATTTCTTTACTATAGCTATTTTTGTCATAATTGGATTTCTGCTTTTCTTGAATTAATTTTCTTGCTCTTTGCTGTGCTATTTGAAGTTTGTATTTTACTTCTTTGTCATACGCCTCATGGTTGTATACCGGGCTAATTTTATTTTCTTCCAAAAATTCATAATTTGGTGGTTGCTTTGCGAATATTAGTTCGAACGGACCATAATTATGTGTTGTTGATGGCGTTGTATTGTAACAATAAGGTATTCATCCCAATCGTCTTTGTCACTGGATATGTATGCACGCATATATTCGTTGAATGTCCGGTGACTGCGTTCTACAGTACCCAAGGTCTGGTGATGGTACGGTGTAGAAGTTTTGTGCTCAATTTTTAACAATTTACACAGTTCTATACAGGCTATTTTTGTATTCTGTGCCCATGTCTGTTAAAATTGTTTTTATTTGACCATAAATCAGGATGAAATGCTCGAATATGGCTTTAGCGACAGTTGTTGCATGTTTGCTTGGAACTGGAATCGCTACCAAATATTTGGTTAAATCGTATATAATGGTAACTGCATATTCGTTTCCATTTATTGACCTTGGCAATGGGCCGACTGTGTCGATTTGTACAATATCAAAAGCCTTCGGAGGTGTCTCCGTTATTGTCATTGGTTCTTTTATATGTTTATTAATTTTATTTTTCTTGCAGTGGATGCAGTTCTTTACATATTTTCGTATGTCATTTTTCATATTCAGCCAGCTATATTTCTGCTTGATTTTATCTGTCATGCGATTTATTCCTGGGTGGCCACCACTAATAGGATCGTCATGATATTTGTGCAGAATTTCTTTAATTTTCCCGGGATTTGTCACACATATAACCTCTGGGGTTAGAGCGATTGTTAACTTTTTGAGAACTTTATTTCCCATTTCCATAAATTTGCCTACTGCAGTATAATTCTTTTTAAACAATTTGTCCCCTAAGGACAACTGTACTTGTACAAGTCCTAAATTGCCGGCTTCTCTTTCGAGCCTGGTAAAGAATTGTCCTAAGTCAATCTTATCCTCAACAATTAGGTTGCTTGTATCAAAATTGCTACACATTAGGTTTGTTTACTGACCAAAAAAAAGTTCAGAGCAGGTTAGAGCAGAGCAGGGCAGGGCAGCTGTCAAAATAGAAATAGAGCAACTTAGAGCAACTCAGAGCAGAAATGCCATGAAACACTTGAATCTCGATAGTTTCTTTTTATTTGGTTTTTTTGTTTAAATCTTCAAAATTAATGCAAATTCACGTATACAAAAATATTGATTTTCTTGCAAGCTAATTTTTTTGAAGTTTTCAAAAATTTATTTTTTCGTGACTGACAATTGCTTCTCTGCTCTAACTTACTCCATAAAAAAAGTTAGAGCAGAAATTTGTGATCTGGATTATCTAGTTTTGTTTTGAGCGTACTCATGAAACAAAAGTTAGAGCTACCTAGAGCAAGAAAAGTGTTCGTTAAACACAAGTTTGTGAAATATCTCAATCTGGCGTAAGCTAGAGCAGCCCAATAAACAAACCTATTTTCTTTCCTTTTTTGAAATATAATTTCGGAGGATTGAAAACGAGCTCGACATGTCTTTTTACTTCAAATTTATTTAGCGCTTCGTAAATTTTGGGGTTCTCTTTGTGACTTTCTTTAATTTCAGTTTTATTATTGGTCTTTTTAGCTGATGATCTTGTTGTTATTTTAAATATTTTGTTTGCTTCCACTGACATATCTTTTAAATTTGTAATATTTATTCGGGATAATGCATCCGCGATATGATTTTCTTTTTGTTAATTTTGAAGTGCAGTTTCCTGGGTTTCCGTTTCGGTTATGGTGCGAACATTACGGTTCTGGTTGTAGGATCTGTTGCCGTTTTGGGCTTGTGATTCTCTCCGGTTATTATTGTTGTTGTACGACCTCGAGTTATTGTTATATCTCGGCTGTGGTCTGAATCTCCGATTTTGGTAATTTCCATAGTTGTTACTACGGTAACCTCCACGGAAACTACTCTTGTACTGACCTTGCTGTCGTACATTTAATATCGTGTTTGAGCTGCCAGTGATTTCGGTACAACTGTTAGTGAATTTCGAGATTGCATCGTTCATTGTTGAGAACGTTCCTGCTTGGATGATCATCTTGACATTGTCATTAGAGCAGTTTTTGCACATATCATGTGATGTCATATCATATGATGTTAGATCATATGATTTCATATCATGTGATGTCATATCATATGATGTCATGTCATATGATGTCATATTATGTGATGTCATATCATATGATGTCAGATCATATGATGTCATATCATATGATGTCATATCATGTAATGTCATATCATATGATGTCAGATCATATGATGTCATATAATATATCATATGATGTCATGTCATATGATGTCATATCATGTGATGTCAGATCACATGATGTCATATCATGTGATGTCAGATCATATGATGTCATAGCATATGATGTCTTATCACGTGATGTTATATCATATGATGTCATGTCATATGATGTCATATCATGTGATGTTAGATCACATGATGTCATATCATGTGATGTCATATCATATGATGTTAGATCATATGATTTCATATCATGTGATGTCATATCATATGATGTCATATCATATGATGTCATATCATATGATGTCATATTATGTGATGTCATATCATATGATGTCAGATCATATGATGTCATATCATATGATGTCAGATCATATGATGTCAGATCATATGATGTCATATCATGTGATGTCATATCATATGATGTCATATTATGTGATGTCATATCATATGATGTCAGATCATATGATGTCATATCATATGATGTCATATCATATGATGTCATATCATGTAATGTCATATCATATGATGTCAGATCATATGATGTCATATAATATATCATATGATGTCATGTCATATGATGTCATATCATGTGATGTCAGATCACATGATGTCATATCATGTGATGTCAGATCATATGATGTCATATCATATGATGTCTTATCACGTGATGTTATATCATATGATGTCATGTCATATGATGTCATATCATGTGATGTTAGATCACATGATGTCATATCATGTGATGTCATATCATATGATGTTAGATCATATGATTTCATATCATGTGATGTCATATCATATGATGTCATATCATATGATGTCATATCATATGATGTCATATTATGTGATGTCATATCATATGATGTCAGATCATATGATGTCATATAATATATCATATGATGTCATGTCATATGATGTCATATCATGTGATGTCAGATCACATGATGTCATATCATGTGATGTCAGATCATATGATGTCATATCATATGATGTCTTACCACGTGATGTTATATCATATGATGTCATGTCATATGATGTCATATCATGTGATGTTAGATCACATGATGTCATATCATGTGATGTCATATCATATAATGTTAGATCATATGATTTCATATCATGTGATGTCATATCATATGATGTCATATCATATGATGTCATATCATATGATGTCATATTATGTGATGTCATATCATATGATGTCATATCATGTGATGTCATATCATATGATGTTAGATCATATGATTTCATATCATGTGATGTCATATCATATGATGTTATGTCATATGATGTCATATTATGTGATGTCATATCATATGATGTCAGATCATATGATGTCATATCATATGATGTCATATCATGTAATGTCATATCATATGATGTCAGATCATATGATGTCATATAATATATCATATGATGTCATGTCATATGATGTCATATCATGTGATGTCAGATCACATGATGTCATATCATGTGATGTCAGATCATATGATGTCATATCATATGATGTCTTATCACGTGATGTTATATCATATGATGTCATGTCATATGATGTCATATCATGTGATGTTAGATCACATGATGTCATATCATGTGATGTCATATCATATGATGTTAGATCATATGATTTCATATCATGTGATGTCATATCATATGATGTCATATCATATGATGTCATATCATATGATGTCATATTATGTGATGTCATATCATATGATGTCAGATCATATGAAGTCATGTCATATGATGTCATATCATGTGATGTCTTATCATATGACGTCATATCATATGATGACATATCCTGTGATGTCATATCATATGATGTCATATGATGTCATATCATGTGATGTCAGATCATATGATGTCATATCATATGATGTCATATTATGTGATGTCATATCATATGATGTCAGATCATATGAAGTCATGTCATATGATGTCATATCATGTGATGTCTTATCATATGACGTCATATCATATGATGACATATCCTGTGATGTCATATCATATGATGTCATATCACGTGATGTTATATCATATGATGTCATATCATGTGATGTCATATCATGTGATGACATCATATGATCTGACATCATATGATATGACATCATATGATATAACATCACGTGATATGACATCATATGATATGACATCATATGATCTGACATCACATGATATGACATCATATGATGTTCATTGTAACTAATTTGGGTAAAGTGTTGTGTACATTCTTATTTGTTTATGCATTTTTGTGCACATGACAATTAAACGAAAAAGGGCGGTGTGTTTATGTAATGCTACACCTTCCCCCTTAAAAAAAAATAGATACATATATATATTTGTAGTCAACTATATATGTCTATTTTTCTCAGTTAATGAACCGTTTGACGTTTTGTTTGGGTTGACAATATTTTAATTGTTTAGTGTCTTGTTACGATTGTTTTGTGTTTGTTTGTATACGGCTTGTGCCGTATATCGGATTGAGTAAATTTGAATGCCTGTGTTAAAAATGCCTTTTTTTTTTGTATTACGAATTTATTATGGATAAAGTGCTATGCTTATTTTTAAAGGTTTGTAAATTGGTTTAAGCCTATTCTTATGAATTATGATTTCCTTTTTGTTTTTATTGCTATCTCCTATGCTATGTGGAATTAATGTATAGTTGTTATTTTTATCAATGGCTTTAACTTTATAGTGTCCTGTATATCTATTCTCTAACTTATGGGAGGCCTCTTCTCTTACTAATACTAAATCTCCTATTTTAATTTCTTTACTATAGCTATTTTTGTCATAATTGGATTTCTGCTTTTCTTGAATTAATTTTCTTGCTCTTTGCTGTGCTATTTGAAGTTTGTATTTTACTTCTTTGTCATACGCCTCATGGTTGTATACCGGGCTAATTTTATTTTCTTCCAAAAATTCATAATTTGGTGGTTGTTTTGCGAATATTAGCTCGAACGGACCATAATTATGTGTTGTTGATGGCGTTGTATTGTAACAATAAGGTATTCATCCCAATCGTCTTTGTCACTGGATATGTATGCACGCATATATTCGTTGAATGTCCGGTGACTGCGTTCTACAGTACCCAAGGTCTGGTGATGGTACGGTGTAGAAGTTTTGTGCTCAATTTTTAACAATTTACACAGTTCTATACAGGCTATTTTTGTACTCTGTGCCCATGTCTGTTAAAATTGTTTTTATTTGACCATAAATCAGGATGAAATGCTCGAATATGGCTTTAGCGACAGTTGTTGCATGTTTGCTTGGAACTGGAATCGCTACCAAATATTTGGTTAAATCGTATATAATGGTAACTGCATATTCGTTTCCATTTATTGACCTTGGCAATGGGCCGACTGTGTCGATTTGTACAATATCAAAAGCCTTCGGAGGTGTCTCCGTTATTGTCATTGGTTCTTTTATATGTTTATTAATTTTATTTTTCTTGCAGTGGATGCAGTTCTTTACATATTTTCGTATGTCATTTTTCATATTCAGCCAGCTATATTTCTGCTTGATTTTATCTGTCATGCGATTTATTTCTGGGTGGCCACCACTAATAGGATCGTCATGATATTTGTGCAGAATTTCTTTAATTTTCCCGGGATTTGTCACACATATAACCTCTGGGGTTAGAGCGATTGTTAACTTTTTGAGAACTTTATTTCCCATTTCCATAAATTTGCCTACTGCAGTATAATTCTTTTTAAACAATTTGTCCCCTAAGGACAACTGTACTTGTACAAGTCCTAAATTGCCGGCTTCTCTTTCGAGCCTGGTAAAGAATTGTCCTAAGTCAATCTTATCCTCAACAATTAGGTTGCTTGTATCAAAATTGCTACACATTAGGTTTGTTTACTGACCAAAAAAAAGTTCAGAGCAGGTTAGAGCAGAGCAGGGCAGGGCAGCTGTCAAAATAGAAATAGAGCAACTTAGAGCAACTCAGAGCAGAAATGCCATGAAACACTTGAATCTCGATAGTTTCTTTTTATTTGGTTTTTTTGTTTAAATCTTCAAAATTAATGCAAATTCACGTATACAAAAATATTGATTTTCTTGCAAGCTAATTTTTTTGAAGTTTTCAAAAATTTATTTTTTCGTGACTGACAATTGCTTCTCTGCTCTAACTTACTCCATAAAAAAAGTTAGAGCAGAAATTTGTGATCTGGATTATCTAGTTTTGTTTTGAGCGTACTCATGAAACAAAAGTTAGAGCAACCTAGAGCAAGAAAAGTGTTCGTTAAACACAATTTTGTGAAATATCTCAATCTGGCGTAAGCTAGAGCAGCCCAATAAACAAACCTATTTTCTTTCCTTTTTTGAAATATAATTTCGGAGGATTGAAAACGAGCTCGACATGTCTTTTTACTTCAAATTTATTTAGCGCTTCGTAAATTTTGGGGTTCTCTTTGTGACTTTCTTTAATTTCAGTTTTATTATTGGTCTTTTTAGCTGATGATCTTGTTGTTATTTTAAATATTTTGGTTGCTTCCACTGACATATCTTTTAAATTTGTAATATTTATTCGGGATAATGCATCCGCGATATGATTTTCTTTTTGTTAATTTTGAAGTGCAGTTTCCTGGGTTTCCGTTTCGGTTATGGTGCGAACATTACGGTTCTGGTTGTAGGATCTGTTGCCGTTTTGGGCTTGTGATTCTCTCCGGTTATTATTGTTGTTGTACGACCTCGAGTTATTGTTATATCTCGGCTGTGGTCTGAATCTCCGATTTTGGTAATTTCCATAGTTGTTACTACGGTAACCTCCACGGAAACTACTCTTGTACTGACCTTGCTGTCGTACATTTAAAATCGTGTTTGAGCTGCCAGTGATTTCGGTACAACTGTTAGTGAATTTCGAGATTGCATCGTTCATTGTTGAGAACGTTCCTGCTTGGATGATCATCTTGACATTGTCATTAGAGCAGTTTTTGCACATGGCCTTAACTGCTACCTGTGTTGAATGTGTGTTTATGTAATGCTACAATATCATATGATGTCAGATCATGTGATGTCATATCATATGATGTCAGATCACATGATGTCATATTATGTGATGTCATATCATATGATGTTAGATCACATGATGTAATATCATGTGATGTCATATCATATGATGTTAGATCATATGATTTCATATCATGTGATGTCATATCATATGATGTCATGTCATATGATGTCATATTATGTGATGTCATATCATATGATGTCAGATCATATGATGTCATATCATATGATGTCATATCATGTAATGTCATATCATATGATGTCAGATCATATGATGTCATATAATATATCATATGATGTCATGTCATATGATGTCATATCATGTGATGTCAGATCACATGATGTCATATCATGTGATGTCAGATCATATGATGTCATATCATATGATGTCTTATCACGTGATGTTATATCATATGATGTCATGTCATATGATGTCATATCATGTGATGTTAGATCACATGATGTCATATCATGTGATGTCATATCATATGATGTTAGATCATATGATTTCATATCATGTGATGTCATATCATATGATGTCATGTCATATGATGTCATATTATGTGATGTCATATCATATGATGTCAGATCATATGATGTCATATCATATGATGTCATATCATGTAATGTCATATCATATGATGTCAGATCATATGATGTCATATAATATATCATATGATGTCATGTCATATGATGTCATATCATGTGATGTCAGATCACATGATGTCATATCATGTGATGTCAGATCATATGATGTCATATCATATGATGTCTTATCACGTGATGTTATATCATATGATGTCATGTCATATGATGTCATATCATGTGATGTCATATCATATGATGTCAGATCATGTGATGTCATATCATATGATGTCAGATCATGTGATGTCATATCATATGCTGTCAGATCATATGATGTCAGATCATATGATGTCAGATCATATGATGTCAGATCACATGATGTCATATCATGTGATGTCATATCATGTGATGTCATATCATGTGATGTCATATCATATCATGTCATGTCATATGATGTCATGTCATATGATGTCATATCATGTGATGTCATATCATATGATGTCATATCATATGATTTCAGATCACATGATGTCAGATCATTTGATGTCATATCATGTGATGTCATATCATATGATGTCATATTATGTGATGTCATATCATATGATGTCAGATCATGTGATGTCATATCATATGATGTCATGTGATGTCATATCATATGATGTCAGATCACATGATGTCATATCATGTGATGTCATGTCATATGCTGTCATATTATGTGATGTCATATCATATGATGTCAGATCATATGATGTCATATCATATGATGTCATATTATGTGATGTCATATGATCATATGATGTCAGATCATGTGATGTCATATCATGTGATGTCATATCATATGATGTCATATCATGTGAGGTCAGATCTCATGATGTCATATCATGTGATGTCATATCATATGATGTTAGATCATATGATGTCATATCATGTGATGTCATATCATATGATGTCATGTCATATTATGTCATATCATATGATGTCATGTCATATGATGTCATATCATGTGATGTCATATCATATGATGTCATGTCATATGATGTCATGTCATATGATGTCATATTATGTGATTTCATATCATATGATGTCAGATCATATGATGTCATATCATATGATGTCATATCGTGTGATGTCATATCATATGATGTCATGTCATATGATGTCATCTCATGTGATGTCATATCATATGATGTCATGTCATATGATGTCATATCATGTGATGTCATATCATATGATGTCATGTCATATGATGTCATATTATGTGATGTCATATCATATGATGTCAGATCATATGATGTCAGATCACATGATGTCATATCGTGTGATGTCATATCATGTGATGTCATATCATATGATGTCATGTCATATGATGTCATATCATGTGATGTCATATCATATGATGTCATGTCATATGATGTCATATTATGTGATGTCATATCATATGATGTCATATCATATGATGTCAGATCATATGATGTCAGATCACATGATGTCATATCGTGTGATGTCATATCATGTGATGTCATATCATATGATGTCATGTCATATGATGTCATATCATGTGATGTCATATCATATGATGTTAGATCATATGATGTCATATCATGTGATGTCATATCATATGATGTCATGTCATATGATGTCATATCATGTGATGTCAGATCATATGATGGCATGTCATATGATGTCATATTATGTGATGTCATATCATATGATGTCATATCATATGATGTCAGATCATATGATGTCAGATCACATGATGTCATATCGTGTGATGTCATATCATGTGATGTCATATCATATGATGTCATGTCATATGATGTCATATCATGTGATGTCATATCATATGATGTCATGTCATATGATGTCATGTCATATGATGTCATATCATGTGATGTCATATCATATGATGTCAGATCATATGATGTCATATCATATGATGTCATATCATATGATTTCAGATCATATGATGTCAGATCATATGATGTCATATCATGTGATGTCATATCATATGATGTCATGTCATATGATCTCGTATCATGTGATGTCATATCATATGATGTCATGTCATATGATGTCATATTATGTGATGTCATATCATATGATGTCATGTCATATGATGTCATATCATGTGACGTCATATCATATGATGTTAGATCATATGATGTCATATCATGTGATGTCATATCATATGATGTCATGTCATATGATGTCATATCATGTGATGTCATATCATATGATGTCATGTCATATGATGTCATATTATGTGATGTCATATCATATGATGTCATGTCATATGATGTCATATCATGTGATGTCATATCATATGATGTCATGTCATATGATGTCATGGTATATGATGTCATGTCATATGATGTCATATCATGTGATGTCATATCATATGATGACATATCATATGATGTCATATCATATGATGTCATATCATATGATGTCAGATCATATGATGTCGTATCATGTGATGTCATATCATATGATGTCATGTCATATGATGTCATATCATATGATGTCAGATCATATGATGTCATATCATATGATGTCAGATCATATGATGTCATATCATGTGATGTCATATCATATGATGTCATGTCATATGATGTCATATTATGTGATGTCATATCATATGATGTCATGTCATATGATGTCATATCATGTGATGTCATATCATATGATGTCATGTCATATGATGTCATGTCATATGATGTCATGTCATATGATGTCATATCATGTGATGTCATATCATATGATGACATATCATATGATGTCATATCATATGATGTCATATCATATGATGTCATATCATATGATGTCATATCATATGATGTCATATCATATGATGTCATATCATATGATGTCATGTCATATGATGTCATATTATGTGATGTCATATCATATGATGTCATGTCATATGATGTCATATCATGTGATGTCATATCATATGATGTCATGTCATATGATGTCATGTCATATGATGTCATGTCATATGATGTCATATCATGTGATGTCATATCATATGATGACATATCATATGATGTCATATCATATGATGTCATATCATGTGATGTCATATCATGTGATGTCATATCATATGATGACATATCATATGATGTCATATCATATGATGTCATGTCATATGATGTCATATTATGTGATGTCATATCATATGATGTCAGATCATATGATGTCATATCATATGATGTCAGATCATATGATGTCATATCATGTGATGTCATATCATATGATGTCATGTCATGTGATGTCATATCATATGATGTTAGATCATATTATTTCATATCATGTGATGTCATATCATATGATGTCATGTCATGGAACTCCCAGAGAGCGCCTTCTCGCTCCGCTTAAGGCCGGGCAGTTGCAGATGAGGTGCTCCACTGTTTCCTCTTCCGCATCATCTTTGCAACTCCTGCAGCATCGTCGGTAGGGAACGCCTAGCCTTGCTGCGTGCCTACCAATAAGGCAGTGCCCGGTTAAAACACCTATTAATATGGAGATTTCCTTCCTTTTTAGGGCGTATATGTGTCTAGATCTTTTAAGATCGCATTTTGGCCAGGTTTGCTTGGATATCCGGCACCCTGGGGCTTGTAGCCATCTTTCTTTGGCTTCGCGGAGTGTATGCTCCTTCAGCATTAGCTTGCACGTGGCAAACGGCATACCTATGCGCTCTTTATCTTGAAGAATCAGATCATATGATGTCATATAATATATCATATGATGTCATGTCATATGATGTCATATCATGTGATGTCAGATCACATGATGTCATATCATGTGATGTCAGATCATATGATGTCATATCATATGATGTCTTACCACGTGATGTTATATCATATGATGTCATGTCATATGATGTCATATCATGTGATGTTAGATCACATGATGTCATATCATGTGATGTCATATCATATAATGTCAGATCATATGATGTCGTATCATGTGATGTCATATCATATGATGTCATGTCATATGATGTCATATCATATGATGTCAGATCATATGATGTCATATCATATGATGTCAGATCATATGATGTCATATCATGTGATGTCATATCATATGATGTCATGTCATATGATGTCATATTATGTGATGTCATATCATATGATGTCATGTCATATGATGTCATATCATGTGATGTCATATCATATGATGTCATGTCATATGATGTCATGTCATATGATGTCATGTCATATGATGTCATATCATGTGATGTCATATCATATGATGACATATCATATGATGTCATATCATATGATGTCATATCATATGATGTCATATCATATGATGTCATATCATATGATGTCATATCATATGATGTCATATCATATGATGTCATGTCATATGATGTCATATTATGTGATGTCATATCATATGATGTCATGTCATATGATGTCATATCATGTGATGTCATATCATATGATGTCATGTCATATGATGTCATGTCATATGATGTCATGTCATATGATGTCATATCATGTGATGTCATATCATATGATGACATATCATATGATGTCATATCATATGATGTCATATCATGTGATGTCATATCATGTGATGTCATATCATATGATGACATATCATATGATGTCATATCATATGATGTCATGTCATATGATGTCATATTATGTGATGTCATATCATATGATGTCAGATCATATGATGTCATATCATATGATGTCAGATCATATGATGTCATATCATGTGATGTCATATCATATGATGTCATGTCATGTGATGTCATATCATATGATGTTAGATCATATTATTTCATATCATGTGATGTCATATCATATGATGTCATGTCATGGAACTCCCAGAGAGCGCCTTCTCGCTCCGCTTAAGGCCGGGCAGTTGCAGATGAGGTGCTCCACTGTTTCCTCTTCCGCATCATCTTTGCAACTCCTGCAGCATCGTCGGTAGGGAACGCCTAGCCTTGCTGCGTGCCTACCAATAAGGCAGTGCCCGGTTAAAACACCTATTAATATGGAGATTTCCTTCCTTTTTAGGGCGTATATGTGTCTAGATCTTTTAAGATCGCATTTTGGCCAGGTTTGCTTGGATATCCGGCACCCTGGGGCTTGTAGCCATCTTTCTTTGGCTTCGCGGAGTGTATGCTCCTTCAGCATTAGCTTGCACGTGGCAAACGGCATACCTATGCGCTCTTTATCTTGAAGAATCTGCTTGGTCGTGCCCTGCCTGGCAAGTTCGTCTGCCCTACAGTTTCCCTCAATGTCCCTGTGTCCCGGGACCCATGTGAGGTTCACGAGGTTCTGTTGGGCCATCTCTTGAAGAGATCGACGACAGCTGAGCGTCAGTTCAGAGTTGAACGAGTAAGAGCCAAGGGATTTGATGGCCGCTTGGCTGTCGCTGAAAATACAGATATCCTGTCCGATGGTGTGTTCACCTATCCAAGTCACGGCGTCCATGATTGCAGAAACTTCAGCCTGGAAGACGCTGCAGTGATCAGGTAGTCTAAAGGAGAGTTCTAGGTCCAAATCCCTAGAGTAAACCCCTCCTCCGACTCTGCCGTCTAACTTCGAGCCGTCGGTGTATATAAAAGTGCCGCCATTAGTAGCGGGACACCGATCTATGTTCTCCCAGTCTTCCCTGCTGGGAATGTTTATTCTAAAACAACAATCTCCGACTGTTGTGGTCGCACACCGATCTGTGCTCAGAGGGAGAAAGCTGTAAGATCTTAGAATACAGGAGTGTACAATAGTGCTTGCGCTCCAGACGGACGTTTCCCTTAGACGCACAGCCGATGCTGCTGCTGCCCGGTACCCTTCCAGATCGAGTGGCAAAAAGCCAATAATGGCCTGGAGAGCTTCATTGGGCGTTGTTCTTAACGCCCCGCTTATACAGATCATGCTCGATCTGTGGACTTTTCCTAACAGATTTAGGTTTGTTGCCTTTCCTAGCGCAGGCCATCATACCACGACTCCATACAGCATAATTGGCTGGATTATCGCAGTATAGATCCATCTGCAAATTTTGGGGCTGAGCCCCCATTTTTTGCCAATGGCTCTTTTACACGTGTAAAGTGCAATGCACGCTTTCCTCTGGCGCTGGATGACATTCTCCTTCCAGTTAAGCTTTCTATCTAGAACTGTGCCTAGGAATTTGGCTTTGTCAGCTAAGTTCAGGCGCACGCCATCTAGTTCTGGTAGGTTCAGCGGTGGTATCTTGTACCGCCTGGTATAAAGGACAAGCTCCACCTTTCCCGGGTTGATGCTAAGTCCGCAGCGAGAGGACCATGAAGAAACTTCTCGCAGTGCTACTTGCATCAAGTCACACAGGGTTTGTGGGAATTTGCCCCTATATGCAATAGCTAAATCGTCTGCATATGCCACTATCTTCCCGCCCCCCCACCTTGTGTCTCGTAGCAGCGAGTTTACGGTGAGGTTCCATAGGAGCGGGGAGAGAACACCACCCTGAGGCGTTCCTCTTGTGACATAGCGTGAAAGATCAACTGTTCCCAGTGAAGAAACTATTTTCCTTCCCTTTAGTAGTTGATCAATTAGTCCAATAAGAGACCTATTTATGCCCAGGTTTGTTAAAGCAGTGTTAATAGCCTCCGGCCTTATATTGTTGAAAGCCCCTTCGATGTCCAGAAAGGCCACGAGACAGTACTCCTTTTCGTGCAATGATTTTTCAACAATAGAGACTAGGCTGTGGAGCGCAGTTTCCGTTGATTTACCTTTGGTGTATGCATGTTGATAGCTAGAAATAAGGTTGCTATCAATAGTAGAGGAGAGATAATCGCTAATTATCCTCTCGAAGGTTTTAAGTGCAAAAGACGAGAGACTGATCGGTCTGTAGTCTTTAGGCTCATAGTGTGAGGCCTTCCCAGCCTTTGGAATAAAGACTACCGTGGCGCTTCTCCAGGAGCACGGAATGTAATTAAGAGCCAGGCAGGCTGAATAGAGAACTACCAGCCATTTAGCTGATATTTCCAGCGTGTTTATAAGTTGTGCGGGGAAAATCCCGTCTGGCCCAGCTGCCTTGAACGGCTCAAAGCTTTTGATTGCCCACCTTACCCTTTCCTCCGTAATGGGTATGTTTACCGCCAGGTTTGTTGCAGATGCTACAGGTGCATCATACAAGTTCCCCGGAAAGTGTGTGTTCAGGAGCAGCTCCAGGGTTTCCCCTTCCGTGCTGGTCCAAGATCCGTCAGGCTTCCGTAAATAGCTAATGGCTGCTTGAGTTTTTGATAGCACTCGTCTAAGTCTCGCTGTATCATCGACTTTTTCGACCCCTGTGCAGAAATTTCTCCACAAAGTTCTCTTCGCTTGCCTTAGAGCCTTTTTATAGGCCCTCAGTTTAGCTTTATATTCGAGCCATTCAGGCTCCGTACCGATGCTCTTGGCCTTGTTAAATTGCTTCCTGCATGATATACGGAACGAATCCAGGTCGTAAGACCACCAGTGGGGTCTATGTTTGCCGCGTGGTTTTGGTACTGGACAAGCCTGCTCTAGGGCATTTGAGAGCGCCGTTGTAAAGGTCGTTACCAGATCATCCAGTTCTCCCACTGATGAGGGGGCTTGTGGAGGTAATACTGGTAGGTCCCTAGCTAATATTTGGTTATGTAGCTGCCAGTTAGTGTTGCGTGGATTTCGTTTCATAACTGGCTGCTCAACAATAAAGTCTAACACAATTTCTATGTACCGATGGTCAGAAAATGAATGCTCATCAAGAACACGCCATTTTCTGACCCACTCATAAGCGCCTTCGCTACAAACAGTGAGGTCTATAACCTCCCTACGGGCTTTAGTTATAAAAGTAGGCTCGTTACCCACGTTACAAACCACCAGGTTAGTTGTTAGTAGGTAGTCAAACAGAGACTCGCCCCTAGCGTTAATATCGGAGCTTCCCCACTGGACGTGATGAGCATTAGCGTCAGCTCCAATAATAAGATGGCCCGTACAGAAATTATCCACCAGATCTTTCACCTCCTTTTGTGGAGGAGGTTCTTCGGCGTCATAGGGCATATAGACCGACGCCATCGTTAGGCTGGTGCTGCCGACTGTTAAGCTGGCAGCTGTAACGTCACCATTTGAGTAGTTGGGTAATAGAAAGGTGTTTAGCTCAGACTTTACCAAAATACAGGTTCTGACCTTGCCCTCATCATTGGCTTGGATGAGCTTGTACCCCTTAGTCCCCAATCCACAGATCCTAGAGCTATTGACCCAGGGCTCTTGGATAAGGACCACGTCTACGTCGCCTTTAAAAAGACGACTGCTTAAAACAGCCGAGGCTGCTTTAGATTTGTGCAGATTTATCTGAAGCACCACCAACATGAGAGAGCTCAGACTTCCCTGCCGCCAGCGTGTCGTCGAGGTCTGGCCTGTTCCGGGGGCTGTCTCTCAACGAGGAGTTGTTCAGAGCACCTGCACGATTTGGCGTGGCGGGAACCCTGCTGTCTGAAGCAGCATCAACGTTAGTGTGCTCAGGTTTAGCCACGATCGTGACGTCGAGGCCTTCTTCGTCAAGCAGGCTTTCTTCTATCGCCGAGTTGTTCGCAGCACCATCGCAATTTGACGTGGCGGATAACATACTTTCCGCGTCGGACTCCTCTGCTTCCCCTTCCGATGCCTCGATCTCCGAGTCCTCCGGAGCGTCCGGAATAGCAGCGCGCTGTGCATCGCCACGGTATACGTGGATCACGATCTGACCCAAGCCGTAATGCACTCGTCCGTTGCACCGTTTAAGGGGCTCGAGCGCCTCCTTATTCAGAGTGATAACCACCTGTCTATTGGGCCCAACCACATCATCGACCAGATTGACGCCCCAATCCTGCGTCGGGAGAGACGGATTCCAGACCTGCAGCATCTCAAGAATATTCTCGGGTTCTGCAGGGACGGCAGGAATCCATGCCCTTGCCCTTGGCCGAGCAGGAATGTCCTTCCAGTCGACGACATCTAGTCTTGCCCCTGGGTAGACTTCACCCAGTCTTGCAACTGCTGCCTTATACAGTGCGACAGTTCTTGCATCCTCGCACGCGAATATTTTGATCTGACCTTGGTGCCAGCCCGCGTCAGTACCTCGCGGCGGACTACCCGGAGACTCACGCATTAAGTGGAGGAGGGCCCTGCCCATTTCATTTCGGACATACAGCCACTGATCTTTGGGGATGGACCAACGGTCGTTACCTCGGTCAATGAAACCTATAAGGATTCTGTCCTTGGTTACTTCAGCAAAGGTGAGTTTTCCCACTACGGGGTTGACCTGATGCCGCTTCGGATGGGGGTCTACCTCTCCGTCCGATCTCTGGCGTTTGAAGGGATTACCGTTCACCCTCTTAGGCACATAGGGCCTCTGGAAATTTGGTATCAGAGCTTTCGCTTCCTCCACCATCTTCCTTTCTTCCGGCGACAGCTTCTCCTGCGATGCTCCCTCATATTTTTTAAGGATCCTTGCGGCCTTTTTTTATCCCAGTACGCAGAGCGTCGGGGAGATGCCTCTTGGGGGGGATTCAGACTCGTAGTTGCCATCGCGGTCTCTCCCTTTGCGGCGTCTTCCTTCTCTTTCGAAACTCTGAAACCAGGTCGTGAGACCATTGCCCCAGATGTGAAGAGATTGGGTTTCGTACCAGCGCCTGATGGAAGTTTAGCTTCCGCCGTTTTCTGCTTGACTGCGTAGGCAGCCGCACTGTTGCTTGCTCCCATCAAGTCACTCTTACTTGATAGCAGTTTGGGGGATGACAGACCCGTAGTTTCCATCGCTGTCGGCCTCCCAGTTAACTTTGAGGCGGAGTTTGTCCTCCGGCGTTGTGTTTTCGCTTGCTCCAGCATAGTTCTTCTCTGCTGCGGAGTAAACGAAGTCGTTAATTGCTTTATATTGTGTGTGTTCTTCATCTTGTTCGTACGACCCCTCGCCGGACAAGGCCAGCTTAGGGTCAAGGGTAGTGTAAGGGGAAGTGTGTCGTCCGCCGCGGCAGAGCCCCATACCGCGGTAAGACCATAGTTACTCCCTGAGGCGGCCCGGTATCAGTGAGGCTCCGTTCGACTACAGCCACGATTTGCCTCCCGTCTGCAAACGTCCAATGGGCACGGTATCGCATAACACCCTGGGTTGGGAGGGAAAAGTTTTGCACATTTATATAGCGAGCCGCTTGCTTCAAGACAGACGCCCGCTTACAGCCGCACCTCTTGGTGTACAGACGCTGCGAAAAAGACCCCGGTGAGCCCTTAAACCAAGTATGTCAGAGTGGCCCCCCCGGGGCTCCCTCTCTTTCTGCCGCGAGCCTAGGTAGCTCAACGTTGCCCAGAGTGCACGAACGAGGACGCAAGAGTCGGGATTGAGCGCGGTCACTCAGCAACCACACCCCATTACACTCCGTGCTATTGTTAACTTTTTGAGAACTTTATTACCCTTTTCAATAAATTTTCCTACTGCAGTATAATTCTTTTTAAACAATTTGTCCCCCAAGGACAACTGTACTTGTACAAGTCCTAAATTGCCGGCTTCTCTTTCAAGCCTGGTAAAGAATTGATCTAAATCAATCTTATCCTCAACAATTAGGTTGCTTGTGTCTAAAGTGCTACAAATTTTCTTTCCTTTTTTTTGAAATTTAATTTCGGAGGAGTGAAAACGAGCTCGACATGTCTTTTTACTACAAATTTATTTAGCGCTTCATAAATTTTGGGGTTCTCTGTGTGACTTTCTTTTTTCTCAATATTTTTGTTATTCTTTTTAGCTGCTGATCTGGTAGTTAACTTTAATATTTTGCTTGCTTCCACTGACAAGTCTTTCAAATTTATTATAGTTATGCGGGATAATGCGTCCGCTATATGATATCCTTTACCAGCTATGTACTCCACTTCAAAATCGTACTCTTCTAAATCTAGTCTTACTCGTGTCAGCTTTGAGGAAGGACTTTTCATTGAAAATAGGTATGTTAACGGGCGATGGTCGGTTTTAACTAGGAATTTTCTGCCATATACGTATGGTCTGAAGAAGGTTATTGCCCAATGGATTGCGGCTAATTCTTTTTCTATTGTAGCTTTGTTGGTTTCGCGTTTTGTAAAGGACCTTGAAGCGTAAGCAATTGGTAACTGTTTGCCATCATGTTCTTGGCTAAGGACTGCCCCACAAGCGTATCCACTAGCGTCTGTTGTTATGCAGAATTCTTTTTCGAAATCTGGGTATTGCAAAAGTTTTGGACTAATTAATGCTTCCTTTAAGTAGACAAAAGCTTTTTGACATTCTTCTGTCCATTCGAAGGTAACATTCTTTCTGCAAAGCCTAGTTAGTAGTGAAACTCCTTATTGATGGGCTTGCCACTAAACAAATCCAATTGTTTACCACGTGTCTAACTTTGTTGTCTTCTAGGGCCACCCCTATTGTGTATTTGTTAACTTTAAACGCTGAGTATCCAGGATTGGCGTTCGATGAAAAGGCTCGCCTTCTGAGTAACAGTTTTTCGTGTAGTCTGCTTGATCAGTAATCCATCCTGGCTGGTATTCCACCCGTTTTTGCGCTGGATACTTCTAATCCAATGTTTTGTGTTTGTTTGTATACGGCTTGTGCCGTATATCGGATTGAGTAAATTTGAATGCCTGTGTTAAAAATGCCTTTTATTTTGTATTACGAATTTATTATGGATAAAGTGCTATGCTTATTTTTAAAGGTTTGTAAATTGGTTTAAGCCAATTCTTATGAATTACGATTTCCTTTTTGTTTTTATTGCTATCTCCTATGCTATGTGGAATTAATGTATAGTTGTTATTTTTATCAATGGCTTTAACTTTATAGTGTCCTGTATATCTATTCTCTAACTTATGGGAGGCCTCTTCTCTTACTAATACTAAATCTCCTATTTTAATTTCTTTACTATAGCTATTTTTGTCATAATTGGATTTCTGCTTTTCTTGAATTAATTTTCTTGCTCTTTGCTGTGCTATTTGAAGTTTGTATTTTACTTCTTTGTCATACGCCTCATGGTTGTATACCGGGCTAATTTTATTTTCTTCCAAAAATTCATAATTTGGTGGTTGTTTTGCGAATATTAGTTCGAACGGACAATAATTATGTGTTGTTGATGGCGTTGTATTGTAACAATAAGGTATTCATCCCAATCGTCTTTGTCACTGGATATGTATGCACGCATATATTCGTTGAATGTCCGGTGACTGCGTTCTACAGTACCCAAGGTCTGGTGATGGTACGGTGTAGAAGTTTTGTGCTCAATTTTTAACAATTTACACAGTTCTATACAGGCTATTTTTGTATTCTGTGCCCATGTCTGTTAAAATTGTTTTTATTTGACCATAAATCAGGATGAAATGCTCGAATATGGCTTTAGCGACAGTTGTTGCATGTTTGCTTGGAACTGGAATCGCTACCAAATATTTGGTTAAATCGTATATAATGGTAACTGCATATTCGTTTCCATTTATTGACCTTGGCAATGGGCCGACTGTGTCGATTTGTACAATATCAAAAGCCTTCGGAGGTGTCTCCGTTATTGTCATTGGTTCTTTTATATGTTTATTAATTTTATTTTTCTTGCAGTGGATGCAGTTCTTTACATATTTTCGTATGTCATTTTTCATATTCAGCCAGCTATATTTCTGCTTGATTTTATCTGTCATGCGATTTATTCCTGGGTGGCCACCACTAATAGGATCGTCATGATATTTGTGCAGAATTTCTTTAATTTTCCCGGGATTTGTCACACATATAACCTCTGGGGTTAGAGCGATTGTTAACTTTTTGAGAACTTTATTTCCCATTTCCATAAATTTGCCTACTGCAGTATAATTCTTTTTAAACAATTTGTCCCCTAAGGACAACTGTACTTGTACAAGTCCTAAATTGCCGGCTTCTCTTTCGAGCCTGGTAAAGAATTGTCCTAAGTCAATCTTATCCTCAACAATTAGGTTGCTTGTATCAAAATTGCTACACATTTTCTTTCCTTTTTTGAAATATAATTTCGGAGGATTGAAAACGAGCTCGACATGTCTTTTTACTTCAAATTTATTTAGCGCTTCATAAATTTTGGGGTTCTCTTTGTGACTTTCTTTAATTTCAGTTTTATTATTGGTCTTTTTAGCTGATGATCTTGTTGTTATCTTAAATATTTTGTTTGCTTCCACTGACATATCTTTTAAATTTGTAATATTTATTCGGGATAATGCATCCGCGGTATGATTTTCTTTTTGTTAATTTTGAAGTGGAGTTTCCTGGTTTTCCGTTTCGGTTATGGTGCGAACATTACGGTTCTGGTTGTAGGATCTGTTGCCGTTTTGGGCTTGTGATTCTCTCCGGTTATTATTGTTGTTGTACGACCTCGAGTTATTGTTATATCTCGGCTGTGGTCGGAATCTCCGATTTTGGTAATTTCCATAGTTGTTACTACGGTAACCTCCACGGAAACTACTCTTGTACTGACCTTGCTGTCGTACATTTAAAATCGTGTTTGAGCTGCCAGTGATTTCGGTACAACTGTTAGTGAATTTCGAGATTGCATCGTTCATTGTTGAGAACGTTCCTGCTTGCATGATCATCTTGACATTGTCATTAGAGCAGTTTTTGCACATGGCCTTAACTGCTACCTGTGTTGAATGTGTGTTTATGTAATGCTACAATATCATATGATGTCAGATCATGTGATGTCATATCATATGATGTCAGATCACATGATGTCATATTATGTGATGTCATATCATATGATGTTAGATCACATGATGTCATATCATGTGATGTCATATCATATGATGTTAGATCATATTATTTCATATCATGTGATGTCATATCATATGATGTCATGTCATATGATGTCATATTATGTGATGTCATATCATATGATGTCAGATCATATGATGTCATATCATATGATGTCATATCATGTAATGTCATATCATATGATGTCAGATCATATGATGTCATGTCATATCATGTGATGTCATATCATGTGATGTCAGATCACATGATGTCATATCATGTGATGTCAGATCATATGATGTCATATCATATGATGTCATATCACGTGATGTTATATCATATGATGTCATGTCATATGATGTCATATCATGTGATGTTAGATCACATGATGTCATATCATGTGATGTCATATCATATGATGTTAGATCATATGATTTCATATCATGTAATGTCATATCATATGATGTCATATCATATGATGTCATATCATATGATGTCATATTATGTGATGTCATATTATGTGATGTCATATCATATGATGTCAGATCATATGATGTCATATCATATGATGTCAGATCATATGATGTCAGATCATATGATGTCATATCATGTGATGTCATATCATATGATGTCATGTCATATGATGTCATATCATGTGATGTCATATAATATGATGTCATATCATATGATGTCAGATCATGTGATGTCATATCATATGATGTCAGATCATGTGATGTCATATCATATGATGTCAGATCATGTGATGTCATATCATATGATGTCATATCACGTGATGTCATATCATATGATGTCATATCATATGATGTCATGTCATGTAATGTCATATCATATGATTTCATATCATATGATGTCATATCATATGATGTCAGATCATATGATGTCAGATGATATGATGTCATATCATGTGATGTCATATCATATGATGTCATATCATATGATGTCAGATCATATGATGTCATATCACATGATGTCATATCATGTGATGTCAGATCACATGATGTCATATCATATGATGTCAGATCATATGATGTCATATCACATGATGTCATATCATGTGATGTCAGATCATATGATGTCATATCATATGATGTCAGATCATATGATGTCAGATCATATGATGTCATATCATGTGATGTCATATCATATGATGTCATGTCATATGATGTCATATCATGTGATGTCATATCACGTGATGTTATATCATATGATGTCATGTCATATGATGTCATATCATGTGATGTCAGATCACATGATGTCATATCATGATTTAGATTTAGATTTATTTATTTACTTCAAACACACAACCAAAAAAGTTATTTTACAGCGTTTGAAGACTTACAAACTAATAAATGAACTTAGTACTAACACTAACAATACAAAACGCAATGACGGATATTACAATATGTAGATTAAAGTTATAATTGGATACTAACGAAGGGTTTAAAGAGGGATCGGGGATGAGGTGAAGAGAGCAGGGAGAATTTTTGCATATACGTACATATCAACTTTCAACAGCTATTGGGCAAAGTAACGCAGAAGTTCTTTTTTGAAGTGCAGGGGATTTCTGACTATTCTAATATACTGTGGCAGAGCGTTCCAAAGACGCACGACAAACACAAAAAATTGACGTTCGGTGACTAGGCAGCTGTATCTGACACTAAGCAAGTTCAGCGATCTAGGCGATTTACCAAAGTGAATTCGTTCCGCAAGGTAAACGGGCTCTTGAGTGCATATGACTTTATGAAGGGCTGTTAAGCATTTCAACTTCAAAATTTCATTGAAATTTATTGTGCATATTTGTTTGGTAAATACGGATATGTGATCATGGCGTTGTTTGCGATAAATATATCTGGCAATGTTGTTGTAGAGCACGTTAAGTTTTCTTCGGGACGTACTGTCACAGCTGGCATATAGTTCACATCCATACAATAGCTTTGGCAACAAAAATGTTTTTGCTAAAAGCAGCCGCGTTTTCAATGGGGTAAAGTATTGTATGGTCCATAAAGATCGTAACATTCCATAAATTTTGCGTATAACAGTTAGGATATGTGTTTTCCATGACAGTGTTCTATTAAAAAATACTCCTAAGTTCTTCGCCTTGTCCACATATCTAATCACATTAGTGTTTATTTTGACTTCATTGTAATCGCTCAGTTGAAACGCTTTTTTATAAATCACTAAACACTGAGATTTGCTTGGATTTATTAGTAGCCCGTTGTCACATGCCCACTCGTTGACTCGATCTAAGTCTTCGTTCAGTTTCTCGATACAATTGTTGATGGACATGATAGGACCACCTATATATAATTGCACATCATCGGCATAAACATGAATTTTGCAGTGTTTTAAAATATTTTGTATGTCATTTATATATAATACAAATAGTAGCGGGCCCAGAATCGAGCCTTGGGGAACACCTCTTTTCATTGGTAAGTAACCAGATACGCTGTTGCCTGAAAATACAGCTTGTGTACGATCACTGACATACGATTTGAGTAAGCGCAGGGCTGGATCAGAAAAATTGAATAAGTTTTTGAGTTTCAAGTCAAGAAGTGCGTGGTCAACAGTATCGAATGCTTTGGAGTGATCGAGAAGGGTAAGGAGGGTTACGAGATTATTGTCAAGGTTTAGTCTAATATCGTCGGTTACCTTTATTAACGCCGTAATACAACTCCTGTTTGATCTAAAGCCAGACTGGAGAGTGCTTACTAAATGATTACTGCTGAGGAAAGAGTTTATTTGAGAGTGCATAATGCGTTCAAGCACTTTGGAAAGAAACGGTAAAATAGCTATAGGTCGATAATCGCCATTGGACTTTTTAGTTGGAACGATTTTGGCCCTTTTCCAGCAATCGGGGAACACAGATGTGGTCAGAATGGTATTAAAGGCGTAAGTTACATGCTGTAGAATTTTGGGGAGTATACATTTAAAGAACTTGGGATGTATACCATCCAAACCCATGGCATTTGATTTGACGCTAAGTACACTTTTAACAACTTCAAGTTCGTCAATATTCTTAAACCGAAAACCGGGTACGGTACCTACTAAGCATTCACTATACCTTTCATAACATGTATTACTATGATAGTCCGACAAGTTTACGAATTTCTCATTTAATTCATTCACATCCAGATCATCATATACGTGAGTATTTTTACTGCCGATCCCAATATCGCGAATACATTTCCAAGTTTTATTAGAACCCACCGCCATGCTAAATTGCTGCTCATAGTACTCAAGCTTTCTTTGCTTAATGGCTTTAGTGACGTTTCTTCTGAAAACTTTGAAATCGTGGTATGTAGCTGTGGTTTTACAACGTTTCCATTTCCGGTACGCAATGTTCCACTTGTGAATAAGACTCTTTATGTAGCTATTGAACCACGGGGGTTTACGCGGGGTGATGGCTTTAGTAACAAGTGGTACATGTTCTGTAAATAGTGTGTTGATATACTCTTGAAGGAGAGTTATCTGTTCATTAGGGTTTTCGAGACAGTAAAGAGAATCCCACGGTGTGGAATCGACAGCTATTCCCAGTCGATCATAGTCTATGTGCATGAAGTCACGGTACGAATATGAAGTAGTTATACACGTGTACTTGAAATCAAAGGTGGTAAAGATCAAGTCATGCTTGGAAAAACATGGTACAGAAAGCTGATCAAAGATGAGGATTTTCGACATCTCACTTACATAAAAGACATCAAGGAAACTGCAGCTAGATTGAGTGAAATGCGTGGGGGTCGAAGTGTTTACGGGAAATAAGCCAAGATTTTGCATAGCCAGAGAAAAACTACTTTGAGTAAGAAGGTCACTGTTGAAATCTCCAGCTATTATAATGTTAGTAAATTTAAGGCAAAGATTTTCGACGAATTCTGTAAAGTGTTCATAATTAGTTCTTTTATTTGGCCTGTAAACACAACCTACAAGTATTTTATCACAGCTCGATGATATTTCAACAAATATATGCTCAATTGTATCAGACGACTCGGAAGAGCAGATTAGTTTACATGACATACCATGTTTTACAAAAATCGCTACACCACCACCATGCCCAGCTCGATCTAAACGAAAGATATTATAGCCAGCTACACTAAACAAACTATCTTCATGATACTTAGTGAACCAAGTCTCGGAAACACACACGACATCGACACCGGATGATTCAAAAAGGTATCTGAACTCATCTATTTTTGATGGTAGGCTCTGCGCGTTAATATGGCATATTTTCAAACCACCCCTCTGCTTACATAGAATACGTACCATATTATACGTGTTGTCATCGCCTCTGGAACGGGAGCGACTCATACTAAAAACTGTCATAAAAACACTGTCATATCATATGATGTCATGTCATGTAATGTCATATCATATGATTTCATATCATATGATGTCATATCATATGATGTCAGATCATATGATGTCAGATGATATGATGTCATATCATGTGATGTCATATCATATGATGTCATATCATATGATGTCAGATCATATGATGTCATATCACATGATGTCATATCATGTGATGTCAGATCATATGATGTCATATCATATGATGTCAGATCATATGATGTCAGATCATATGATGTCATATTATGTGATGTCATATCATATGATGTCAGATCATATGATGTCATATCATATGATGTCATATCATGTAATTTCATATCATATGATGTCAGATCATATGATGTCATATCATATATCATATGATGTGATGTCATATCATGTGATGTCAGATCACATGATGTCATATCATGTGATGTCAGATCATATGATGTCATATCATATGATGTCATATCACGTGATGTTATATCATATGATGTCATGTCATATGATGTCATATCATGTGATGTTAGATCACATGATGTCATATCATGTGATGTCATATCATATGATGTTAGATCATATGATTTCATATCATGTGATGTCATATCATATGATGTCATATCATATGATGTCATATCATATGATGTCATATTATGTGATGTCATATTATGTGATGTCATATCATATGATGTCAGATCATATGATGTCATATCATATGATGTCAGATCATATGATGTCAGATCATATGATGTCATATCATGTGATGTCATATCATATGATGTCATGTCATATGATGTCATATCATGTGATGTCATATAATATGATGTCATATCATATGATGTCAGATCATGTGATGTCATATCATATGATGTCAGATCATGTGATGTCATATCATATGCTGTCAGATCATATGATGTCATATCATATGATGTCATATCACGTGATGTCATATCATATGATGTCATATCATATGATGTCATGTCATGTAATGTCATATCATATGATTTCATATCATATGATGTCATATCATATGATGTCAGATCATATGATGTCAGATGATATGATGTCATATCATGTGATGTCATATCATATGATGTCATATCATATGATGTCAGATCATATGATGTCATATCACATGATGTCATATCATGTGATGTCAGATCATATGATGTCATATCATATGATGTCAGATCATATGATGTCAGATCATATGATGTCATATCATGTGATGTCATATCATATGATGTCATGTCATATGATGTCATATCATGTGATGTCATATCACGTGATGTTATATCATATGATGTCATGTCATATGATGTCATATCATGTGATGTCAGATCACATGATGTCATATCATGATTTAGATTTAGATTTATTTATTTACTTCAAACACACAACCAAAAAAGTTATTTTACAGCGTTTGAAGACTTACAAACTAATAAATGAACTTAGTACTAACACTAACAATACAAAACGCAATGACGGATATTACAATATGTAGATTAAAGTTATAATTGGATACTAACGAAGGGTTTAAAGAGGGATCGGGGATGAGGTGAAGAGAGCAGGGAGAATTTTTGCATATACGTACATATCAACTTTCAACAGCTATTGGGCAAAGTATCGCAGAAGTTCTTTTTTGAAGTGCAGGGGATTTCTGACTATTCTAATATACTGTGGCAGAGCGTTCCAAAGACGCACGACAAACACAAAAAATTGACGTTCGGTGACTAGGCAGCTGTATCTGACACTAAGCAAGTTCAGCGATCTAGGCGATTTACCAAAGTGAATTCGTTCCGCAAGGTAAACGGGCTCTTGAGTGCATATGACTTTATGAAGGGCTGTTAAGCATTTCAACTTCAAAATTTCATTGAAATTTATTGTGCATATTTGTTTGGTAAATACGGATATGTGATCATGGCGTTGTTTGCGATAAATATATCTGGCAATGTTGTTGTAGAGCACGTTAAGTTTTCTTCGGGACGTACTGTCACAGCTGGCATATAGTTCACATCCATACAATAGCTTTGGCAACAAAAATGTTTTTGCTAAAAGCAGCCGAGTTTTCAATGGGGTAAAGTATTGTATGGTCCATAAAGATCGTAACATTCCATAAATTTTGCCTATAACAGTTAGGATATGTGTTTTCCATGACAGTGTTCTATTAAAAAATACTCCTAAGTTCTTCGCCTTGTCCACATATCTAATCACATTAGTGTTTATTTTGACTTCATTGTAATCGCTCAGTTGAAACGCTTTTTTATAAATCACTAAACACTGAGATTTGCTTGGATTTATTAGTAGCCCGTTGTCACATGCCCACTCGTTGACTCGATCTAAGTCTTCGTTCAGTTTCTCGATACAATTGTTGATGGACATGATAGGACCACCTATATATAATTGCACATCATCGGCATAAACATGAATTTTGCAGTGTTTTAAAATATTTTGTATGTAATTTATATATAATACAAATAGTAGCGGGCCCAGAATCGAGCCTTGGGGAACACCTCTTTTCATTGGTAAGTAACCAGATACGCTTTTGCCTGAAAATACAGCTTGTGTACGATCACTGACATACGATTTGAGTAAGCGCAGGGCTGGATCAGAAAAATTGAATAAGTTTTTGAGTTTCAAGTCAAGAAGTGCGTGGTCAACAGTATCGAATGCTTTGGAGTGATCGAGAAGGTTAAGGAGGGTTACGAGATTATTGTCAAGGTTTAGTCTAATATCGTCGGTTACCTTTATTAACGCCGTAATACAACTCCTGTTTGATCTAAAGCCAGACTGGAGAGTGCTTACTAAATGATTACTGCTGAGGAAAGAGTTTATTTGAGAGTGCATAATGCGTTCAAGCACTTTGGAAAGAAACGGTAAAATAGCTATAGGTCGATAATCGCCATTGGACTTTTTAGTTGGAACGATTTTGGCCCTTTTCCAGCAATCGGGGAACACAGATGTGGTCAGAATGGTATTAAAGGCGTAAGTTACATGCTGTAGAATTTTGGGGAGTATACATTTAAAGAACTTGGGATGTATACCATCCAAACCCATGGCATTTGATTTGACGCTAAGTACACTTTTAACAACTTCAAGTTCGTCAATATTCTTAAACCGAAAACCGGGTACGGTACCTACTAAGCATTCACTATACCTTTCATAACATGTATTACTATGATAGTCCGACAAGTTTACGAATTTCTCATTTAATTCATTCACATCCAGATCATCATATACGTGAGTATTTTTACTGCCGATCCCAATATCGCGAATACATTTCCAAGTTTTATTAGAACCCACCGCCATGCTAAATTGCTGCTCATAGTACTCAAGCTTTCTTTGCTTAATGGCTTTAGTGACGTTTCTTCTGAAAACTTTGAAATCGTGGTATGTAGCTGTGGTTTTACAACGTTTCCATTTCCGGTACGCAATGTTCCACTTGTGAATAAGACTCTTTATGTAGCTATTGAACCACGGGGGTTTACGCGGGGTGATGGCTTTAGTAACAAGTGGTACATGTTCTGTAAATAGTGTGTTGATATACTCTTGAAGGAGAGTTATCTGTTCATTAGGGTTTTCGAGACAGTAAAGAGAATCCCACGGTGTGGAATCGACAGCTATTCCCAGTCGATCATAGTCTATGTGCATGAAGTCACGGTACGAATATGAAGTAGTTATACACGTGTACTTGAAATCAAAGGTGGTAAAGATCAAGTCATGCTTGGAAAAACATGGTACAGAAAGCTGATCAAAGATGAGGATTTTCGACATCTCACTTACATAAAAGACATCAAGGAGACTGCAGCTAGATTGAGTGAAATGCGTGGGGGTCGAAGTGTTTACGGGAAATAAGCCAAGATTTTGCATAGCCAGAGAAAAACTACTTTGAGTAAGAAGGTCACTGTTGAAATCTCCAGCTATTATAATGTTAGTAAATTTAAGGCAAAGATTTTCGACGAATTCTGTAAAGTGTTCATAATTAGTTCTTTTATTTGGCCTGTAAACACAACCTACAAGTATTTTATCACAGCTCGATGATATTTCAACAAATATATGCTCAATTGTATCAGACGACTCGGAAGAGCAGATTAGTTTACATGACATACCATGTTTTACAAAAATCGCTACACCACCACCATGCCCAGCTCGATCTAAACGAAAGATATTATAGCCAGCTACACTAAACAAACTATCTTCATGATACTTAGTGAACCAGGTCTCGGAAACACACACGACATCGACACCGGATGATTCAAAAAGGTATCTGAACTCATCTATTTTTGATGGTAGGCTCTGCGCGTTAATATGGCATATTTTCAAACCACCCCTCTGCTTACATAGAATACGTACCATATTATACGTGTTGTCATCGCCTCTGGAACGGGAGCGACTCATACTAAAAACTGTCATAAAAACACTGTCATATCATATGATGTCATGTCATGTAATGTCATATCATATGATTTCATATCATATGATGTCATATCATATGATGTCAGATCATATGATGTCAGATGATATGATGTCATATCATGTGATGTCATATCATATGATGTCATATCATATGATGTCAGATCATATGATGTCATATCACATGATGTCATATCATGTGATGTCAGATCATATGATGTCATATCATATGATGTCAGATCATATGATGTCAGATCATATGATGTCATATTATGTGATGTCATATCATATGATGTCAGATCATATGATGTCATATCATATGATGTCATATCATGTAATGTCAAATCATATGATGTCAGATCATATGATGTCATATCATATATCATATGATGTGATGTCATATCATGTGATGTCAGATCACATGATGTCATATCATGTGATGTCAGATCATATGATGTCATATCATATGATGTCATATCACGTGATGTTATATCATATGATGTCATGTCATATGATGTCATATCATGTGATGTTAGATCACATGATGTCATATCATGTGATGTCATATCATATGATGTTAGATCATATGATTTCATATCATGTGATGTCATATCATATGATGTCATATCATATGATGTCATATCATATGATGTCATATTATGTGATGTCATATTATGTGATGTCATATCATATGATGTCAGATCATATGATGTCATATCATATGATGTCAGATCATATGATGTCAGATCATATGATGTCATATCATGTGATGTCATATCATATGATGTCATGTCATATGATGTCATATCATGTGATGTCATATAATATGATGTCATATCATATGATGTCAGATCATGTGATGTCATATCATATGATGTCAGATCATGTGATGTCATATCATATGCTGTCAGATCATATGATGTCATATCATATGATGTCATATCACGTGATGTCATATCATATGATGTCATATCATATGATGTCATGTCATGTAATGTCATATCATATGATTTCATATCATATGATGTCATATCATATGATGTCAGATCATATGATGTCAGATGATATGATGTCATATCATGTGATGTCATATCATATGATGTCATATCATATGATGTCAGATCATATGATGTCATATCACATGATGTCATATCATGTGATGTCAGATCATATGATGTCATATCATATGATGTCAGATCATATGATGTCAGATCATATGATGTCATATCATGTGATGTCATATCATATGATGTCATGTCATATGATGTCATATCATGTGATGTCATATCACGTGATGTTATATCATATGATGTCATGTCATATGATGTCATATCATGTGATGTCAGATCACATGATGTCATATCATGATTTAGATTTAGATTTATTTATTTACTTCAAACACACAACCAAAAAAGTTATTTTACAGCGTTTGAAGACTTACAAACTAATAAATGAACTTAGTACTAACACTAACAATACAAAACGCAATGACGGATATTACAATATGTAGATTAAAGTTATAATTGGATACTAACGAAGGGTTTAAAGAGGGATCGGGGATGAGGTGAAGAGAGCAGGGAGAATTTTTGCATATACGTACATATCAACTTTCAACAGCTATTGGGCAAAGTATCGCAGAAGTTCTTTTTTGAAGTGCAGGGGATTTCTGACTATTCTAATATACTGTGGCAGAGCGTTCCAAAGACGCACGACAAACACAAAAAATTGACGTTCGGTGACTAGGCAGCTGTATCTGACACTAAGCAAGTTCAGCGATCTAGGCGATTTACCAAAGTGAATTCGATCCGCAAGGTAAACGGGCTCTTGAGTGCATATGACTTTATGAAGGGCTGTTAAGCATTTCAACTTCAAAATTTCATTGAAATTTATTGTGCATATTTGTTTGGTAAATACGGATATGTGATCATGGCGTTGTTTGCGATAAATATATCTGGCAATGTTGTTGTAGAGCACGTTAAGTTTTCTTCGGGACGTACTGTCACAGCTGGCATATAGTTCACATCCATACAATAGCTTTGGCAACAAAAATGTTTTTGCTAAAAGCAGCCGCGTTTTCAATGGGGTAAAGTATTGTATGGTCCATAAAGATCGTAACATTCCATAAATTTTGCCTATAACAGTTAGGATATGTGTTTTCCATGACAGTGTTCTATTAAAAAATACTCCTAAGTTCTTCGCCTTGTCCACATATCTAATCACATTAGTGTTTATTTTGACTTCATTGTAATCGCTCAGTTGAAACGCTTTTTTATAAATCACTAAACACTGAGATTTGCTTGGATTTATTAGTAGCCCGTTGTCACATGCCCACTCGTTGACTCGATCTAAGTCTTCGTTCAGTTTCTCGATACAATTGTTGATGGACATGATAGGACCACCTATATATAATTGCACATCATCGGCATAAACATGAATTTTGCAGTGTTTTAAAATATTTTGTATGTCATTTATATATAATACAAATAGTAGCGGGCCCAGAATCGAGCCTTGGGGAACACCTCTTTTCATTGGTAAGTAACCAGATACGCTGTTGCCTGAAAATACAGCTTGTGTACGATCACTGACATACGATTTGAGTAAGCGCAGGGCTGGATCAGAAAAATTGAATAAGTTTTTGAGTTTCAAGTCAAGAAGTGCGTGGTCAACAGTATCGAATGCTTTGGAGTGATCGAGAAGGTTAAGGAGGGTTACGAGATTATTGTCAAGGTTTAGTCTAATATCGTCGGTTACCTTTATCAACGCCGTAATACAACTCCTGTTTGATCTAAAGCCAGACTGGAGAGTGCTTACTAAATGATTACTGCAGAGGAAAGAGTTTATTTGAGAGTGCATAATGCGTTCAAGCACTTTGGAAAGAAACGGTAAAATAGCTATAGGTCGATAATCGCCATTGGACTTTTTAGTTGGAACGATTTTGGCCCTTTTCCAGCAATCGGGGAACACAGATGTGGTCAGAATGGTATTAAAGGCGTAAGTTACATGCTGTAGAATTTTGGGGAGTATACATTTAAAGAACCATGGCATTTGATTTGACGCTAAGTACACTTTTAACAACTTCAAGTTCGTCAATATTCTTAAACCGAAAACCGGGTACGGTACCTACTAAGCATTCACTATACCTTTCATAACATGTATTACTATGATAGTCCGACAAGTTTACGAATTTCTCATTTAATTCATTCACATCCAGATCATCATATACGTGAGTATTTTTACTGCCGATCCCAATATCGCGAATACATTTCCAAGTTTTATTAGAACCCACCGCCATGCTAAATTGCTGCTCATAGTACTCAAGCTTTCTTTGCTTAATGGCTTTAGTGACGTTTCTTCTGAAAACTTTGAAATCGTGGTATGTAGCTGTGGTTTTACAACGTTTCCATTTCCGGTACGCAATGTTCCGCTTGTGAATAAGACTCTTTATGTAGCTATTGAACCACGGGGGTTTACGCGGGGTGATGGCTTTAGTAACAAGTGGTACATGTTCTGTAAATAGTGTGTTGATATACTCTTGAAGGAGAGTTATCTGTTCATTAGGGTTTTCGAGACAGTAAAGAGAATCCCACGGTGTGGAATCGACAGCTATTCCCAGTCGATCATAGTCTATATGCATGAAGTCACGGTACGAATATGAAGTAGTTATACACGTGTACTTGAAATCAAAGGTGGTAAAGATCAAGTCATGCTTGGAAAAACATGGTACAGAAAGCTGATCAAAGATGAGGATTTTCGACATCTCACTTACATAAAAGACATCAAGGAGACTGCAGCTAGATTGAGTGAAATGCGTGGGGGTCGAAGTGTTTACGGGAAATAAGCCAAGATTTTGCATAGCCAGAGAAAAACTACTTTGAGTAAGAAGGTCACTGTTGAAATCTCCAGCTATTATAATGTTAGTAAATTTAAGGCAAAGATTTTCGACGAATTCTGTAAAGTGTTCATAATTAGTTCTTTTATTTGGCCTGTAAACACAACCTACAAGTATTTTATCACAGCTCGATGATATTTCAATAAATATATGCTCAATTGTATCAGACGACTCGGAAGAGCAGATTAGTTTACATGACATACCATGTTTTACAAAAATCGCTACACCACCACCATGCCCAGCTCGATCTAAACGAAAGATATTATAGCCAGCTACACTAAACAAACTATCTTCATGATACTTAGTGAACCAGGTCTCGGAAACACACACGACATCGACACCGGATGATTCAAAAAGGTATCTGAACTCATCTATTTTTGATGGTAGGCTCTGCGCGTTAATATGGCATATTTTCAAACCACCCCTCTGCTTACATAGAATACGTACCATATTATACGTGTTGTCATCGCCTCTGGAACGGGAGCGACTCATACTAAAAACTGTCATAAAAACACTGTCATATCATATGATGTCATGTCATGTAATGTCATATCATATGATTTCATATCATATGATGTCATATCATATGATGTCAGATCATATGATGTCAGATGATATGATGTCATATCATGTGATGTCATATCATATGATGTCATATCATATGATGTCAGATCATATGATGTCATATCACATGATGTCATATCATGTGATGTCAGATCATATGATGTCATATCATATGATGTCAGATCATATGATATCAGATCATATGATGTCATATTATGTGATGTCATATCATATGATGTCAGATCATATGATGTCATATCATATGATGTCATATCATGTAATGTCATATCATATGATGTCAGATCATATGATGTCATATCATATATCATATGATGTCATGTCATATGTTGTCATATCATGTGATGTCAGATCACATGATGTCATATCATGTGATGTCAGATCATATGATGTCATATCATATGATGTCATATCACGTGATGTTATATCATATGATGTCATGTCATATGATGTCATATCATGTGATGTTAGATCACATGATGTCATATCATATGATGTCATATCATGTAATGTCATATCATATGATGTCAGATCATATGATGTCATATCATATATCATATGATGTCATGTCATATGATGTCATATCATGTGATGTCAGATCACATGATGTCATATCATATGATGTTAGATCATATGATTTCATATCATGTGATGTCATATCATGTGATGTCATATCATATAATGTCATATTATGTGATGTCATATCATATGATGTCAGATCATATGATGTCATATCATATGATGTCATATCATGTAATGTCATATCATATGATGTCAGATCATATGATGTCATATCATATATCATATGATGTCATGTCATATGATGTCATATCATGTGATGTCAGATCACATGATGTCATATCATATGATGTTAGATCATATGATTTCATATCATGTGATGTCATATCATGTGATGTCATATCATATAATGTCATATTATGTGATGTCATATCATATGATGTCAGATCATATGATGTCATATCATAAGATGTCATATCATATGATGTCATATCATATGATGTCATATCATATGATGTCATATCATATGATGTCATATCATATGATGTCATATCATATGATGTCATATCATATGATGTCATATCATATGATGTCAGATCATATGATGTCATGCCATATGATGCCATATCATGTGATGTCAGATCACATGATGTCATATCATGTGATGTCAGATCACCTGATGTCATGTCATATGATGTCATATCATGTGAAGTCAGATCTCATGATGTCATATGATGTCATGTCATATGATGTCATATCATGTGAAGTCAGATCATATGATGTCAGATCATATGATGTCATATTATGTGATGTCATATCATATGATGTCAGATCATATGATGTCATATCATATGATGTCATATCATGTAATGTCATATCATATGATGTCAGATCATATGATGTCATATCATATATCATATGATGTCATGTCATATGATGTCATATCATGTGATGTCAGATCACATGATGTCATATTATGTGATGTCATATCATATGATGTCAGATCATATGATGTCATATCATATGATGTCATATCATGTAATGTCATATCATGTGATGTCATATCATGTGATGTCAGATCACATGATGTCATATCATGTGATGTCATATTATATGATGTTAGATCATATGATGTCATATCATGTGATGTCATATCATGTGATGTCATATCATATAATGTCATATTATGTGATGTCATATCATATGATGTCAGATCATATGATGTCATATCATAAGATGTCATATCATATGATGTCATATCATATGATGTCATATCATATGATGTCATATCATATGATGTCATATCATATGATGTCATATCATATGATGTCATATCATATGATGTCAGATCATATGATGTCATGCCATATGATGTCATATCATGTGATGTCAGATCACATGATGTCATATCATGTGATGTCAGATCACATGATGTCATATCATATGATGTCATGTCATATGATGTCATATCATGTGATGTCATATCATATGATGTCAGATCATATGATGTCATATCATATGATTTCAGATCATATGATGTCATATCATATGATGTCATATCATATGATGTCATATCATATGATTTCAGATCATATGATGTCAGATCATATGATGTCATATCATGTGATGTCATATCATATGATGTCATGTCATATTATGTCATATCATGTGAGGTCAGATCTCATGATGTCATATCATGTGATGTCATATCATATGATGTTATGTCATATGATGTCATGTCATGTCATATGATGTCATATCATATGATGTCATGTCATATGATGTCATATCATGTGAAGTCAGATCTCATGATGTCATATCATGTGATGTCATATCATATAATGTCATGTCATATGATGTCATATTATGTGATGTCATATCATATGATGTTAGATCATATGATGTCATATCATATGATGTCAGATCATATGATGTCAGATCACATGATGTCATATCATGTGAAGTCAGATCTCATGATATCATATCATATGATGTCATATCAGATGATGTCATGTCATATGATGTCATATCATGTGTTGTCATATCATATAATGTCATGTCATATGATGTCATATTATGTGATGTCATATCATATGATGTCAGATCATATGATGTCATATCATATGATGTCAGATCATATGATGTCAGATCATATGATGTCATGTCATATTATGTCATATCATGTGAGGTCAGATCTCATGATGTCATATCATGTGATGTCATATCATATGATGTTATGTCATATGATGTCATGTCATGTCATATGATGGCATATCATATGATGTCATGTCATATGATGTCATATCATGTGAAGTCAGATCTCATGATGTCATATCATGTGATGTCATATCATATTATGTCATGTCATATGATGTCATATCATGTGAAGTCAGATCTCATGATGTCATATCATGTTGTTCATTTCTGTCCAAATATGCAGACACAGGCATATTTGTTTGCATGAAATTCAAGAACAAGCAAAAGTGCGGAGTAACGATTGCGTCATATTTTGCTCGCGGCCGTCAGTAAGTGTGCCGTCGCTGGCGTCAGCATTTGCAACCGCTAGTGTCAGCAGTTGCGACAGCTGGCGATCTAGTACGGTGGTCAGCAATGTCACTTACTGACGACCTAGAACGGTAGACTGCTGACTAGTGACCTAGTATTGCGGAAGTCAAGAGCAATGCACTAGTCAGCATAATGTTAAGACCAAAATTGTATATAAGCAAAGAAATTAAAATAAAGAATCGAGAAATGAATGAGCTACAATCCACAGCCCACCTTTCATTTATCTCTCGCCACGACAATTAGGTTCAAGTGCCTTTTATTGTCAACCCTCTCGTCTTGGTGATACCGCCTAGTCGAAAACTACCAACCATTTATCTCAAAACGTGGATTGGCATCTAAGCCTCTCCATCCGACATCATTATCAGGACGGCAAATCAGCCGCTCCAAACATTTTGGTGACCCCGACGTGATCTGAACACGCAACCCTCTGACCCCCTGTGACCCCGCAAGTTACAGGACCTGAATAACTCGGCAACTCCGCCAGTCTGTAATCCCGAACACGCAACGACTTGAGCGACAACGTCAGCAACTTCTGACCCACCCTCAATCTTGCCAATTCAGTTAGCCAGCATCAGAATCAATTTCGATATGGCTCCAACCAATGAAGAAACAATGGAAACATTGACAGCCTCCCAAAGTACAACTGGAGAGTTGATAGAGACCATAATCCGTAACTTCAAAAAGGATTCAGCAGCGAGAAAAACGCCTGTATATTATAAAGAGCGCCTCGAACGCTTAGACATAGCGTGGGCCGAATTTGAGGTAACGGACAATAAAATCCGTTGCCTCGCAGACATGGATCCCAGCCACCAATATTTCACCACCGGATACTACAAAAAAATATCCGAGTTGACGTCAAAGTACAAGGAAATAATGGAGTCCGGCATGACGGAACCTCTCAAAACCCAAACACCGGACGAGCAAACGAAAGGACTTCCCGGAAGTACCTACGCTCCCTCTCGGAAACCAGAATTGTCTTCAGCCATTAGAAGACAAAACGTGATGATAGCATCACTAAAACGGCTCCTCGAAATGGACCCTACAGCGGCAAACATGAAGCTAAAAGAGAAACTTTGGGAGCAAATACAAGAGCTCCACTTCTCGATCGGGGAAGACAGCATAGATCCTGTAAGAGATGGGTATGACATGGAGTCATACACGACTGTCGAAGCATCGGTTTATAGCAATTTCAAGCTCAAGGAAAACACGGCAAATAAAATTGAGGAAACGGTCAAAAATAAAACGATTCAGCTTCCAAAAATAACAATCCCCAAATTTAATGGGGAATACTTAAAATGGATAGCATTCTTTGACCTCTTCTCCCAACTGGTAGACAAACAAGACATCCCCACAATTCAAAAAATGTGGTATTTAAAGTCAAACCTAAGTGGGGAAGCCGAACAACTAATAAGCCATCTATCAGCCACTGCCGAAAATTACGAAACAGCCTGGAAGCTGCTACAAAATAGATATAACAATAAACGGGTTCTTGTTGCATCCATTATGAACCAATTACTGGAGCAACCAACAATTACAGCAACGTCCACATCAATAAAAAGGTTGCATGATGTAACAAAAGAATGCTTGCATGCATTAGTAAACATGGGCATCCCTACAGCCACTTGGGACCCCATCTTAATACACTTGCTCACAAAAAAATTGGATCGGGGAACGCACATATTATACGAACGTTCAATAGTAAACCCGAAGGAAGTTCAAGGACTGAACAATTTTCTGGACTTTCTTGAAGCCCGCTTTCAATCAATGGAAGCAATGGGACAGAAGGAAAAGTTCGTGTCAAAAACATGTGCGGCCGCCTCCGAACCAAAGGAAACCTCCTGCTCGCTCTGCCACAATGGAAGCCACCTTTTGTTTCGGTGCCAAGAATTTCAAACAATGACACCAAATGAACGGCTCAATTACGTCCAAAGACAAAAACTATGCGTAAACTGCATGAGACCCGGGCACTCCTCTAAGACTTGCAAGTCAAGAGGATGCATGAAATGCAACAAGAAACATAATTCACTTTTGCACCTAGAAACGAGCAGAAACTCATCAAGGCCAAGCCTGAGTCACGAAGGTGAGCCCAAAATCGGGAGGACATCAGCAGCATCAGCGGAAGTAACCAGAAAAAGGACGCCAGAAGCTGCCTCAGCGGCATCCACCTCATCACGAAGTTCTGAAGCAGATTCACTCACCGCGACGGACAAAGGTGGACAAAGGCCATACGTCCTATTGAGCACAGCAGTAGTTATAATCAAAACAGACGCCACAGAAGTTGAATGCCGCGCGTTATTAGACTCAGGGTCACAGGTAAACTTCATAACAGAACGTCTGGTAAAACGGCTCAGGTTACCACTGAAAACCTCACATGTCAATATCACCGGGATCGGGACAACTAACACAAAAACACAACATAGAGTGAACGTTGCCTTACATTCTCGAAACACAAGCTTCACAGCACGCATTGAAGCACTCGTCCTTCCTCGCATCATCTCGCCTCAACCATCGCAATTCATTAATACTGAAAAATGGTCACTACCAAGGAATCTCCAGTTAGCGGATCCAAACTTCAATCGCCCTGACAAAATAGATCTACTTTTGGGAGCTGAGCACTATCACCAGCTTCTCACCATTGGGCAGATCAAGCTAGCCCCGCATCTACCAATAATGCAAAATACTGCACTCGGGTGGATTGTGTCTGGCAGACTCAACGAAGTAAGCCCAAAAGATGCATCCTGTGGAATGTGCTTGGCGGACGAATCCCTAGAAACCTCTATCTCGAAACTCTGGGAACTAGAAGAGGTAAAAGACAACAAGAAGTCATTATCTATGGACGAGGAAAAGTGTGAGGAGCACTTTGCCAGACACACCTCAAAGAATAAGGAAAATCGGTTCACAGTAAAAATACCATTCCATCAGGACCCCATGGTTCTGGGGGACTCGCACTCAATAGCGCTCAACAGGTTCCTATCATTGGAACGTCGACTTCAGAAAAATCCCCAAGTGAGGACAGAGTACGTCAAGTTCATGGACGAATATGAAGCCCTGGGGCACATGACGAAAATATCAACAGATACGATTACTACACCGAACTATTTCATACCTCATCACTGTATACTGAGACCAGAGAGCACAACCACAAAACTTCGCGTGGTATTTGACGCATCTGCGAAAACATCGACCGGTCATTCCCTAAATGATATTATGTACACAGGACCAAAGGTACAAAGCGATCTGTTTTCAATATTGCTGCGTTTTAGAATGCCAAGGTTCGTGTTCACCACTGATGTCGAAAAAATGTACCAAACAAACCTCGTCCAAACTAGCAGCACATTGGCAACTCAACTCGCACTATTATCAGCCAGACTACACAGAATCCAGGCAAGAATTATCAATACGTTGACAGATGCGCACCACGGAAAAATCAGTCCAACGTTACTGTCACCATCGCAACTTCGAGCAGAATTAGTCCGAGTTCGCAACCATCTACCCACATCACTAAGGTTGCCAGTGGACCAAAACAATCTCTTACAACTCTACAAGGTCATGAAGGTGAAAGGCGGAAGAACGAATGAACACGTGATCTTCGAAATGTCACTTCCGTTGTGTGATCCAGAGACCTGGGAAGTGCTCAAACCACATCCGATTTCAAGCAGAATAAACAGTTCAACGGTTGCCATCACGCCATGCAATGATCTCATTGCAATCAACGCGCATCGAGATCAATATATAACATTGACAGAAAATCAGTGGCGAGAATGCATTACTGTAAAGGAGAACCAGGTGTTATGCTTGAACGTGCAGACAAAATTCACCGCAGACTCAGGCGCTTGTCAATGCGAAATGTCACTGCTCAACAACAATCCAGGGAACATCTGCAAGGTAGCCCCGGTAGAAGACAACGCACCGATAAAACAGCTGACGCACAATAATCTCTGGATGTATGCGTTGGAGTCCCCCACTCGAATCAATGCCGCGTGCGGAGCAAATCATTCCCAGCTAACATTAAAGGGCTCGGGGATTATAAAAATTGGCCCCGACTGCACACTCAAACACAAGTCAGTCATAATTCAAGGGCATCAAGTATACTCATCTGCAATCCACGCATCATACACGGCAACCGCAAACCTCAGCAGCATTACGTATCCTGAAAAGACATCTTCCATAATCCTGCACATACAACCGTACATTGATCAGGTCAAAAATATATCGACCCTACAGCAAGATTTAATGCAGAAAATAGGGACAGAGCTACCCTCACAAATTTCCCACCTCAAATACCATCATGCGACAATTGCGTATGCCGCTCTAATACTATCAATTGGCATCATACTTGCAATCGTGATAACCTGCATTCGAAAGAAGTCCCGAGCTCCCGTTACATACGCAGTTCCTCAACCACGGCCAGCGGCACGACAAGCACCATTTGCCGTAACAGTGACATAAAGGGACCACCGCACCATTAGAGTTAGTAAGAATGAATTGTAAATTAAAACTTAGCATTAAGAATGAAATGTAATTATAAACTTAAAATGTAAACAAAAAAAATGCCTTATTTAGAACTAAGAATGTAAATTAAAACACAAGTGAGGGAAATGACGCATATCGAAACTCGTTGAATAAAGTCACGGGCGGGAGCATGTTCATTTCTGTCCAAATATGCAGACACAGGCATATTTGTTTGCATGAAATTCAAGAACAAGCAAAAGTGCGGAGTAACGATTGCGTCATATTTTGCTCGCGGCCGTCAGTAAGTGTGCCGTCGCTGGCGTCAGCATTTGCAACCGCTAGTGTCAGCAGTTGCGACAGCTGGCGATCTAGTACGGTGGTCAGCAATGTCACTTACTGACGACCTAGAACGGTAGACTGCTGACTAGTGACCTAGTATTGCGGAAGTCAAGAGCAATGCACTAGTCAGCATAATGTTAAGACCAAAATTGTATATAAGCAAAGAAATTAAAATAAAGAATCGAGAAATGAATGAGCTACAATCCACAGCCCACCTTTCATTTATCTCTCGCCACGACAATTAGGTTCAAGTGCCTTTTATTGTCAACCCTCTCGTCTTGGTGATACCGCCTAGTCGAAAACTACCAACCATTTATCTCAAAACGTGGATTGGCATCTAAGCCTCTCCATCCGACATCATTATCAGGACGGCAAATCAGCCGCTCCAAACACATGTGATGTCATATCATATTATGTTAGATCATATGATGTCATATCATGTGATGTCATATCATATAATGTCATGTCATATGATGTCATATCATGTGATGTCATATCATATAATGTCATGTCATATGATGTCATGTCATATGATGTCATATCATGTGATGTCATATCATATAATGTCATGTCATATGATGTCATATCATATAATGTCATGTCATATGATGTCATATTATGTGATGTCATATCATGTGATGTCATATCATATGATGTTATGTCATATGATGTCATGTCATGTCATATGATGTCATGTCATATGATGTCATATCATATGATGTCATATCATATGATGTCATGTCATATGATGTCATATCATGTGATGTCATATCATATAATGTCATGTCATATGATGTCATGTCATATGATGTCATGTCATATGATGTCATATCATGTGAAGTCAGATCTCATGATGTCATGTCATATGATGTCATATCATATGATGTCATGTCATATGATGTCATGTCATATGATGTCATATCATGTGAAGTCAGATCTCATGATGTCATATGATGTGATGTCATATCATATTATGTTAGATCATATGATGTCATATCATGTGATGTCATATCATATAATGTCATGTCATATGATGTCATATTATGTGATGTCATATCATGTGATGTCATATCATATGATGTTATGTCATATGATGTCATGTCATGTCATATGATGTCATGTCATATGATGTCATATCATATGTTGTCATATCATATGATGTCATGTCATATGATGTCATATCATGTGATGTCATATCATATAATGTCATGTCATATGATGTCATATTATGTGATGTCATATCATATGATGTCAGATCATATGAGGTCATATCATATAATGTCAGATCATATGATGTCAGATCATATGATGTCAGATCACATGATGTCATATCATGTGATGTCATATCATGTGATGTCATATCATATGATGTCATGTCATATGATGTCATGTCATATGATGTCATATCATGTGATGTCATATCATATGATGTCATATCATATGATTTCAGATCATATGATGTCAGATCATATGATGTCATATCATGTGATGTCATATCATATGATGTCATGTCATATGATGTCATATTATGTGATGTCATATCATATGATGTCAGATCATGTGATGTCATATCATATGATGTCATGTGATGTCATATCATATGATGTCAGATCACATGATGTCATATCATGTGATGTCATGTCATATGCTGTCATATTATGTGATGTCATATCATATGATGTCAAATCATATGATTTCAGATCATATGATGTCAGATCATGTGATGTCATATCATATGATGTCATGTCATATGATGTCATATCATGTGAGGTCAGATCTCATGATGTCATATCATGTGATGTCATATTATGTGATGTCATATCATATGATGTCATATCATGTGATGTCATATCATGTGATGTCATATCATATGATGTCATGTCATATGATGTCATATCATGTGAGGTCAGATCTCATGATGTCATATCATGTGATGTCATATCATATGATGTTAGATCATATGATGTCAAATCATGTGATGTCATATCATATGATGTCATGTCATATGATGTCATATCATGTGATGTCATATCATATGATGTCATGTCATATGATGTCATGTCATATGATGTCATATTATGTGATGTCATATCATATGTAGTCAGATCATATGATGTCAGATCATATGATGTCATATCATATGATGTCATGTGATGTCATATCATATGATGTCATGTCATATGATGTCATATCATGTGAGGTCAGATCTCATGATGTCATATCATGTGATGTCATATCATATGATGTTAGATCATATGATGTCATATCATGTGATGTCATATCATATGATGTCATGTCATATGATGTCATATCATGTGATGTCATATCATATGATGTCATGTCATATGATGTCATATTATGTGATGTCATATCATATGATGTCATATCATATGATGTCAGATCATATGATGTCAGATCACATGATGTCATATCGTGTGATGTCATATCATGTGATGTCATATCATATGATGTCATGTCATATGATGTCATATCATGTGATGTCATATCATATGATGTCATGTCATATGATGTCATATCATATGATGTCATATCATATGATTTCAGATCATATGATGTTAGATCATATGATGTCATATCATGTGATGTCATATCATATGATGTCAGATCATATGATGTCATATCATGTGATGTCATATCATGTGATGTCACATCATATGTTGTCATGTCATATGATGTCATATCATGTGAGGTCAGATCTCATGATGTCATATCATGTGATGTCATATCATATGATGTTAGATCATATGATGTCATATCATGTGATGTCATATCATATGATGTCATGTCATATGATGTCATATCATGTGATGTCATATCATATGATGTCATGTCATATGATGTCATATTATGTGATGTCATATCATATGATGTCAGATCATATGATGTCATATCATATGATGTCAGATCATATGATGTCATATCATATGATGTCATATCATATGATTTCAGATCATATGATGTCAGATCATATGATGTCATATCATGTGATGTCATATCATATGATGTCATGTCATATGATGTCATATCATGTGAGTTCAGATTTCATGATGTGATATCATGTGATGTCATATCATATGATGTTAGATCATATGATGTCATATCATGTGATGTCATATCATATGATGGCATGTCATATGATGTCATATCATGTGATGTCATATCATATGATGTCATGTCATATGATGTCATATTATGTGATGTCATATCATATGATGTCAGATCATTTGATGTCATATCATATGATGTCAGATCATATGATGTCATATCATGTGATGTCATATCATATGATGTCATGTCATATCATGTCATCTCATGTGAGGTCAGATCTCTGATATCATGTGATGTCATATCATATGATGTTAGATCATATGATGTCATATCATGTGATGTCATATCATATGATGTCATGTCATGTGATGTCATATCATGTGAGGTCAGATCTCATGATGTCAGATCATATGATCTCATATCATGTGATGTCATATTATCTGATGTCATGTGATATGATGTCATATCATGTGATGTCATATCATATGATGTTAGATCATATGATGTCATATCATGTGATGTCATATCATATGATGTCATGTCATATGATGTCATATCATATAATGTCATGTCATATGATGTCATATTATGTGATGTCATATCATGTGATGTCATATCATATGATGTTATGTCATATGATGTCATGTCATGTCATATGATGTCATGTCATATGATGTCATATCATATGATGTCATATCATATGATGTCATGTCATATGATGTCATATCATGTGATGTCATATCATATAATGTCATGTCATATGATGTCATGTCATGTCATATGATGTCATATCATGTGAAGTCAGATCTCATGATGTCATGTCATATGATGTCATATCATATGATGTCATGTCATATGATGTCATATCATGTGAAGTCAGATCTCATGATGTCATATGATGTGATGTCATATAATATTATGTTAGATCATATGATGTCATATCATGTGATGTCATATCATATAATGTCATGTCATATGATGTCATATTATGTGATGTCATATCATGTGATGTCATATCATATGATGTTATGTCATATGATGTCATGTCATGTCATATGATGTCATGTCATATGATGTCATATCATATGATGTCATATCATATAATGTCATGTCATATGATGTCATATTATGTGATGTCATATCATATGATGTCAGATCATATGATGTCATATCATATAATGTCAGATCATATGATGTCAGATCATATGATGTCAGATCACATGATGTCATATCATGTGATGTCATATCATGTGATGTCATATCATATGATGTCATGTCATATGATGTCATGTCATATGATGTCATATCATGTGATGTCATATCATATGATGTCATATCATATGATTTCAGATCATATGATGTCAGATCATATGATGTCATATCATGTGATGTCATATCATATGATGTCATGTCATATGATGTCATATTATGTGATGTCATATCATATGATGTCGGATCATGTGATGTCATATCATATGATGTCATGTGATGTCATATCATATGATGTCATGTGATGTCATATCATATGATGTCAGATCACATGATGTCATATCATGTGATGTCATGTCATATGCTGTCATATTATGTGATGTCATATCATATGATGTCAAATCATATGATTTCAGATCATATGATGTCAGATCATGTGATGTCATATCATATGATGTCATGTCATATGATGTCATATCATGTGAGGTCAGATCTCATGATGTCATATCATGTGATGTCATATTATGTGATGTCATATCATATGATGTCATATCATGTGATGTCATATCATGTGATGTCATATCATATGATGTCATGTCATATGATGTCATATCATGTGAGGTCAGATCTCATGATGTCATATCATGTGATGTCATATCATATGATGTTAGATCATATGATGTCATATCATGTGATGTCATATCATATGATGTCATGTCATATGATGTCATATCATGTGATGTCATATCATATGATGTCATGTCATATGATGTCATGTCATATGATGTCATATTATGTGATGTCATATCATATGTAGTCAGATCATATGATGTCAGATCATATGATGTCATATCATATGATGTCATGTGATGTCATATCATATGATGTCATGTCATATGATGTCATATCATGTGAGGTCAGATCTCATGATGTCATATCATGTGATGTCATATCATATGATGTTAGATCATATGATGTCATATCATGTGATGTCATATCATATGATGTCATGTCATATGATGTCATATCATGTGATTTCATATCATATGATGTCATGTCATATGATGTCATATTATGTGATGTCATATCATATGATGTGAGATCATATGATGTCAGATCACATGATGTCATATCGTGTGATGTCATATCATGTGATGTCATATCATATGATGTCATGTCATATGATGTCATATCATGTGATGTCATATCATATGATGTCATGTCATATGATGTCATATCATATGATGTCATATCATATGATTTCAGATCATATGATGTTAGATCATATGATGTCATATCATGTGATGTCATATCATATGATGTCAGATCATATGATGTCATATCATGTGATGTCATATCATATGATGTCATGTCATATGATGTCATATCATGTGAGGTCAGATCTCATGATGTCGTATCATGTGATGTCATATCATATGATGTTAGATCATATGATGTCATATCATGTGATGTCATATCATATGATGTCATGTCATATGATGTCATATCATGTGATGTCATATCATATGATGTCATGTCATATGATGTCATATTATGTGATGTCATATCATATGATGTCAGATCATATGATGTGATATCATATGATGTCAGATCATATGATGTCATATCATATGATGTCATATCATATGATTTCAGATCATATGATGTCAGATCATATGATGTCATATCATGTGATGTCATATCATTTGATGTCATGTCATATGATGTCATATCATGTGAGGTCAGATTTCATGATGTGATATCATGTGATGTCATATCATATGATGTTAGATCATATGATGTCATATCATGTGATGTCATATCATATGATGGCATGTCATATGATGTCATATCATGTGATGTCATATCATATAATGTCATGTCATATGATGTCATATTATGTGATGTCATATCATGTGATGTCATATCATATGATGTTATGTCATATGATGTCATGTCATGTCATATGATGTCATGTCATATGATGTCATATCATATGATGTCATATCATATGATGTCATGTCATATGATGTCATATCATGTGATGTCATATCATATAATGTCATGTCATATGATGTCATATTATGTGATGTCATATCATATGATGTCAGATCATATGATGTCATATCATATAATGTCAGATCATATGATGTCAGATCATATGATGTCAGATCACATGATGTCATATCATGTGATGTCATATCATGTGATGTCATATCATATGATGTCATGTCATATGATGTCATATCATATAATGTCATGTCATATGATGTCATATTATGTGATGTCATATCATGTGATGTCATATCATATGATGTTATGTCATATGATGTCATGTCATGTCATATGATGTCATGTCATATGATGTCATATCATATGATGTCATATCATATGATGTCATGTCATATGATGTCATATCATGTGATGTCATATCATATAATGTCATGTCATATGATGTCATGTCATATGATGTCATGTCATATGATGTCATATCATGTGAAGTCAGATCTCATGATGTCATGTCATATGATGTCATATCATATGATGTCATGTCATATGATGTCATATCATGTGAAGTCAGATCTCATGATGTCATATGATGTGATGTCATATAATATTATGTTAGATCATATGATGTCATATCATGTGATGTCATATCATATAATGTCATGTCATATGATGTCATATTATGTGATGTCATATCATGTGATGTCATATCATATGATGTTATGTCATATGATGTCATGTCATGTCATATGATGTCATGTCATATGATGTCATATCATATGATGTCATATCATATGATGTCATGTCATATGATGTCATATCATGTGATGTCATATCATATAATGTCATGTCATATGATGTCATATTATGTGATGTCATATCATATATATTTCAGATCATATGATGTCATATCATATAATGTCAGATCATATGATGTCAGATCATATGATGTCAGATCACATGATGTCATATCATGTGCTGTCATATCATGTGATGTCATATCATATGATGTCATGTCATATGATGTCATGTCATATGATGTCATATCATGTGATGTCATATCATATGATGTCATATCATATGATTTCAGATCATATGATGTCAGATCATATGATGTCATATCATGTGATGTCATATCATATGATGTCATGTCATATGATGTCATATTATGTGATGTCATATCATATGATGTCGGATCATGTGATGTCATATCATATGATGTCATGTGATGTCATATCATATGATGTCAGATCACATGATGTCATATCATGTGATGTCATGTCATATGCTGTCATATTATGTGATGTCATATCATATGATGTCAAATCATATGATTTCAGATCATATGATGTCAGATCATGTGATGTCATATCATATGATGTCATGTCATATGATGTCATATCATGTGAGGTCAGATCTCATGATGTCATATCATGTGATGTCATATTATGTGATGTCATATCATATGATGTCATATCATGTGATGTCATATCATGTGATGTCATATCATATGATGTCATGTCATATGATGTCATATCATGTGAGGTCAGATCTCATGATGTCATATCATGTGATGTCATATCATATGATGTTAGATCATATGATGTCATATCATGTGATGTCATATCATATGATGTCATGTCATATGATGTCATATCATGTGATGTCATATCATATGATGTCATGTCATATGATGTCATGTCATATGATGTCATATTATGTGATGTCATATCATATGTAGTCAGATCATATGATGTCAGATCATATGATGTCATATCATATGATGTCATGTGATGTCATATCATATGATGTCATGTCATATGATGTCATATCATGTGAGGTCAGATCTCATGATGTCATATCATGTGATGTCATATCATGTGATGTCATATCATATGATGTTAGATCATATGATGTCATATCATGTGATGTCATATCATATGATGTCATGTCATATGATGTCATATCATGTGATGTCATATCATATGATGTCATGTCATATGATGTCATATTATGTGATGTCATATCATATGATGTCATATCATATGATGTCAGATCATATGATGTCAGATCACATGATGTCATATCGTGTGATGTCATATCATGTGATGTCATATCATATGATGTCATGTCATATGATGTCATATCATGTGATGTCATATCATATGATGTCATGTCATATGATGTCATATCATATGATGTCATATCATATGATTTCAGATCATATGATGTTAGATCATATGATGTCATATCATGTGATGTCATATCATATGATGTCAGATCATATGATGTCATATCATGTGATGTCATATCATGTGATGTCACATCATATGATGTCATGTCATATGATGTCATATCATGTGAGGTCAGATCTCATGATGTCGTATCATGTGATGTCATATCATATGATGTTAGATCATATGATGTCATATCATGTGATGTCATATCATATGATGTCATGTCATATGATGTCATATCATGTGATGTCATATCATATGATGTCATGTCATATGATGTCATATTATGTGATGTCATATCATATGATGTCAGATCATATGATGTCATATCATATGATGTCAGATCATATGATGTCATATCATATGATGTCATATCATATGATTTCAGATCATATGATGTCAGATCATATGATGTCATATCATGTGATGTCATATCATTTGATGTCATGTCATATGATGTCATATCATGTGAGGTCAGATTTCATGATGTGATATCATGTGATGTCATATCATATGATGTTAGATCATATGATGTCATATCATGTGATGTCATATCATATGATGGCATGTCATATGATGTCATATCATGTGATGTCATATCATATGATGTCATGTCATATGATGTCATATTATGTGATGTCATATCATATGATGTCAGATCATTTGATGTCATATCATATGATGTCAGATCATATGATGTCATATCATGTGATGTCATATCATATGATGTCATGTCATATCATGTCATCTCATGTGAGGTCAGATCTCTGATATCATGTGATGTCATATCATATGATGTTAGATCATATGATGTCATATCATGTGATGTCATATCATATGATGTCATGTTATGTGATGTCATATCATGTGAGGTCAGATCTCATGATGTCAGATCATATGATCTCATATCATGTGATGTCATATTATCTGATGTCATGTGATATGATGTCATATCATGTGATGTCATATCATATGATGTTAGATCATATGATGTCATATCATGTGATGTCATATCATATGATGTCATGTCATATGATGTCATATCATGTGATGTCATATCATATGATGTCATGTCACATGATGAGAACGAAAATCGACACTGATGATTGCCGAAACCGGTTTGTCTCAAAACCAAATTTGACAAGGGATGACGGAAAATCGTTCCAAAATAAATCAGTTATTCACCCTGTCGGAAACATCAATCTTAACAAATATCATATCATATGATGTCAGATCATATGATATCATATCATATGATGTCAGATCATATGATGTTATATCATATGATGTCATATCATTTGATGTCATGTCATATGATGTCATATTATGTGATATCATATCATATGATGTCAGATCATATGATGTCATTTCATATGATGTCAGATCATATGATGTCATATCATATGATGTCATATCATGTGATGTCATATCATATGATGTCAGATCATATGATGTCATATCATATGATGTCAGATCATATGATGTCATATCATATGATGTCATATCATATGATGTCATATCATATGATGTCATATCATGTGATGTCATATTATGTGATGTCATATCATGTGATGTCATATCATATGATGTCATATCATATGATGTCATATCATGTGATGTCATATCATATGATGTCAGATCATATGATGTCATATCATATGATGTCAGATCATATGATGTCATTTCATATGATGTCAGATCATATGATGTCATATCATATGATGTCATATCATGTGATGTCATATCATATGATGTCAGATCATATGATGTCATTTCATATGATGTCATATCATATGATGTCATATCATATGATGTCAGATCATGTGATGTCATATCATATGATGTCATATCATGTGATGTCATATCATGTGATGTCATATCATGTGATGTCATATCATATGATGTCATATCATATGATGTCATATCATGTGATGTCATATCATATGATGTCAGATCATATGATGTCATATCATATGATGTCATATCATATGATGTCATATCATGTGATGTCATATTATGTGATGTCATATCATATGATGTCAGATCATATGATGTCATGTCATATGATGTCATATCATGTGATGTCATATCATATGATGTCATAACATGTGATGTCATATCATGTGATGTCATATCATGTGATGTCATATCATATGATGTCATATCATATGATGTCATATCATGTGATGTCATATCATATGATGTCAGATCATATGATGTCATATTATGTGATGTCATATCATATGATGTCAGATCATATGATGTTATATCATATGATGTTGTAGTATATCAGAACATGTCACTAACAACAGCAAAGCCACACGCCGACTTCTAAATGTTTGGCTGTGGAATGTAAACATTTTGCGCAGTCAACGTATTCATAATTACGTTCACTTTCTCACGCGCCCCAAATATATAAGCGGCACTAGCTATAGAGTTTCATATCGCCTTACATACGCTAGCCACATATGTGTAAATGTGCGCGACTGCATTGCTAGCAGCTCCACGATCGGTACATGTGTGCGTACGTATGTAACAGCATTACTTGTAGCTGCGAGCCGTATATGCTTGTATGTATGTTATTGACTGCACTGAGCTACACAGCCAGTACATAGGCTTAGAAGTAAATATGTATTTAGCAAGTAAGAATTTTAGAGTTAAGAATCACTATAAATAAGCTGAATTTTATTTGAATAAAAAGAATGGTTGTTCTGCTGTCATTGTGGCAGAACCTCTAAACTAACGTCTTTCTATTGGGAACTTTATGGCGATCCTGCCAGCCTGCTAAAGTAAAAAGAAGCAGACTGGCTTGATCCTGCTGGGTGCTATTCGTTGGACTGCTAGTCAAAAGGAAGCAGACCGATGAGAATCCAGCAGTGCGGTTGAACATTACATATACACCGAAGGATCTGAAACTAAGCAGCACATGGACATTGTTACCAAAGGATTTGAAAATAACTAAATTATCACGAGCAGCGCATGGACATTACTACCGAAGGATTTGAAAATGACTAAATTATCACGAGCAACGTATGATTCGAAACTAACTAAATAAATTATCTTTTTGGGCGTTTGTATATTAACTAGAACTCTTTGGCGTCATACCGGCGCCGGACAAGTAGCAGATTTATATCTGCTTAGGGTAGAAAATAAGTTTTTTTTTCGAAATAGATTTTTGTTTCCCCAAAATAAAAATTTTGTCTAAAACTAAATTAATTTTGAATTCACAATGCCGAAAAATTTTTCTAGACCCCGCAGGGATTTTTCCAAAAAGCTATCTAACCATGAATTGGATGAAGAACTTACTAATGAGCAAACTCTTGAATGGTTGAAACAATTCTGGAAAGATATCGGAATGACCAGAGAGCCAACTATGGAAGATGTGCTCAACCCAACCACTAGAGAAGAGGAAATTATGAGACAACTAAGAAAATATTTCCCTGAAAATTAAAAATATTTTTCAAAAGTTCAGTATGGGCGGAAAAACTTCTAAAATAGATACCCCAAATGCGAATGTTGTCAATACGATTAAAGTGGTTGACCATAGTGAAGCATTGGAGGTTATAAAAATTTTGCTACTGATTGTAACGGTTTGCACTTGCCTTAGTTTGTTCCTGAAAATATATTCAGCCCACAACAAGTTTTTGAAGAAGAAGTACCAGAGCCGTGCAGATGGTCTGGAAAAAGTATAAATAAATTATTTTTTTTACAAATGGAAAAGTGGGAGGATATTTTACAGGAACTTACTAACGAGAAAATAAACGCAGAAAAATCATACAAATGCATAAGCAAAAACGCGAAAATAAAATTAGAAACAATAAAGAAACACCTCAATATTATACTACTGTCATTGAATAATACGGGAAAAATATTACAAAGGGTAAAGCACATCCTGTCAAAAGCTCACCTGACGGAAGCTTCTCAAATATTTTTGAGCATTAGAGACAGGTTAGTATATTCGTTATCACGGTATAACATTGAATTTAAAGTACCAACATCTTATATCCAAGATGTAGAGATAGACTTCTACACCAAGTTGTTAGAAGGTATTTCGGATGTTGAAGAAGAAGAACCAGAAACAAAAGACGAGGTTCATACAAACACTGATAAAAACGTTCAAACTGAAAGTGTTGAAAAACACGAAACATTTTCCCAAAGCAATATCGTCACACAAATTGAACAAAATTCTCAAACAGACCCCAAAATGTCGCAGCCTGTAGTATCTTTCATTAAAACTGCGTCATCAATTTTGCCAGACTTTGATGGCAAACCTGAAAACTTGTCTAGTTTTTTAGATGCTCTTGATATCCTCGAGCAAATCAAAGATGAACATGAGGCTATCGCGGTATCAATGATAAAAACTAAGCTGAAAGGCACAGCAAGAAACTTCATTAGTAATGAAAGCACAATAGCAGAAATAAAAACAAAGCTAAAAAGTGCGATAAAGGGTGAGTCAGTAGAAGTTTTAACAGCGAAACTCCTAAACATCCAGCAGCGCAGTAAAACAGCTAACCAGTACACTGCAGAAATTGAAAAACTAACGAAATCATTGGAAGGAGCATATATATCCGATGGTTTAACAACAGACCTCGCAACCAAATATGCTACACAAACAGCTGTAAAAGCTATGTGCAAAACTTGCTCCAATGACAAAGTAAAGACAATTATGCAAGCTGGAACGTTCACTTCGATGAACGAAGCTGTATCCAAATTCACCAATAGTTGCACAGAAGTAACTGGAAACACAAACTCGCTTTTGCACATACGCCAACAAAATTACTTTCGCGGTAATTTCCGCAGAGGTTACCAAAATAACTCTTATCGAGGTAACCAGAGGCGTATATTTCCATCAAGGTTCAATAACAATAATAATTATAATAATAATTACAATAATAATAATCGATCTTATCAAAGGTCAGGTCGAAATTTTGGAGCCCGAGGCTCTAATCGTAACAATACCAGAACGGTAAGAAATGTAAACAAACAGGAAAACCAGCAAACTCCACCTCAATAGATAAAAAATTATATGTTTTCAATCTACACCTCAACAGCTATATATCCTCCAAAACAACACTGAATAATTCCATTTCAACCCTCCTGATCGATACAGGAGCGGATATATCAATTATAAAAAAGGGTCAAATTGACAGTAATGTCACAATTAATTATTCACAAAAAACTGATTTAAAGGGCATTGGTCAAGGTTTAACAAGCACTATTGGAACAGTCAAGGCAGATTTAAAGGATGATTACTTACTAATAGCACATAAATTTCACATAGTTGAAGATAATTTCCCAATCCCATGTGACGGAATTTTGGGACTTGATTTCATTAAAAAATATAATTGCATTTTAGATTACAATAAAAATGGAGACAGCCTAATACTACGTCCATATGATTACCCAGAAAACATTATAATAGAAATGACAAATAGACCATCCGTTAATTGCATAACAATACCAGCAAGATCGGAAGTAGTCCGACAAGTTCATATTGAAAATAGTAATTCCGATTTATTAATACCCCATCAAATATTATCTGAAGGCATTTTTATGGCAAACACCCTAGTAAATTCACAACAAACATTCATTAGAGTCATTAATACAACAGCTAAAAATGCAACCATTCAAAATTTCAAAATTAACACAGAAAATCTAAATGATTACACAATAGTAAAAACTAAACCTAAATTAGTAGAAAATGATAAGGAAAAACTAGAAAAATTAAATAAAAATTTCCCACCTTTCGCTAGCCAATCACTTAACAAATTATGCTCTGAATTCATTGATATATTTTCTTTAGATACAGAACCAATTACTGCTAATAATTTTTACAAACATTACATTACAAACGTATACATTAAAAATTATAGATTGCCTCAGGCCCAAAAGGGTGAAATTAACAAGCAAATCAATAAATTAATTGACGATGACATAATAGAGCCGTCTATGTCAGAATATAATAGCCCAATTCTCCTGGTACCGAAAAAACCGTTACCAGGGAAAAACGATAAAAGATGGAGATTAGTAGTCGATTACCGACAGGTAAATAAAAAACTAACGGCGGATAAATTCCCACTACCAAGAATTGATGATATACTAGATCAATTAGGCAGAGCTAAATATTTCTCATGTCTGGACTTGATGTCCGGCTTTCATCAAATTGAGTTACATAAAGACTCTAGAGACATCACATCGTTTACGGCAGACGGTGGCACATATCGTTTCAAAAGATTGCCATATGGTTTAAAAGTAGCACCTAATTCATTTCAAAGAATGATGACACTAGCATTTGCAGGCCTTAAGCCATCCCAAGCTTTTCTATATATGGATGATTTAGTGGTATTAGGTTGCTCCGAAAAACACATGATTACAAATTTGAGAGATGTATTTTCTACTTGCAGAAAATATAATTTAAAATTGCATCCGGATAAATGTTTGTTTTTTAACCAAGAAGTCACTTATCTTGGACATAAATGCACCAATAAAGGAATTTTGCCTGATCCTAGTAAATATGAAATTGTTTTGAATTATCCAATACCAAAAAGTGCAGACGAAGTTAAACGATTTGTAGCATTTTGCAATTACTACAGAAGATTCGTGCGAAATTTTGCAGCTCATTCTCGAATTTTAACAAAATTATGTAAAAAGAATGTTTCTTTCAATTGGACGGAAGAATGTCAAAAAGCTTTTGTCTACTTGAAGGAGGCATTAATAAACCCAAACATTTTGCAATATCCAGATTTCAATAAAGAATTTTGTATAACAACAGATGCCAGTGGATTTGCCTGCGGCGCAGTTCTTAGTCAAGAATATGAAGGCAAACAATTACCAATTGCCTATGCGTCAAGAGCTTTCACAAAAGGTGAAAGTAACAAGGCAACAATTGAAAAAGAATTGGCAGCAATCCATTGGGCTATAACTTATTTCAGACCATACGTTTATGGCAGAAAATTTTTAATTAAAACGGACCATCGCCCCTTAACATATTTATTCTCAATGAAAAACCCTTCATCAAAATTAACTAGAGTTCGATTGGAGTTGGAGGAATATGACTTTGAGGTGGAGTACATAGCTGGAAAAGAAAACTATGTTGCGGATGCGCTTTCACGCATCAATATAAATGATTTAAAGGATATGTCAATTAAAACATGTCAAATATTAAAAGTTACGACTAGATCGGAAACTAAACAAAAGTCTAATAATAATAAAAATATTAGTAAAAGAAAAAGTCACATTGAGAACCCAATAATATATGAAGCGCTAAATAAATGTGAAGTAAAAAAGCTAGCTCAGCTCGTTTTCGACCCCCCGAAACTGCAGTTCAAAAAGGGAAAGAAAATTTGTAGCGAAATCTATATATTAATAGGCTAACACTCTCCCCATACAAACAAACGCAACCCAATTTCGTATAGTATTTATGGATAGATCTCGATAAAATTTATAGTGGAAACTTAGAATGGACTAATCTGGTGTCTCACCAAAAAAAATTTTGAAAATTATTTTTAGTTTATTTGTTATTAAAGAAAAAATAGGTCTCCAAACTCTCCAGCTATTTTGTTATCTCCACATTCTGTTATACCCGAACTATACATCACTATTCAGCACTCTTATAAAACTCCCAAAGACACACCTACCGCTCATTCCCTTACACACACACGTACATATCTATGCAATGATCCAGCAGCTGCCACTTGCTTTTATTTTTGTGCCAAAAAAAACAACAAAATGTACCAAATTATATCATCTTCGGCATCTAAACACCATTTGTAAGCTAAGAAGTCCAGCTTCACTTCTGGCTTTATATATTTAACTTTTTGCCTATTGGTTAAAGTTTATTTTTTTAACGATATGATTTTGTAAGAAAATTCCACAATGTTAAGATCGAAATTTAAATATCGTACGGACTTTAACTAAAGAAGAATTTTACATGACACTAATGCTGATTTCGTTGAACATGTTTATACCCTTGCACAGAATACTGTAAAAGTGTGATACAAGTGTAACCGTTCTACATGAAACTGCTATATCGATAAAACGAACAAAAAACATTGCCCGTTTGCTATGCTATGTGCATAAATAATTAGTTTTCGCTTATCAACCACATTCAATTGTTATTGCAAAATCCAATTTTTTTCACCAAATTTATCTGTCAAATAAAATTTTCGTCAGCTGATTTTCAGTGCAACCAACTACCCTGTCAAAGCTTCAGAGGGTAAAAAGTGTGAGTTTTTTAGGAAATGAAAGCATATTCTGTTTGACGTTATACCTTCATTTTGCAAACGAAAACGGAAAATTGAAGAGTGTAAAAAATACGCATTTTTTGATGAAACGAAATCACCATAACTCTACTTTTGAGTGCCGAAAAATCGAAAAATGACCCACGGCACGCATTTTTTTTCACGTTTTTAGGTACAGCCTAATAAAATTACAACAACCACATGAAAACTTGCCACTTGGATTATATCTCTTCAGAGAAGCAAAATATTAAAAAGCGCTTCCAGATTCGTGATCCTGAGGCCAAACCCCGTCTTTTGAGCTATCTCCCATAATTTTACCTAATTTATTAGCAGTTGACACCTAAAGGAAACAAATACCCATTTTTACTTTGATTATTTGATGTTCTAAGCTTTTCTCGATTTTTTTAAAGTTTAATTCACTTATGAAATTTTTGGGGGGTTAAATATTGGAAAAGTATATTTTGTAAGCAGAAAATATATTTTTCATACAGTTGAAGATTGCCCAGAAAAATATCCCCAATCGTCTCATTTAAAGCAAATTCAATTTTCCTTGCTGAAAAAAATAAAATTAAAAAAAAAAAAAAAACAGTTTTAAATTTTTGCTTCCACCGAGAATCGAATATAGGTGTTCTGCAAGTAGTAAACATTTATACCCATTCTGGTATAAAAAGGGTACAATTACAGAGAAACCTCCCTTGGGCGGACACTCACCGTCGGCCAACTTTTGTCCGCCCAAGAGAGGTGTCCGCTCAAGGGAGTGGATGGCTATTTTAGACATTTTTCAATGTTTAAAGGAATAAATACTCACCACATTTCAAATTAAATAAAAAATATTGATATTACATTGCAAAAAAAATATGTATATATATTGCTTGAAAAATTCATATCAAAGCATGCATAACTCATTCACATGCTTTCAGATAAAGAAATAACATAAATAAAAATAAATATAAATTATATTGCAGATAATAAGTAATATAAATCCATAACTACCAGACTCATTATTTAAAAAATTGCTGAATTGTCGATTGCTTAAGATTTCTTTGTTTTTTTAAAAGAAAACTATTTTGCAAATGGCTTTCCAATTTTTGCAATAATTCGAACGCAATAAGGTCGTCGCTGCAAAATCTTTTTAAATTGTTAACAGCAGTCAAGGCGGTTTCGCTTGTGGAAATTTCATTAACTTCATCGGTATCACTCTCAGCATCGCTGCTATTACCATCAATTGTTTCTATGTTGTCGTCAATAACAACATCTAACTCAAAGTCTGAACTTTCAGTCCATGCATTGTTATCTATAGCCACAAAGTCATCCGGATTTGAAGAAGTAAAATCTCCAGAAGCTTTCGATAAATCAAAAATTGAAAATTTAGCTAACGAACACTGCGTTATGTAATTAAACCTCCAATGTGACGCTTTTTAAATTTGAGTGTTTGTCTAACGTCCATTTGGTTTTATTCGGGGAATCCCCAGTTTTCATTTGGTAAATACATATGTACAAAAATATGTTTGTATGTTGTTTGTATTTTGTCCGCTTAAGAGGGGTTCGCGTCCGCTCAAGAGAGGTTTATGATTGATTTGTTATGAAAACTGATCTCAGTGTCCGTTGATAAGAGGTTCGTGTCCGCTCAGTAGAGGTTTTTTGTCCAATTTTAAACCAAATAACTGTCCGCGTCCGGCCAAGAGAGTGTCCGCCTAAGGGAGGGTAATTTGTTCTAAAAAATGTACTTAAAACTTGGTGCATGAAAAACTGTCCGGCCAAAGGAGGTGTCCGTCCAATAGAGGTGTCCGTTAGGAGAGGTTTCTCTGTAGTCTCTTTATAGGACATGCTCGAACAAATGTGACCAATTCCATCTAAAAGTGACTAAAAAAGTAGTAGTCTACTTTTCCTTTGGATTGATCCCGGACTAATCGTAATTTTTGCAGGGAAATACCATACGAACTTTTACTAATGCACCTTTTTACATAACTAATTCCACTTTTTTGTATGAAACCACATTTTTTACTTTGATAATTTAATGTGCTAAGCTTTTTCGATTTTTAAATAGTTTTTTACTTATGAAATTTTTAGAGAAACAAAATATTGGAAAAGTATATCTTCTAAGCAGAAAATATATTTTTCATACAAAAAAGTGAAGTTAGTTATATAGAATTAAAAATTTTTATCCCAACATCAGAATTGTAATTTTCAAAAAATAGCTTTAAAAAAATTTGTTTAAAAGAAAAATCTTTGAAACTTTGGTGGACTTTTGACCGTTTGTGAATAATTTTTCCTTAAATTATTCTATGTTTTTATTATTAGTGAACAAGATGGAAAAGTAACAACAATTACAAGCTACCATGATTACGTAATTTCGGCCTTGCTCAAGGGCACTTATCAAATGGCTTTGTGTTTAGAAATTTTTCATCACCTTTTGTTGGTCATCGAACCAAGAACCAAGGGGATTAGGAATTTCTAAGCCCGCAGTGTGTACCTCTTACACCAAGCTGCGTTGAGATTATTGCTAGCTTATATCCATCATGTTCACTTAGTATGTATTCATTTTATGTTGTTTGTTTGTTTTTATACTACCTTATCGACAACTAGAGCGACATCAATCGATCGCCATTTATACTAGCAGTGTCAAGGATTTTAGTGCACCCCGTGATCATTTTACTGAAAGCTGCAGCTTATTTTCACAGGGTGGCTTTTTTCGCTGTGTCCTGCGATTAATATGTATGTATGTTATGAGTTTGTGGTCATTAATTTGAGAATCTTTGAAACTTTGGTGGACTTTTGACCGTTTGTGAATAATTTTTCCTTAAATTATTCTATGTTTTTATTATTAGTGAACAAGATGGAAAAGTAACAACAATTACAAGCTACCATGATTACGTAATTTCGGCCTTGCTCAAGGGCACTTATTAAATGGCTTTGTGTTTAGAAATTTTTCATCACCTTTTGTTGGTCATCGAACCAAGAACCAAGGGGATTAGGAATTTCTAAGCCCGCAGTGTGTACCTCTTACACCAAGCTGCGTTGAGATTATTGCTAGCTTATATCCATCATGTTCACTTAGTATGTATTCATTTTATGTTGTTTGTTTGTTTTTATACTACCTTATCGACAACTAGAGCGACATCAATCGATCGCCATTTATACTAGCAGTGTCAAGGATTTTAGTGCACCCCGTGATCATTTTACTGAAAGCTGCAGCTTATTTTCACAGGGTGGCTTTTTTCGCTGTGTCCTGCGATTAATATGTATGTATGTTATGAGTTTGTGGTCATTAATTTGAGAATCTTTGAAACTTTGGTGGACTTTTGACCGTTTGTGAATAATTTTTCCTTAAATTATTCTATGTTTTTATTATTAGTGAACAAGATGGAAAAGTAACAACAATTACAAGCTACCATGATTACGTAATTTCGGCCTTGCTCAAGGGCACTTATCAAATGGCTTTGTGTTTAGAAATTTTTCATCACCTTTTGTTGGTCATCGAACCAAGAACCAAGGGGATTAGGAATTTCTAAGCCCGCAGTGTGTACCTCTTACACCAAGCTGCGTTGAGATTATTGCTAGCTTATATCCATCATGTTCACTTAGTATGTATTCATTTTATGTTGTTTGTTTGTTTTTATACTACCTTATCGACAACTAGAGCGACATCAATCGATCGCCATTTATACTAGCAGTGTCAAGGATTTTAGTGCACCCCGTGATCATTTTACTGAAAGCTGCAGCTTATTTTCACAGGGTGGCTTTTTTCGCTGTGTCCTGCGATTAATATGTATGTATGTTATGAGTTTGTGGTCATTAATTTGAGAATCTTTGAAACTTTGGTGGACTTTTGACCGTTTGTGAATAATTTTTCCTTAAATTATTCTATGTTTTTATTATTAGTGAACAAGATGGAAAAGTAACAACAATTACAAGCTACCATGATTACGTAATTTCGGCCTTGCTCAAGGGCACTTATTAAATGGCTTTGTGTTTAGAAATTTTTCATCACCTTTTGTTGGTCATCGAACCAAGAACCAAGGGGATTAGGAATTTCTAAGCCCGCAGTGTGTACCTCTTACACCAAGCTGCGTTGAGATTATTGCTAGCTTATATCCATCATGTTCACTTAGTATGTATTCATTTTATGTTGTTTGTTTGTTTTTATACTACCTTATCGACAACTAGAGCGACATCAACCGATCGCCATTTATAGTAGCAGTGTCAAGGATTTTAGTGCACCCCGTGATCATTTTACTGAAAGCTGCAGCTTATTTTCACAGGGTGGCTTTTTTCGCTGTGTCCTGCGATTAATATGTATGTATGTTATGAGTTTGTGGTCATTAATTTGAGAATCTTTGAAACTTTGGTGGACTTTTGACCGTTTGTGAATAATTTTTCCTTAAATTATTCTATGTTTTTATTATTAGTGAACAAGATGGAAAAGTAACAACAATTACAAGCTACCATGATTACGTAATTTCGGCCTTGCTCAAGGGCACTTATCAAATGGCTTTGTGTTTAGAAATTTTTCATCACCTTTTGTTGGTCATCGAACCAAGAACCAAGGGGATTAGGAATTTCTAAGCCCGCAGTGTGTACCTCTTACACCAAGCTGCGTTGAGATTATTGCTAGCTTATATCCATCATGTTCACTTAGTATGTATTCATTTTATGTTGTTTGTTTGTTTTTATACTACCTTATCGACAACTAGAGCGACATCAATCGATCGCCATTTATACTAGCAGTGTCAAGGATTTTAGTGCACCCCGTGATCATTTTACTGAAAGCTGCAGCTTATTTTCACAGGGTGGCTTTTTTCGCTGTGTCCTGCGATTAATATGTATGTATGTTATGAGTTTGTGGTCATTAATTTGAGAATCTTTGAAACTTTGGTGGACTTTTGACCGTTTGTGAATAATTTTTCCTTAAATTATTCTATGTTTTTATTATTAGTGAACAAGATGGAAAAGTAACAACAATTACAAGCTACCATGATTACGTAATTTCGGCCTTGCTCAAGGGCACTTATTAAATGGCTTTGTGTTTAGAAATTTTTCATCACCTTTTGTTGGTCATCGAACCAAGAACCAAGGGGATTAGGAATTTCTAAGCCCGCAGTGTGTACCTCTTACACCAAGCTGCGTTGAGATTATTGCTAGCTTATATCCATCATGTTCACTTAGTATGTATTCATTTTATGTTGTTTGTTTGTTTTTATACTACCTTATCGACAACTAGAGCGACATCAATCGATCGCCATTTATACTAGCAGTGTCAAGGATTTTAGTGCACCCCGTGATCATTTTACTGAAAGCTGCAGCTTATTTTCACAGGGTGGCTTTTTTCGCTGTGTCCTGCGATTAATATGTATGTATGTTATGAGTTTGTGGTCATTAATTTGAGAATCTTTGAAACTTTGGTGGACTTTTGACCGTTTGTGAATAATTTTTCCTTAAATTATTCTATGTTTTTATTATTAGTGAACAAGATGGAAAAGTAACAACAATTACAAGCTACCATGATTACGTAATTTCGGCCTTGCTCAAGGGCACTTATCAAATGGCTTTGTGTTTAGAAATTTTTCATCACCTTTTGTTGGTCATCGAACCAAGAACCAAGGGGATTAGGAATTTCTAAGCCCGCAGTGTGTACCTCTTACACCAAGCTGCGTTGAGATTATTGCTAGCTTATATCCATCATGTTCACTTAGTATGTATTCATTTTATGTTGTTTGTTTGTTTTTATACTACCTTATCGACAACTAGAGCGACATCAATCGATCGCCATTTATACTAGCAGTGTCAAGGATTTTAGTGCACCCCGTGATCATTTTACTGAAAGCTGCAGCTTATTTTCACAGGGTGGCTTTTTTCGCTGTGTCCTGCGATTAATATGTATGTATGTTATGAGTTTGTGGTCATTAATTTGAGAATCTTTGAAACTTTGGTGGACTTTTGACCGTTTGTGAATAATTTTTCCTTAAATTATTCTATGTTTTTATTATTAGTGAACAAGATGGAAAAGTAACAACAATTACAAGCTACCATGATTACGTAATTTCGGCCTTGCTCAAGGGCACTTATTAAATGGCTTTGTGTTTAGAAATTTTTCATCACCTTTTGTTGGTCATCGAACCAAGAACCAAGGGGATTAGGAATTTCTAAGCCCGCAGTGTGTACCTCTTACACCAAGCTGCGTTGAGATTATTGCTAGCTTATATCCATCATGTTCACTTAGTATGTATTCATTTTATGTTGTTTGTTTGTTTTTATACTACCTTATCGACAACTAGAGCGACATCAATCGATCGCCATTTATACTAGCAGTGTCAAGGATTTTAGTGCACCCCGTGATCATTTTACTGAAAGCTGCAGCTTATTTTCACAGGGTGGCTTTTTTCGCTGTGTCCTGCGATTAATATGTATGTATGTTATGAGTTTGTGGTCATTAATTTGAGAATCTTTGAAACTTTGGTGGACTTTTGACCGTTTGTGAATAATTTTTCCTTAAATTATTCTATGTTTTTATTATTAGTGAACAAGATGGAAAAGTAACAACAATTACAAGCTACCATGATTACGTAATTTCGGCCTTGCTCAAGGGCACTTATCAAATGGCTTTGTGTTTAGAAATTTTTCATCACCTTTTGTTGGTCATCGAACCAAGAACCAAGGGGATTAGGAATTTCTAAGCCCGCAGTGTGTACCTCTTACACCAAGCTGCGTTGAGATTATTGCTAGCTTATATCCATCATGTTCACTTAGTATGTATTCATTTTATGTTGTTTTTTTGTTTTTATACTACCTTATCGACAACTAGAGCGACATCAATTGATCGCCATTTATACTAGCAGTGTCAAGGATTTTAGTGCACCCCGTGATCATTTTACTGAAAGCTGCAGCTTATTTTCACAGGGTGGCTTTTTTCGCTGTGTCCTGCGATTAATATGTATGTATGTTATGAGTTTGTGGTCATTAATTTGAGAATCTTTGAAACTTTGGTGGACTTTTGACCGTTTGTGAATAATTTTTCCTTAAATTATTCTATGTTTTTATTATTAGTGAACAAGATGGAAAAGTAACAACAATTACAAGCTACCATGATTACGTAATTTCGGCCTTGCTCAAGGGCACTTATCAAATGGCTTTGTGTTTAGAAATTTTTCATCACCTTTTGTTGGTCATCGAACCAAGAACCAAGGGGATTAGGAATTTCTAAGCCCGCAGTGTGTACCTCTTACACCAAGCTGCGTTGAGATTATTGCTAGCTTATATCCATCATGTTCACTTAGTATGTATTCATTTTATGTTGTTTGTTTGTTTTTATACTACCTTATCGACAACTAGAGCGACATCAATCGATCGCCATTTATACTAGCAGTGTCAAGGATTTTAGTGCACCCCGTGATCATTTTACTGAAAGCTGCAGCTTATTTTCACAGGGTGGCTTTTTTCGCTGTGTCCTGCGATTAATATGTATGTATGTTATGAGTTTGTGGTCATTAATTTGAGAATCTTTGAAACTTTGGTGGACTTTTGACCGTTTGTGAATAATTTTTCCTTAAATTATTCTATGTTTTTATTATTAGTGAACAAGATGGAAAAGTAACAACAATTACAAGCTACCATGATTACGTAATTTCGGCCTTGCTCAAGGGCACTTATTAAATGGCTTTGTGTTTAGAAATTTTTCATCACCTTTTGTTGGTCATCGAACCAAGAACCAAGGGGATTAGGAATTTCTAAGCCCGCAGTGTGTACCTCTTACACCAAGCTGCGTTGAGATTATTGCTAGCTTATATCCATCATGTTCACTTAGTATGTATTCATTTTATGTTGTTTGTTTGTTTTTATACTACCTTATCGACAACTAGAGCGACATCAATCGATCGCCATTTATACTAGCAGTGTCAAGGATTTTAGTGCACCCCGTGGTCATTTTACTGAAAGCTGCAGCTTATTTTCACAGGGTGGCTTTTTTCGCTGTGTCCTGCGATTAATATGTATGTATGTTATGAGTTTGTGGTCATTAATTTGAGAATCTTTGAAACTTTGGTGGACTTTTGACCGTTTGTGAATAATTTTTCCTTAAATTATTCTATGTTTTTATTATTAGTGAACAAGATGGAAAAGTAACAACAATTACAAGCTACCATGATTACGTAATTTCGGCCTTGCTCAAGGGCACTTATCAAATGGCTTTGTGTTTAGAAATTTTTCATCACCTTTTGTTGGTCATCGAACC
>CAXKVI010000002.1:74451238-74685102 GCA_964058755.1 Campiglossa producta
ACTGTGTCAAAAGCTTTCGACAAGTCAAGTGCCACTAACACAGTCCTGTGATTTGGTTGGTTTTGATTTAGACCGCTATTTATTTGCGTTGTAATGGCATTGAGTGCGGTGGTGGTGCTGTGCAGCTTACGGAAGCCATGTTGATGATTAGCCAGGTGCAGATTTGCGGTGTAATACGGGAGCAAAATGGACTCTAGCGTCTTCACTACCGGCGACAAAAGTGATATAGGGCGATATGAATCGCCTATGTTTGCCGGCTTTCTAGGTTTTAATAATGGAACCACTCTCGCCTTTTTCCATATTTCAGGAATGACGAAAGTGTTCAGTGAAAGATTGAATAGAGCCGCTAAGTATTTGTGTCCCTCCTGGCCTAGATGTTTCAGCATCTTCATGGCAATGCCGTCGGGGCCGATGGATTTTGAGGGCTTAGCCTGTCTGATGGCTTCCTTGACCTCTGAGGCAGTGATGACAATGGGCGTGTTTTGGTTTTTGTATTTACGCGCCTGTCGCATGGTTCTACGTTTAGCTCTATCGGGTGGGGAATGTAGTACAAATTGTCTACAGAAGGAGTTCGCACATCCCCTAGGGTCCTTCTTCACCCTATCACCGAAAGTAATATCTACTTTATCCTTGTGTTGTGTTGGATTAGATAGAGCTTTGACCGTAGTCCATAATTTGCCAACACCGTCAGAGAGGTTGCATTGCTCTAGGTGTTGTTTCCATTTGGCCAGTTTGTGTTTATCGACCAACCTACGAATTTCCGCGTTGAGATCCCTTATACGGGGGTCTGCGGGATTGAGACTTCGCACTTCATCTCTTTCTCTAGCCATGGCCGCTGCCTCCGCGGGGAAATTTGGTCTTATTCGAGATATTCGACCCGCAGGAATGAAGCGTCTAGAGGCCAAGTCAATGATGTTGCGGAAGTCTCGTTCGCCTTTGCGTACGTCCGTAGGAATGGATAGAGCAGCCAAGGATTCGTCCGTATATGTCTGAAAACTGTCCCAGTCCGCCTTGGTAAAGTTGATGTATGTACCATGCTCAGGTGTTATAAAGTCCGTCGGTCGTTCGATGGTAATGACTATTGGGAGATGGTCAGACGCCAACGTGAGTATGGGTCGCCAATTGGTGTTGTTCAATAGTCCTGCACTTACGATAGAAATATCTGGCGAACTATAGCAGTTACCCGATACTCTCGTAGGGGCGTCTCCGTTCAATGTACAGAAAGCCGTATCATCTATTTGTTCTGCGAGTACATGCCCCCTACTGTCTGCTGGCAAGTTTGAGTGCCACATATCGTGGTGCGCATTGAAGTCGCCCAGGATCACGCGGTTATCTCCTCGTAATAGCAAGCTAATGTCGGGGTGATAACCGGTGGGGCAACTTGAGACAGGGGGTATGTAGATGTTTATGATTTGCAGATCGACATCTCCTGTACGGATGGTAATACCTTGGCTTTCTAAGATATTAGACATTTTCGTTGACGGCACTAAGCTACCAACTGTCAGCCACCCAAAGTTATTAGGGATGACATTGGATAATACTTTCTCATTTGCTGGACATGTGTCTGCAATGGTCTCAAAGGTACGTGGTCGCAACAAGATCCTCAAGTCACTTGCCGGCAGTACTTGGGGAAAAGACAAAGAAACGTTGTTGACTACATATAAGGCCATTGGCCGACCAGTCTTTGACTATGCTGCACCCATATGGTCGCCTAATGTACATAACACCAACTGGACGAAGTTACAAGTCTGCCAAAATACTGCCATCAGAACTGCTACGGGATGTCTCCTCATGTCTTCCGAGTCTCACCTCCATCAGGAGGCAAAACTGCTCAATGTAAAAGAGCATGCGGAAATGCTGAGCAAGCAATTCCTTCTGAACTGCCACAAGCCAGCACATCCAAACCGTCATCTTTTGGACATAGATCCGCCCCCGAGAGACATAAGGAAACATCTCCGTAAACATTATGATGAGATCCGGCATCATATTACCTTGCCGTTTGATCTGCAGAATCATAAGCGGGCTCTAACCGACATCCACACCGAGTCGGTAGATACTTTTGTCGGATCTCTACCTGTGAACCCCGTTCTGAACAGACCTCCACCGGATATTGCTGAAGAAGAACGCACCTTACCAAGGGAGACAAGAGTTACCCTGGCACAGCTTAGGTCTGGATATAGTGTAAGGTTAAACTCCTACTTGTCCAGACTTAATGACACAATCTCAAACACATGCCCTGCATGTGGTAGGACCCCCCATGATACTCTACATCTCTTCAATTGTTCATTTGAACCTACTCTTCTAACCCCTCTGTCCCTCTGGACAAACCCTGTTGAAACTGCACGTTTCCTTGGACTCCCCTTAGAAGAGCTTGATGAAGATCTTTGGAATGATCATACACTCTAGACAGGGCAATGCATTGTTAACAACAACAACAACAAAGTACTAAAGAAAGTACGGGGTCTGTGGATGTTAAGGTTAAGCCCTGAACATCCAGATTTATGGAGCCATCTCTTACACGAGAAGCATTGCACAGAATGCGACCGTTTAATATATATTTTTTTGCAACAGACACTGCATATCCATTCTTTTGGTCCGGGGTTCGGCTCAACGCCCGCCCGTAACAGAAGAATATCTTGCAGCCCTGCTGCAAGGGGGGAGGATGATAGTTTCGGAATGGGACAAAACATACTAAACAGGGTTACATCGAAAGTGACAGTCCTTGGCCGAGGTAAAACCCCGGGTGGTTCCACTGCGCAGAGATCCATGGCGATGTCCTGGGTTTTCTGCTCTGAGAAGTGACTGTACATAGGGAACCAAGAATTACCCTAAAGGAAAAAAATACCCCCAAAACAATAATACATCAAATTAAAGGTAAAGGTAGAATTACCTTTAATTTGATGTATTATTGTTTTGGGGGTATTTTTTTCCTTTAGGGGTCAACTGCTAATAAGTTAGCTAAAATTATGTGATATAGCTCAAAAGACGCCGTTCGGCCTCAGGATCATGAATCCGGAAGCGCCTTTTTAATATTTTGCTTCTCTGAAGAGATATTTGGAATCAAAGTTTCAAGTTTTCATGTGGTTGTTGTAATTTTATTGGGCTGTCCCTAAAAACGTGCAAAAAAAGTCGCGCCGTGGCGGTAGCCACGGTTATGTCACACGTCCGGACTTGAGATGGCATAGCCCAGAGTTATTTTTTAAAGGCGCGGCCGAAGGCCGCCAACTCAGAAAGGTGTTTCGCACATAAATACCATGGATCCCGCCCCAATTTTTTTAACGGACCCGGGTCATTTTTCGGTTTTTTGACCATAACTTTTCACTAAAATAAAAAATTAAAATGGCGTTGCCGGATTCGTGATCCTGAGGCCAACCCCCCATCTTTTGAGCTATATCCCATAATTTTAGAAATTCGGAAACACGTATGTACCTTGATAACGGCTTTACTAAGGCTAATAGCCCCACGACAACCAAAATCGGACTCAGATTCGGACTTGTAATAAGAAATAGTTCCATTCTTCAAAACTATGTAACGCGGTTGCCATCCATATATATAATTCGTCCATTTACTAAGATAACCCCGAAGTTCTATGTTGTTATCCAAATATTCATTTTCTGATTCATCACTTTGCGAGCTGCTGTCGACGGTAAAATTACCACTGTTCCGTATAAGTTCCGGGTCCACTGGAATGGGAGGCTTAGTAGATATGATACTGACATTGTTTTTAATTCCATTATTTGTAAGCGTCGAGCAAGAGGTACTACTGTTTGATGATTCCGCCATTATACTTCTATCCGTTCTATCCTTAAACTATTTATATAGTAATTTATGCAAGGGCTCATAATTTAAAATATGCATTCCACAAGATTGTTTGATTAATCAGTCCAATAAAAAAAACAGCAAAGAAGAAAAACGTTTTCCATCTTTCTCTTTAGCAAACAAATAAATAACTAGTGTTGGGCAGTAACGATTCCAAAAGTATTCAGTTCTCGATGCTGAAAAGTATCGACAGTACCCGGTTTTTAAGAGTATTGTGACGAATTCGATGATTCCTTGATTATTTTCCCTGAGTTCGATCACTGTACGTTAAATAAAACACTCCGATTCTGTTTAATAAGTAGTACGCTTTATTCAGTACTAAAAACCGTAGTACAATATCGCGGGTTAATTTACTGTTCAGTACTTCACTGTACAATACTTCAAAATAAACTGATTGATTTGCGTTGTCTTTGCGCGGTTTATATACCCTAGCAGACAGCAGCTTCACAACCTAGAAATGTCTACACATTTCTGGTTTAATCGCGCAACCGTGTTCTCGAAACGTTTATCTATCGTCATCTCCTCTTTGTGCCACATTCGCAAACCTGCATCTCGCGCTCACAGTTATAGTTGTGGTAGTGACGCTTATGATGGAAATACGCTAGAGTTGGGAGATGAGCGATTCTTGAGAACATTCGCCACACTGTCCTCCACCTAAGTCTGATCGTCCCGATCAGACACATTTCCCGATCCAAACGTTGCTAGCCTCTCCAGATGAACCACCTTCATTTTGTTTCGTGGTCTTCCAACAGTTTGTATGCGGTAGACAACATCATTTATCCGCTTTATTACTTTATATGGGCCTTCCCAGTTACATTGCAGTTTTGGGGACAAACCTTTCTTTCGTTGTGGGTTGTATAACAGCACTAAATCCCCTTCTTTAAAACCTTCCGAGTTGATGGCTTTGTCGTATCTGGCTTTCATCTTATCACTCATGATCTTCGTCCGTTGTCTTACAAGATCGTGTATTTCTCTCATTTCTTCTTCCAAGATGCTAGTGGATTTCCTGGCATTTATTTCCTCATCAGCATTTATCCCAAACTTCAAGTCAGCTGGCAACCGAAGATCATTCCCAAAAATTACTTTTGCTGGAGTCTGACCCGTTGTTTCATGTATTGCCGAGCGATATGCCATCAGGAACAAGGAGATGTGCGTGTCCCAATCTCTCTGGAACTTATCCACTACTTTCCTCATGTGCTCTTCCAAGGTTCGATTGAAACGTTCCACCATGCCATCTGACTGAGGATGCAGTGCAGTTGTTCGCGTTTTCCGAATACCCAATATCTTGCACATTTCTTGGAATACGACTGATTCGAAATTCCTGCCTTGGTCAGAATGTAACTCCATCGGTACACCAAACCTCGCTATCCAATTGTTAGTGAACACCTCTGCAATGGTTTCTGCCTCTTGATTTGGAATCGGGTAAACTTCTGGCCATTTGCTGAAATAGTCCATAACAACTAATACGTACTTGTTCCCGAGTTTGCTAGTAGGAAATGGGCCAGCTACATCCATGGCAATCCTCTCAAACGGTGCACCTGTGTTGTACTGCTTCATCTGTCCATGACTTCTCGACTTCGGACCCTTTGCTTTGATGCACACCTCACAGTTGGCAATCCACTCCGCGATCGACTGCCGGCAACCAACCCAATAGAATCTCTGCTTGACTTTCTCCAACGTTTTCGTGACTCCGAGATGACCTCCACTTGGGCCATTATGTAGCTCATTTAAAACATCAGAGATTTTCTTCCTTGGGACAACTACCAGCTTCCGAGCGCATTGGCCATCTTCGCTTTCCCATACTCTATGTAAGCAACCGGATACCAATTTCAGACTGTTCCACTGTGCCCAATATGACTTGGCAACAGGACTCTCTGCTGACATCTCCTCTCTTGTTGGTCGTTCGTTTTGCTCGATTCCTTGCATCACACGTACCAGATCTGGGTCCTCTAGCTGATGCTTCCTTAGTTGATCCATGTTCCATTCGTCCGTAGATGTTATAGTCATTAGCCGCACATCTATAACATCTTCCTTGGCCTCAGCTTTCGAACAATGCTTGCATTCTAGGTTACATGGTCGCCGGGACATTGCATCAGCATTGCCGTGGTTGCTGCCTTTGCGATGCTCTATGGAAAAGTCATAACTTTGTAGTCGCTCTATCCACCGTGCCAATTGACCTTCTGGATTACGGAACTGCAAGAGCCATTTCAAGGCTGCATGGTCTGTCCTGACGTGAAATCGCTGTCCATAGAGATACTTGTGGAAATGCTTGATGCACTCCACCAATGCCAGTAGTTCTCTCCGTGTTACACAATAGTTCCTTTCGGGCTTCCCAATTGTGCGGCTATAGTACGCCACTACCTTCTCCTGCCCATCGACAATCTGTGACAAAACTCCTCCAATCGCGTAACCGCTCGCGTCTGTATCCAAAATAAATGTTGAGCCTGGGATTGGATACGCTAACATTGGGGCAGTGCACAGCCGTTCCTTCAAGGTTTGGAAAGCCACTTCATGTTCCTTCTTCCAATCAAATGACATATTCTTCCTGGTCAACTCATGAAGGCTACTGGCTACGCTGGCGAAATTCGGTACAAATCGACGATAATACGTGCACAGTCCGAGGAAACTTCGTAGCTCATGTAAATTTTTCGGTCTTGGCCAATCCTTTACTGCTTCGATCTTCTCTTTAGCAGTGCAAATTCCCTCCGTAGTAACCTTGTGACCTAAGTAACTTACTTCCTTCTTGTACAATGCACACTTTTTGGGACTTAATTTCAGACCGGCGCCAGCTATCCTTTGGAAAACTTCCTCCAAGTTCTTAAGGTGTTCCTCAAAGCTTTTTCCCAGCACGATGATGTCATCCAGGTACACCAAACATGTTTTCCAATGCAGTCCTTTCAATACTTGATCCATGAGTCTCTCAAAAGTAGCTGGAGCGTTACATAGTCCAAAGGGCATTACCGTAAATTGCCACAGCCCCTCTCCAATGCTGAAGGCTGTCTTTTCCTTATCCTCATCTTTCACCTCTACTTGCCAATAGCCGCTTTTCAAGTCCAGTGTTGAGAACCATTTCGTACCAGATAGTGAGTCTAGAGTATCGTCAATTCTGGGTAATGGATAGCTGTCCTTTTTCGTTACGTCGTTCAACTTCCGGTAGTCCACACAGAACCGCATTTTTCCATCCTTTTTCTTCACTAGCACTACCGGTGAACTCCATGGACTAGCTGATGGTTCGATCACGCCGCTGTCACTCATTTCTTGAATAATTTCTCCTACCACTTGGCGTTTGGCCAATGGAACACTTCGAGGAGCTTGGCGGATTGGTCTCGCATCACCGGTATCAATGTGATGCTTCACTACATTGGTCCGTCCTGGTTTGGAGCCATCCTTGTCAAATATGGTAGAGTACTTTAGTAGAAGTTGGTTTGCCTTATTCTGGTGGTCTTCTTCGAGCTCTTGCGTCCACGCCGTGATATTATCTGATAGATTAATGTTGCTGGTAGAGACATTTCCCTGGAGCTGTTCACAGTTTATAATCACCTCCACCTCCTGACATTGTCCCAATATAGCTCCTTTGGAAAGCTTGATCGGCGATCGAAACTCATTTAGTACTCTTACCGGTATACGTCCATCTTGTTTTGTCATAGCCAGTGTTTTTCCTACTAGTATATCCGTCTTTGAACTGTTTGCTGCCTCGACAACCCACAATTTGTTTGTCCCATAATCTCCATCAATCCTTGCCCAAACGACTGCCTCCGACTTCGGTGGAATTTGTTGACTATCTTCCACGAGTACCCGCTTACTGATGTACTTGTTCTCGTAACCAAATTTGAGTGGCACATCCATGTTCTTATAGCTCATGGTCTTGTTTTGCATGTCGATCTTGATGCCTTGGTTGCTTAAGAAATCCACACCAACTATGATCTCATCAACAATATCTGCCACTATAAAATTGTGCAGTACGGTGACATTTCCAATTCCGATTTCACATGTTATTTCTCCTTGGACTTGAGTGTCCTCGCCAGTCGCCGTACGCAATTTTGCTCCATGTAATGGCCTCACTTCTTTGTTGACTAAATCAGATCGAATGATGGAATGGGATGCGCCCGTATCAATAGTCAGTAAGCGCTCTTTTCCGTCCACGAGTCCTCCAACAGTAACATTACTTGACTTCCTTCCGATCTGTGAGACAGAGATTATGGGGCATCCAATTGCGGGAGCCAGCCTACGCCCCTTGCGGCTGACTCTCTTTAGTTTAACGATTGGTTGGATTGGGAGACTTGCTCATCTCCTTCAGCCTTGCGCTTACGTCCGCTTGCATTACTGGAATTATTGGAGCTAGATCTAGATCCACAATAACGTGCAATATGACCAGATTTTCCGCACTTGAAGCATTTAATGGCCGCTTCATTTTTCTGTTGCTTTCCGTTTATTGCTTCTAGGATTGCGTCCACCCATTCTGGTCGTTCTACTTCCACACGATGAGCTTTGTACGCTGGTTTGGACAAAAGTGATGCTGTTTCTTGAGTTAGAGCATGTGATACCGTCTCCGCAAATGATCTCTTTGGATTTGCATAGGTGGCCCGCTTCGTCTCCACGTCACGTATTCCATTTATGAAACTTTGGATTTTCACCCTCTCGATGTATTCCACTGGTCCGTCTGCGTTTGCTAGATGAGCCAACCTCTCGATGTCCGATGCAAACTCCTGTAATGTTTCGTTAGCCTTCTGGAAGCGATTCTGTAGCTCTATTTGATGTATCTGCCTTCTATGCTCGCTGCCGTAACGTCTTTCAACGGCTCCCATCAACGCTTCATAATTGTTTCTTTCAGCGTCCGGAATAGTCTGTAAGATTTCGGCTGCAGGTCCTTTCAATGCCACAAATAAAGCAGCGACTTTGTCCTCAGCGCCCCAGTTGTTCACAGCTGCTGTCTTCTCAAATTGTAGCTTAAATACCTGGAAAGGAACAGAACCGTCAAAGGATGGGGTTTTTACCTTGGGTGCGCTTGTTGAAACCACTGTGCGATTCAGCTGCAACTCCTGGATACGACTTCTTAACGCATCCACCTCGGCTTCGACTTTCTCCTCAAGCTGTATTATTTTCCTGTCCTGCATATTTAGCTGTGCTGACATACGTTCCTCCTGTGCCTCCAACTGAGATGACATATAAGCCTTATGTTCTTCCAATTGGGAGGAGATCTGTGATGATACCTGTGCCGAAATTTGCGACGACATTCGTGTCTCCTGCTCTTCCAACCGAGACGTAATGCGTGTCTCTTGTTCTTCCAACTGAGATGCCATGTTTGTCTTCTGTTCCTCCAACTGAGATGACATGCTTGATGTTATGTTGTTTGACATCTGAGCCAAGGCAGCCAATAAAGAGTTTGTGTCCACATTTGCCACTGAATCCGTAGAGTCCTTTTGCTCTTCTATTTTCGTCGCTCCTTCTTCCGAAAGTTGAAAAACATGATCGTCAACGTTGATTCCTTCCGCTTCCATAGCCTCGCGTAGACGTGATTGTAGCTCTGGCTTATTGCCTGTTGTTACCAATCCACGTATCTCCAGCTCGTTTTTGAGCTGCTGGATCTTCAATTCATTAAACTTTGCCATATCCTTGCACTGTTCTTGTTACCTTTACAATGTCCTTGTTATCCTTGCAATATCCTTGTTGCCTTTACAATGTCCTTGTTATCCTGTATTTATTTAACAATACCGCTTCTGACACCAATTGTGACGAATTCGATGATTCCTTGATTATTTTCCCTGAGTTCGATCACTGTACGTTAAATAAAACACTCCGATTCTGTTTAATAAGTAGTACGCTTTATTCAGTACTAAAAACCGTAGTACAATATCGCGGGTTAATTTACTGTTCAGTACTTCACTGTACAATACTTCAAAATAAACTGATTGATTTGCGTTGTCTTTGCGCGGTTTATATACCCTAGCAGACAGCAGCTTCACAACCTAGAAATGTCTACACATTTCTGGTTTAATCGCGCAACCGTGTTCTCGAAACGTTTATCTATCGTCATCTCCTCTTTGTGCCACATTCGCAAACCTGCATCTCGCGCTCACAGTTATAGTTGTGGTAGTGACGCTTATGATGGAAATACGCTAGAGTTGGGAGATGAGCGATTCTTGAGAACATTCGCCACAGTATTGTGACGGATTCGATGATTCCTTGATTATTTTCCCTGAGTTCGATCACTGTACGTTAAATAAAACACTCCGATTCTGTTTAATAAGTAGTACGCTTTATTCAGTACTAAAAACCGTAGTACAATATCGCGGGTTAATTTACTGTTCAGTACTTCACTGTACAACACTTCAAAATAAACTGATTGATTTGCGTTGTCTTTGCGCGGTTTATATACCCTAGCAGACAGCAGCTTCACAACCTAGAAATGTCTACACCTTTCTGGTTTATTCGTGCAACAGTGTTCTCGAAGCGTTTATCTATCGTCATCTCCTCTTTGTGCCACATTCGCAAACACGCGAGCTGCCTCTCCCTCTGTCGCTCTCACGCCATGTATCTAAACAGCTGTAGTTGTGGTAGTGACGCTAGTGATGGGAGATGAGCGATTCTTGAGAACATTCGCCACACTGCCCTCCACCTAAGTCTGATCGTCCCGATCAGACACATTTCCCGATCCAAACGTTGCTAGCCTCTCCAGTTGGTCGATTCCCCAACTATTTTATCGCCAAGTGTTAGCGTTAATTCTGTTTAACGCCATTTTTATCGCTTTTCCCTATTCTCTAAGTGCTAACCACACTAAAAGTCGATAAGCTCGATCAGCTGTTTTCGCTAACACTTTTATTGTAGCTAGTTATCGCGGATTAATTTGATGGTGTTTAAAAGTGTTTAAGAGAAAATAATAAATTTAAGTTGAAATAAAAATGTCTTTTGAGTTTGTGGCGCTTTATTTGGTGCGAAATATTGAAAATATGGAAATGTGTTAAAGGCAAGTTAGAGAATCACAGTTTCGTTAAGAACAAACGCCAAATCCTGGCGAAAACCTAAACGCTTGGCGAGTGGTTAAAAGTTAGGGAATCGGGCTACTGATGAACCACCTTCATTTTGTTTCGTGGTCTTCCAACAGTTTGTATGCGGTAGACAACATCATTTATCCGCTTTATTACTTTATATGGGCCTTCCCAGTTACATTGCAGTTTTGGGGACAAACCTTTCTTTCGTTGTGGGTTGTATAACAGCACTAAATCCCCTTCTTTAAAACCTTCCGAGTTGATAGCTTTGTCGTATCTGGCTTTCATCTTATCACTCATGATCTTCGTCCGTTGTCTTACAAGATCGTGTATTTCTCTCATTTCTTCTTCCAAGATGCTAGTGGATTTCCTGGCATTTATTCCTTCATCAGCATTTATCCCAAACTTCAAGTCAGCTGGCAACCGAAGATCATTCCCAAAAATTACTTTTGCTGGAGTCTGACCCGTTGTTTCATGTATTGCCGAGCGATATGCCATCAGGAACAAGGAGATGTGCGTGTCCCAATCTCTCTGGAACTTATCCACTACTTTCCTCATGTGCTCTTCCAAGGTTCGATTGAAACGTTCCACCATGCCATCTGACTGAGGATGCAGTGCAGTTGTTCGCGTTTTCCGAATACCCAATGTCTTGCACATTTCTTGGAATACAACTGATTCGAAATTCCTGCCTTGGTCGGAATGTAACTCCATCGGTACACCAAACCTCGCTATCCAATTGTTAGTGAACACCTCTGCAATGGTTTCTGCCTCTTGATTTGGAATCGGGTAAACTTCTGGCCATTTGCTGAAATAGTCCATAACAACTAATACGTACTTGTTCCCGAGTTTGCTAGTAGGAAATGGGCCAGCTACATCCATGGCAATCCTCTCAAACGGTGCACCTGTGTTGTACTGCTTCATCTGTCCATGACTTTTCGACTTCGGACCCTTTGCTTTGATGCACACCTCACAGTTGGCAATCCACTCCGCGATCGACTGCCGGCAACCAACCCAATAGAATCTCTGCTTGACTTTCTCCAACGTTTTCGTGACTCCGAGATGACCTCCACTTGGGCCATTATGTAGCTCATTTAAAACATCAGAGATTTTCTTCCTTGGGACAACTACCAGCTTCCGAGCGCATTGACCATCTTCGCTTTCCCATACTCTATGTAAGCAACCGGATACCAATTTCAGACTGTTCCACTGTGCCCAATATGACTTGGCAACAGGACTCTCTGCTGACATCTCCCCTCTTGTTGGTCGTTCGTTTTGCTCGATTCCTTGCATCACACGTACCAGATCTGGGTCCTCTAGCTGATGCTTCCTTAGTTGATCCATGTTCCATTCGTCCGCAGATGTTATAGTCATTAGCCGCACATCTATAACATCTTCCTTGGCCTCAGCTTTCGAACAATGCTTGCATTCTAGGTTACATGGTCGCCGGGACATTGCATCAGCATTGCCGTGGTTGCTGCCTTTGCGATGCTCTATGGAAAAGTCATAACTTTGTAGTCGCTCTATCCACCGTGCCAATTGACCTTCTGGATTACGGAACTGCAAGAGCCATTTCAAGGCTGCATGGTCTGTCCTGACGTGAAATCGCTGTCCATAGAAATACTTGTGGAAATGCTTGATGCACTCCACCAATGCCAGTAGTTCTCTCCGTGTTACACAATAGTTCCTTTCGGGCTTCCCAATTGTGCGGCTATAGTACGCCACTACCTTCTCCTGCCCATCGACAATCTGTGACAAAACTCCTCCAATCGCGTAACCGCTCGCGTCTGTATCCAAAATAAATGTTGAGCCTGGGATTGGATACGCTAACATTGGGGCAGTGCACAGGCGTTCCTTCAAGGTTTGGAAAGCCACTTCATGTTCCTTCTTCCAATCAAATGACATATTCTTCCTGGTCAACTCATGAAGGCTACTGGCTACGCTGGCGAAATTCGGTACAAATCGACGATAATACGTGCACAGTCCGAGGAAACTTCGTAGCTCATGTAAATTTTTCGGTCTTGGCCAATCCTTTACTGCTTCGATCTTCTCTTTAGCAGTGCAAATTCCCTCCGTAGTAACCTTGTGACCTAAGTAACTTACTTCCTTCTTGAACAATGCACACTTTTTGGGACTTAATTTCAGACCGGCGCCAGCTATCCTTTGGAAAACTTCCTCCAAGTTCTTAAGGTGTTCCTCAAAGCTTTTTCCCAGCACGATGATGTCATCCAGGTACACCAAACATGTTTTCCAATGCAGTCCTTTCAATACTTGATCCATGAGTCTCTCAAAAGTAGCTGGAGCGTTACATAGTCCAAAGGGCATTACCGTAAATTGCCACAGCCCCTCTCCAATGCTGAAGGCTGTCTTTTCCTTATCCTCATCTTTCACCTCTACTTGCCAATAGCCGCTTTTCAAGTCTAGTGTTGAGAACCATTTCGTACCAGATAGTGAGTCCAGAGTATCGTCAATTCTGGGTAATGGATAGCTGTCCTTTTTCGTTACGTCGTTCAACTTCCGGTAGTCCACACAGAACCGCATTTTTCCATCCTTTTTCTTCACTAGCACTACCGGTGAGCTCCATGGACTAGCTGATGGTTCGATCACGCCGCTGTCACTCATTTCTTGTATAATTTCTCTTACCACTTGGCGTTTGGCCAAGGGAACACTTCGAGGAGCTTGGCGGATTGGTCTCGCGTCACCGGTATCAATGTGATGCTTCACTACATTGGTCCGACCTGGTTTGGAGCCATCCTTGTCAAATATGGTAGAGTACTTTAGTAGAAGTTGGTTTGCCTTACTCTGGTGGTCTTCTTCGAGCTCTTGTGTCCACGCCGTGATATTATCTGATAGATTACTGTTGCTGGTAGAGACATTTCCCTGGAGCTGTTCACAGTTTATAATCACCTCCACCTCCTGACATTGTCCCAATATAGCTCCTTTGGAAAGCTTGATCGGCGATCGGAACTCATTTAGTACTCTTACCGGTATACGTCCATCTTGTTTTGTCATAGCCAGTGTTTTTCCTACTAGTATATCCGTCTTTGAATTGTTTGCTGCCTCGACAACCCACAATTTGTTTGTCCCATAATCTCCATCAATCCTTGCCCAAACGACTGCCTCCGACTTCGGTGGAATTTGTTGACTATCTTCCACGAGTACCCGCTTACTGATGTACTTGTTCTCGTAACCAAATTTGAGTGGCACATCCATGTTCTTATAGCTCATGGTCCTGTTTTGCATGTCGATCTTGATGCCTTGGTTGCTTAAGAAATCCACACCAACTATGATCTCATCAACAATATCTGCCACTATAAAATTGTGCAGTACGGTGACATTTCCAATTCCGATTTCACATGTTATTTCTCCTTGGACTTGAGTGTCCTCACCAGTCGCCGTGCGCAATTTTGCTCCATGTAATGGCCTCACTTCTTTGTTGACTAAATCAGATCGAATGATGGAATGAGATGCGCCCGTATCAATAGTCAGTAAACGCTCTTTTCCGTCCACGAGTCCTCCAACAGTAACATTACTTGACTTCCTTCCGATCTGTGAGACAGAGATTATGGGGCATCCAATTGCGGGAGCCAGCCTACGCCCCTTGCGGCTGACTCTCTTTAGTTTAACGGTTGGTTGGATTGGGAGACTTGCTCATCTCCTTCAGCCTTGCGCTTACGTCCGCTTGCATTACTGGAATTATTGGAGCTAGATCCAGATCCACAATAACGTGCAATATGACCAGGTTTTCCGCACTTGAAGCACTTAATAACCCCTTCATTTTTCTGTTGCTTCCCGTTTAGTGCTTCTAGGATTTTGTCAATTTTTTCGGCCCAGTCTGGCGTCTCCACTTCCACACGGTGAGCTTTGTACGTGGGTTTACTCAAAAGCGAGGCTGTTTCTTGTGTTAGAGCATGTGATACCGTCTCCGCAAATGATCTCTTTGGATTGGCATATGTGGCTCGCTTTGTCTCCACATCACGTATTCCATTTATGAAGTTTTGGATTTTTACCCTTTCGATGTATTCCACTGGTGCGTCTGCGTTTGCCAGATGGGCTAACCTCTCGATATCTGATGCAAACTCCTGCAATGTCTCATTAGTCTTCTGGAAGCGATTCTGTAGCTCTATTTGATGTATCTGTCTCCTATGCTCGCTGCCGTAACGTCTTTCAACGGCTCCCATCAACGCTTCATAGTTGTTTCTTTCAGCGTCCGGAATAGTCTGTAAGATTTCGGCTGCAGGTCCTTTCAATGCCACAAATAAAGCAGCGACTTTGTCCTCAGCGCCCCAGTTGTTCACAGCTGCTGTCTTCTCAAATTGTAGCTTAAATACCTGGAAAGGAACAGAACCGTCAAAGGATGGGGTTTTTACCTTGGGTGTGCTTGTTGAAACAGATGGACGATTCAGCTGCAACTCCTGGATACGAGATTTTAACGCATCCACCTCGCCTTCGATCTTATCCTGTCGTCCACTGACAACTTCTATCTGCGATGAGACTCTTTGCTCTTGTGCCTCTAGTTTTAACGTTATGCGTATTTCCTGTTCCATCAACTCTTCCTTGATCTGTGACGCCATGTATGCCTTCTGTTCTTCTAACTGAGATGCCATGTGTGTCTTCTGTTCTTCCAACTTTGATGACATGCTTGATATTATGTTGTTTGACATTTGAGCCAAGGCAGCCAATAAAGAGTCTGTGTCCACATTTGCCACTGAACCCGGAGTATCCTTTTGCTCTTCTATTTTCGTCGCTCCCTCTTCCGAAAGTTGAAAAACATAATCGTCAACGTTGATTCCTTCCGCTTCCATAGCCTCGCGTAGACGTGATTGTAGCTCTGGCTTATTGCCTGTTGTTACCATTCCACGTTTCTCCAACTCGTTTTTGAGTTGTTGGATCTTCAAGTCATTAAACTTTGCCATATCCTTGCAATGTCCTTGTTACCTTTTCAATGTCCGTGTTATCGTTTTCAATGTTCTTGTTATCCTTTTCAATGTCCTTGTTATCCTTTTCAATGTCCTTGTTATTCTTTTCAATGTCCTTGTATTTATTTAACAATACCGCTTCTGACACCAATTGTGACGGATTCGATGATTCCTTGATTATTTTCCCTGAGTTCGATCACTGTACGTTAAATAAAACACTCCGATTCTGTTTAATAAGTAGTACGCTTTATTCAGTACTAAAAACCGTAGTACAATATCGCGGGTTAATTTACTGTTCAGTACTTCACTGTACAACACTTCAAAATAAACTGATTGATTTGCGTTGTCTTTGCGCGGTTTATATACCCTAGCAGACAGCAGCTTCACAACCTAGAAATGTCTACACCTTTCTGGTTTATTCGTGCAACAGTGTTCTCGAAGCGTTTATCTATCGTCATCTCCTCTTTGTGCCACATTCGCAAACACGCGAGCTGCCTCTCCCTCTGTCGCTCTCACGCCATGTATCTAAACAGCTGTAGTTGTGGTAGTGACGCTAGTGATGGGAGATGAGCGATTCTTGAGAACATTCGCCACAGTATTCTGGCGAATATTCTCAAGAATCGCTCATCTTCCACCAATAGTGTATTTCCACCACTAGTGTCACTACGACAACTACAGCTGTTTAGGTACATCATTGTTAAACTATTGTGGCGAATGTTATCAAGAATCGCTCATCTTCCAGCACTAGTGTATTTCCACCACTAGCGTCACTACCACAACTACAGCTGTTTACATACATGACGTGAGAGCGAGAGAGGGAGAGGTAGCTCACGTGTTTGCGAATGTAGCACAAAGAGGAGATGACGATAGATAAACGCTTCGAGAACACTGTTGCACGAATAAACCAGAAATGTGTAGACATTTCTAGGTTGTGAAGCTGCTGTCTGCTAGGGTATATAAACCGCGCAAAGACAACGCAATTCATTCAGTTTATTTTGAAGTGTTGTACAGTGAAGTACTGAACAGTGAATTAACCCGCGATATTGTACTACGGTTTTTAGTACTGAATAAAGCGTACTACTTATGGTCTGATTTTATAAAACGAAACGCGACGCGAAGAGTCACGTTCACCCAAGTGAAACCCAATTCGTAGTTTATAAATCACTTCGTGACTGTAAGTGACTGTGGGTGAATATGAGTACGTTTCTTACGTTTTTTGGTAACATATAAGAACGCGAACTGACGCGAACAGTCATTTTAGCTGTCAAACTAAACACTTGCTTTTGGGTCGCGTTTGCTGGAATCACTTTACTTATTTCTAATATTTTTTTTTAGCAATTTAAAAAAAAAATTAAAAAAAAAAACAGAAAACAATTTGAGGCATGGGTAATTTGATGATAATTTTTAGAAAAAAACTTCGTTTTCGAGAAAAATCCAAAAAACTTAAAATTTGGACTTTTGACAACTTTTTTTGAGAACATATTGGATCGATTGGGACTTTTTAAGTTATTTTTCGATATTTGTTTCCTTTAGGGGTCAACTGCTAATAAATTAGTTAAAATTGTGGGAGATAGCTCAAAAGACGGGATTTGGCCTCAGGATCACGAATCCGGAAGCGCTTTTTTAATATTTTGCTTCTCTGGAGATATTTGCAATCAAAGTTGCCAGTTTTCATGTGGTTGTTGTAATTTTATTAGGCAACCACCCGGACTTAAGATGGCATAGCTCAGGTTTATTTTTATAAGCGCGGCCGAAGGCCGACAACCCAGAAAGGTGTTTCACACATAAATACCATGGATTCCGCCCCAATTTTGGTATCGGACTCGATTCATGATCCTGAGGCCAAAACCCGTCTTTTGAGTTATTTCCCATAATTTTAGCTAAGGAAACAAATGCCAATTTTTCTGACGGGGAACCTAAGCTCTCTACAAAAATTTGAAGTCCAATGCGGAGATTTATTTAACCGCGGTCCTACACCATCTATTATATAACACCCTTATATTACATACAACAATTTGCAAACTTCTATGCAAATATAAACATACATATTTCACATAAAAATATGTCTCCTGACATGTTTCAACGCGGTTTGGCACTCGGTAGCTGCTGAGATGCTGAAGTTTCCCAACTTCAACGAAAACGAAGAATAAACAGTCACAAATGCAAAACAAAACTCTCAAACACAAACAAATCCTCACTATAACACTCTTTTCACAAAATTTTATAATTTCATGATTTCAACAATAGAAATAAGGCAAGAGCACTAAAACATTTTATTTTACTTTGTGGCTGGTTTACATTTTTGTTTGTGTTAGCTAGCAGAATTGCCAACTACCGCGAACGCAGACCTGTCAAACGCAGTGACTGCGTCGTGATAACGTAACTGGATGAACGCGAAAACTTACGTGCTTATAAATTACGAACTTGAGGGTGATGGTGAGGGTGAGTGACCGCGTCGCGTCTAGTCACCGTGACTTAGAAAATCAGGACATTATTTAGCAGAATCGGAGTGTTTTATTTAACGTACAGTGATCGAACTCAGGGAAAATAATTAAGGAATCATCGAATTCGTCACAATTGGTGTCAGAAGCGGTATTGTTAAATAAATACAAGGACATTGAAAAGGATAACAAGGATATTGAAAAGGATAACAAGGACATTGAAAAGGATAACACGGACATTGAAAAGGATAACAAGGACATTGTAAAGGTAACAAGGATATGGCAAAGTTTAATGACTTGAAGATCCAACAACTCAAAAACGAGTTGGAGAAACGTGGAATGGTAACAACAGGCAATAAGCCAGAGCTACAATCACGTCTACGCGAGGCTATGGAAGCGGAAGGAATACACGTTGACGATTATGTTTTTCAGCTTTCGGAAGAGGGAGCGACGATAATAGAAGAGCAAAAGGATACTCCGGATTCAGTGGCAAATGTGGAAACAAACTCGCTGTTGGCTGTATTGGCTCAGATGTCGACGAATATAACATCAAAGTTTGAAGAACAGAAAACTTGCATGGCATCTCAGTTGGAACAACAAGAGACACGTATGGCATCAAAGTTGGACGAACAAGAGACACGCATTACGTCTCGGTTGGAAGAGCAGGGACACGAATGTTGTCGCAAATTTCGGCACAGGTATCGTCCCAGATCTCCTCCCAATTGGAAGAACATAAGGCTTATATGTCATCTCAGCTGGAGGCACAGGAGGAACGTATGTCAGCACAGCTAAATATGTAGGACAGGAAAATAATATAGCTTGAGGAGAAAGTCGAAGCCGAGGTGGATGCGTTAAGAAGTCGTATCCAGGAGTTGCAGCTGAATCGTCCAAGTGTTTCAGCAAGCACTCCCAAGGTAAAACACCCATCCTTTGACGGTTCTGTTCCTTTCCAGGTATTAAAGCTACAATTTGAGAAGACAGCAGCTGTGAACAACTGGGGCGCTGAGGACAAAGTCGCTGCTTTATTTGTGTCATTGAAAGGACCTGCAGCCGAAATCTTACAGACTATTCCGGACGCTGAAAGTAACAACTATGAAGCGTTGATGGGAGCCGTTGAACGACGTTACGGCAGCGAGCATAGGAGACAGATACATCAAATAGAGCTACAGAATCGCTTCCAGAAGACTAATGAGACATTGCAGGAGTTTGCATCAGATATCGAGAGGTTAGCCCATCTGGCGAACGCAGTCGCACCCGTGGAATACATCGAGAGGGTAAAGATCCAAAGATTCATAAATGGAATAAAGGATGTAGAGACGAAGCGAGCCGCATATGCAAACCCCAAAAGGACATTCGCAGAGACGGTATCACACGCTTTATTGCAAGATACAGCCTCGTTTTTATGTAAACCAGATAACAAGGTTCACCATGTGGAAAAGGAGACACCAGACTTGGTCGAAAAAATCAACAAAGTTTTGGAAGCCTTGAATGGAGCACAAAAGAAAAGCGATGGTGCGATTAAATGTTTCAAGTGCGGAAAGTCTGGTCATATTGCACGTTCTTGTGGATCTGGATCCAATTATTCCAGCAATGCAGGTGAGCGTAAGGGTAACGCTGAAGGATATGAGCAAGATGAATGCCCCATAGTTTCTGTCTCGCAGCTCGGAGGGAAAGCAAGTAATGTTACTGTTAGAGGTTTCTTGGACGGAAAAGAGCGGTTACTCACTGTGGATACTGGCGCATCTCATTCCATCATTAGAAGTGACTTGGTCCATAAGAGAGCAAGACCATTGCAGGATGCAAAGCTGGTACATGGAGAAGTGCGGTGCAAAGTTGTGATTGGGAATGTGACTACATACCACAACTTCTTAGTGGCAGATATTGTGGACGAAGTCATCATTGGCGTCGATTTCTTGGCTGTGAGAGACATTCACATGAACCTGAGAAATAGAGTTATGACATACAATGGCCAAGAAGTACCTCTTAACTTTGGACACAACATTGGGTATTGCACCAAAGGAGTTTCATTAGAGGTGAAGCACAGGGACACTCGAAAGGCAAAGGTACCTCCTCAACCAATGGCTTTGATAGACAAATGCCTGCTGGAGAATATTCGGAGAAGTCAACAGGAAGATTCAGATCTGGCATGTGTGATCCGAGGGGTTGACCGAAACAAACGACCAGCAAGAAAAGAAATGTCAGCGGCGAGTCCAGTTGCCAAGTCATATTCGGCACAATGGAACAGTTTACGAATGGTATCCGGTTGTTTGCATCGAATATGGGAGAATGAGGATGGTCAATGCGCTCGGAAGCTTATAGTTGTTCCAAGGAAGCGGGTGTCTGATGTTCTTAGAGAAATGCATAACGATCCAAGTGGAGGTCATCTAGGAGTCAAGAAGACCTTGGAGAGGATTAAGCAGACATTTTATTGGGTTGGTTACGGTCAGTCGGTAAAGGAGTGGATTGCCAAATGCGATGAGTGCATCAGAGCAAAGGTGCTGAGGTCTACGAGTCCTGGTCGAACGAGGCGGTGCAGCTCAGATGCACCGGTCGAGAGGATTACCTTGGATGAAGCAGGTCCATTCACCAGAATTATAAGCAAAAACATGAAAACCAGGTACGACAAAGCAATGGAAACGGAAGGGTTCCTGGAAGGAGATTTGGTATTCCTATACGGGCCACAACGGAGGAAAAGTGTGTCTCCCAAAGTTCAGTGCAACTGGGAAGGATCATACAGAGTGGTGAAACGGATCAACGACGTTGTTTACCGCATACAGGCTGTTGGAATGCTACGGAACAAAATGAAAGTGGTTCCTCTGGAGAGACTAGCAAAGTTCGGATCGGGAAATGTGTCTGATCGGGACGATCAGACTTAGGTGGAGGGCAGTGTGGCGAATGTTATCAAGAATCGCTCATCTTCCAGCACTAGTGTATTTCCACCACTAGCGTCACTACCACAACTACAGCTGTTTACATACATGACGTGAGAGCGAGAGAGGGAGAGGTAGCTCACGTGTTTGCGAATGTAGCACAAAGAGGAGATGACGATAGATAAACGCTTCGAGAACACTGTTGCACGAATAAACCAGAAATGTGTAGACATTTCTAGGTTGTGAAGCTGCTGTCTGCTAGGGTATATAAACCGCGCACAGACAACGCAATTCATTCAGTTTATTTTGAAGTGTTGTACAGTGAAGTACTGAACAGTGAATTAACCCGCGATATTGTACTACGGTTTTTAGTACTGAATAAAGCGTACTACTTATGAAGCAGAATCGGAGTGTTTTATTTAACGTACAGTGATCGAACTCAGGGAAAATAATCAAGGAATCATCGAATTCGTCACAATTGGTGTCAGAAGCGGTATTGTTAAATAAATACAAGGACGTTGAAAAGGATAACAAGGATATTGAAAAGGATAACAAGGACATTGAAAAGGATAACACGGACATTGAAAAGGATAACAAGGACATTGTAAAGGTAACAAGGATATGGCAAAGTTTAATGACTTGAAGATCCAACAACTCAAAAACGAGTTGGAGAAACGTGGAATGGTAACAACAGGCAATAAGCCAGAGCTACAATCACGTCTACGCGAGGCTATGGAAGCGGAAGGAATACACGTTGACGATTATGTTTTTCAGCTTTCGGAAGAGGGAGCGACGAAAATAGAAGAGCAAAAGGATACTCCGGATTCAGTGGCAAATGTGGAAACAAACTCGCTGTTGGCTGTATTGGCTCAGATGTCGACGAATATAACATCAAAGTTTGAAGAACAGAAAACTTGCATGGCATCTCAGTTGGAACAACAAGAGACACGTATGGCATCAAAGTTGGACGAACAAGAGACACGCATTACGTCTCGGTTGGAAGAGCAGGGACACGAATGTTGTCGCAAATTTCGGCACAGGCATCGTCCCAGATCTCCTCCCAATTGGAAGAACATAAGGCTTATATGTCATCTCAGCTGGAGGCACAGGAGGAACGTATGTCAGCACAGCTAAATATGCAGGACAGGAAAATAATATAGCTTGAGGAGAAAGTCGAAGCCGAGGTGGATGCGTTAAGAAGTCGTATCCAGGAGTTGCAGCTGAATCGTCCAAGTGTTTCAGCAAGCACTCCCAAGGTAAAACACCCATCCTTTGACGGTTCTGTTCCTTTCCAGGTATTTAAGCTACAATTTGAGAAGACAGCAGCTGTGAACAACTGGGGCGCTGAGGACAAAGTCGCTGCTTTATTTGTGTCATTGAAAGGACCTGCAGCCGAAATCTTACAGACTATTCCGGACGCTGAAAGTAACAACTATGAAGCGTTGATGGGAGCCGTTGAACGACGTTACGGCAGCGAGCATAGGAGACAGATACATCAAATAGAGCTACAGAATCGCTTCCAGAAGACTAATGAGACATTGCAGGAGTTTGCATCAGATATCGAGAGGTTAGCCCATCTAGCAAACGCAGACACACCCGTGGAATACATCGAGAGGGTAAAGATCCAAAGATTCATAAATGGAATAATGGATGTAGAGACGAAGCGAGCCGCATATGCAAACCCCAAAAGGACATTCGCAGAGATGGTATCACACGCTTTATTGCAAGATACAGCCTCGTTTTTATGTAAACCAAAGTTTTGGAAGCCTTGAATGGAGCACAAAAGAAAAGCGATGGTGCGATTAAATGTTTCAAGTGCGGAAAGTCTGGTCATATTGCACGTTCTTGTGGATCTGGATCCAATTATTCCAGCAATGCAGGTGAGCGTAAGGGTAACGCTGAAGGAGATGAGCAAGATGAATGCCCCATAGTTTCTGTCTCGCAGTTCGGAGGGAAAGCAAGTAATGTTACTGTTAGAGGTTTCTTGGACGGAAAAGAGCGGTTACTCACTGTGGATACTGGCGCATCTCATTCCATCATTAGAAGTGACTTGGTCCATAAGAGAGCAAGACCATTGCAGGATGCAAAGCTGGTACATGGAGAAGTGCGGTGCAAAGTTGTGATTGGGAATGTGACTACATACCACAACTTCTTAGTGGCAGATATTGTGGACGAAGTCATCATTGGCGTCGATTTCTTGGCTGTGAGAGACATTCACATGAACCTGAGAAATAGAGTTATGACATACAATGGCCAAGAAGTACCTCTGAACTTTGGACACAACATTGGGTATTGCACCAAAGGAGTTTCATTAGAGGTGAAGCACAGGGACACTCGAAAGGCAAAGGTACCTCCTCAACCAATGGCTTTGATAGACAAATGCCTGCTTGAGAATATTCGGAGAAGTCAACAGGAAGATTCAGATCTGGCATGTGTGATCCGAGGGGTTGACCGAAACAAACGACCAGCAAGAAAAGAAATGTCAGCGGCGAGTCCAGTTGCCAAGTCATATTCGGCACAATGGAACAGTTTACGAATGGTATCCGGTTGTTTGCATCGAATATGGGAGAATGAGGATGGTCAATGCGCTCGGAAGCTTATAGTTGTTCCAAGGAAGCGGGTGTCTGATGTTCTTAGAGAAATGCATAACGATCCAAGTGGAGGTCATCTAGGAGTCAAGAAGACCTTGGAGAGGATTAAGCAGACATTTTATTGGGTTGGTTACGGTCAGTCGGTAAAGGAGTGGATTGCCAAATGCGATGAGTGCATCAGAGCAAAGGTGCTGAGGTCTACGAGTCCTGGTCGAACGAGGCGGTGCAGATCAGATGCACCGGTCGAGAGATTACCTTGGATGAAGCAGGTCCATTCACCAGAATTATAAGCAAAAACATGAAAACCAGGTACGACAAAGCAATGGAAACGGAGGGGTTCCTGGAAGGAGATTTGGTATTCCTATACCGGCCACAACGGAGGAAAAGTGTGTCTCCCAAAGTTCAGTGCAACTGGGAAGGACCATACAGAGTTGTGAAACGGATCAACGACGTTGTTTACCGCATACAGGCTGTTGGAATGCTACGGAACAAAATGAAAGTGGTTCCTCTGGAGAGACTAGCAAAGTTCGGATCGGGAAATGTGTCTGATCGGGACGATCAGACTTAGGTGGAGGGCAGTGTGGCGAATGTTATCAAGAATCGCTCATCTTCCAGCACTAGTGTATTTCCACCACTAGCGTCACTACCACAACTACAGCTGTTTACACACATGACGTGAGAGCGAGAGAGGGAGAGGTAGCTCACATGTTTGCGAATGTAGCACAAAGAGGAGATGACGATAGATAAACACTTCGAGAACACTGTTGCACGAATAAACCAGAAATGTGTAGACATTTCTAGGTTGTGAAGCTGCTGTCTGCTAGGGTATATAAACCGCGCAAAGACAACGCAATTCATTCAGTTTATTTTGAAGTGTTGTACAGTGAAGTACTGAACAGTGAATTAACCCGCGATATTGTACTACGGTTTTTAGTACTGAATAAAGCGTACTACTTATTAAGCAGAATCGGAGTGTTTTATTTAACGTACAGTGATCGAACTCAGGGAAAATAATCAAGGAATCATCGAATTCGTCACACTATATAATGTGACGAATGTTCGCAAGAATCGCTCATCTCCCAAATCTAGCGTATTCCCACCACTAGCGTCACTACCACAACTACAGCTGCTTAGATACATGGCGAGAGAGGGAGAGGCAGCTCGCATGTTTGCGAATGTGGCACAAAGAGGAGATGACGATAGATAAACGTTTCGAGAACAGTGTTGCACGAATAAACCAGAAATGTGTAGACATTTCTAGGTTTCTGCTAGGGTATATAAACCGCGCAAAGACAACGCACTTCAATCAGTTTATTTTGAAGTGTTGTACAGTGAAGTACTGAACAGTGAATTAACCCGCGATATTGTACTACGGTTTTTAAAACTGAATAAGGCGTACTACTTATTAAGCAGAATCGGGGTGTTTTATTTAACGTACAGTGATCGAACTCAGGGAAAATAATCAAGGAATCATCGAATTCGTCACAATTGGTGTCAGAAGCGGTATTGTTAAATAAATACAAGGACATTGAAAAGGATAACAAGGACATTGAAAAGGATAACAAGGACATTGAAAAGGATTACACGGACATTGAAAAGGTAACAAGGACATTGCAAGGATATGGCAAAGTTTAATGACTTGAAGATCCAAAAACTCAAAAACGAGTTGGAGAAACGTGGAATGGTAACAACAGGCAATAAGCCAGAGCTACAATCACGTCTACGCGAGGCTATGGAAGCGGAAGGAATCAACGTTGACGATTATGTTTTTCAGCTTTCGGAAGAGGGAGCGACGAAAATAGAAGAGCAAAAGGATACTCCGGATTCAGTGGCAAATGTGGACACAAACTCGCTGTTGGCTGTATTGGCTCAGATGTCGACGAATATAACATCAAAGTTTGAAGAACAGAAAACTTGCATGGCATCTCAGTTGGAACAACAGAAAACTTGCATGGCATCTCAGTTGGAACAACAAGAGACACGCATGGCATCAAAGTTGGAACAACAAGAGACACGCTTGGCATCTCAGTGGGAAGAAACGAAGACGCACATGGCATCTCAAATATTGCAGTTATCTGCACAGCTGGAGGAACAGGAAGCACGTATGTCCTCAAAACTAGAGGCGCGCATGGGCGAGAAACTAATGCAGCTTGAGGAGAAAGTCGAAGCCGAGGTGGATGCTTTAAGAAGTCGTATCCAGGAGTTGCAGCTGAATCGTCCAAGTGTTTCCACAAGCGTACCCAAAGTAAAAACCCCATCATTTGACGGTTCTGTTCCTTTCCAGGTATTTTAGCTACAATTTGAGAAGACAACAGCTGTGAACAACTGGGGCGCTGAAGATAAAGTCGCTGCACTCTTCGTAGCATTGAAAGGACCGGCAGCCGAAATCTTACAGACTATTCCTGAAAGCGAACGAAACAACTGTGAAGCATTGATGGGTGTGTGGAGCTACAAAAGCCCAATGAGGCCTTACAAGAATTTGCATCGGACATCGAGAGGTTAGCGCACCTAGCAAACGCGGATGCACCTGTAGAGTACATGGAAAGGGTAAAGATACAAAGTTTCATAAATGGAATACGTGATGTGGAGACGAAGCGGGCCACCTATGCAAATCCAAAGAGATCATTTGCGGAGACGGTATCACATGCTTTAACTCAAGAAACAGCATCACTTTTGTGCAAACCAGCGTACAAAGCTCATCGTGTGGAAGTAGAACGACCAGAATGGGTGGACGAAATCCTAGAAGCAGTGAACGGAAAGCAACAGAAAAATGAAGCGGCCATTAAATGCTTCAAGTGCGGAAAATCTGGTCATATTGCACGTTATTGTGGATCTGGATCTAGCTCCAATAATTCCAGTAATGCAAGCGGACGTAAGCGCAAGGCTGAAGGAGATGAGCAAGTCTCCCAATCCAACCAAACGTTAAACTAAAGAGAGTCAGCCGCAAGGGGCGTAGGCTGGCTCCCGCAATTGGATGCTCCATAATCTCTGTCTCACAGATCGGAAGAAAGTCGAGTAATGTTACGGTTGGAGGACTCGTGGACGGAAAGGAGCGTTTGTTGACTATTGATACGGGCGCATCTAATTCCATAATTCGATCTGATTTAGTCAACAAAGGAGTGAGGCCATTACATGGAGCAAAGTTGCGTACGGCGGCTGGTCAGGACACCCAAGTCCAAGGAGAAGTAACATGTGAACTCGCAATTGGAAATGTCACCGTACTACACATTTTTATAGTGGCAGATATTGTTGATAAGATCATAGTTGCTGTGGACTTCTTAAGCAACCAACGCATCAAGATCGACATGCAAAACAGGACTATGAGCTATAATAGAGCGAGATCCCAAAGCCTAAAAGCGTCACTTATTTTATAATGGATGAAACCAATACCGATCGATAGTTCTCCCCGAATCTAGAAAGAATGTGAAAATTTTAAAGCTGTACCAATGACAAGGGCCTAGGAATCGGGGGTCAAAGTCGCCAAAAAATGACCCTAACTTCACTTATTTTATAATGGATGATTTTCACATATTTGACGTAGATTGCCACCCCGCGTCAGTATCAAGTGTTGTTAGACCCGTACCAGTGACAAGGCTCCAGCCAGACACCCCCAGTTCGCGGATTTTCCTATAGAAATTTTTTCTGTTTTACCAATTTCACGCATTTGGGCCACTTTGGCTGCTTTTAACTACCCAATATTTTCCGATTTTTTGTAGAACACTACCCTCAAGTAATATCAGGAATTCTTAGACTTCGTACCATAGCAAAAACTTCAGCCAGACACCTCAAAACTCGGGAAATTTCACTAATTTTTACTGCGCTTTCACATGTTTAAGCGGATTTGATCAACTTTGGCCTCTTTTAAATAACAGATCTTTACACATGTGTCGTAAAATGCTACCCTTAAGTAGAATCAATCATTTCTAGACATCATCCCATGGAAAAAACTTCAGCCAGACACCTGAAAGTTCGAGAACTTTTATTTTCCTATTAATTTGCTTTCTCTTGTTTGTCCCACTTTTACTAAATTTAAATGATAGATCTTTTCACATGTGTCGTAGGACACTATCCTTAAGTAGTTTCAGTAATTTTTAGACCTCGTCCCATGGCAAAAACTTCAGCCAGACACTTCAAAACTCGGGAAATTTCACTAATTTTTACTGCGCTTTCACATGTTTAAGTGGATTTGACAAACTTTGACTACTTTTAAATAGCAGATCTTTACACATGTGTCGTAAAATGCTATCCTTAAGTAGAATCAAGCATTTCCAGACATCATCCCATGGCAAAAACTTCAGCCAGACACCTCAAAGTTCGGGAACTTTTATTTTCCTATTAATTTGCTTTCTCTTGTTTGTCCCACTTTTACAACTTCTAAACGACGGATCTTTTCAGATGTTTCGTAGGACACTACCCTTAAGTAGTTTCAGTCATTTCTAAGCTTCGCCCCATGGCAAAAACTTCAGCCAGACACCTCAAAGCTCGGGATTTTCACTAATTTTTTCAGAGATTTCACTTGTTTCTGCAGGTTTCTCCAATTTTTCCACGTTTAAACGGCGGATCTTTACACGTGTGTCGTATAACTCTACCCTTAAACAGTATCAGGCATTTCCGGACTTCATTCCATGAAAAAAACTTAAGCCAGACAACCCAAAGCACGAGTACTTTTCATCATTTTTAATGTGCTTTCACATGGTCAAATGGGTTTACCCAACTTTGGCTGCTTTTAAATGGCGGATCGTTACAAATGTATCGTATAACACTACTATTAACTAATATTAGGCATTTTTAGACTTCGCCCCATGACAAAAACTTCAGCCAGACACCTCAAAGCTGAGGAAATTTCATAATTCTTGCTGCGAATTCACATGTTTAACTGCGTTGGACTAACTTTAAGCGAGTTTGTCCAACTTTGGCTGTTTTTGCAAGGCAGATCTTTGCACATGTGTCGTGGAACACTATCTCCAAGTAGTATCAGTCATTTTTAGACTTCATCCCATGAAAAAAACTTCAGCCAGACACCTCAAGGCTGAGGAATTTTCATAGTTCTTACTGCTTTTTGACATGTTTAATCGGGTTGGTCCAACTTCGGCTGCTTTTAAAGAGCAGATCTTTTCACATGTGGCATAGAAGACCCCCTTAAAGAAGGATCGGCTATTTTTATACTTCGCACCATGTCAAAAACTACAGTCAGACACCTCAAAACTGAGGAATTTTCATAATTCTTACTGCGATTTCACAGGTTTAAGCGAGTTGGTCCAACTTTTGCTGTTCGTAAAGGGCATATCTTCACACATGTGTCATAGAAGACCACCTTAAAGAAGTATCGGGTATTTTTATACTTCGCCCATGTCAAAAACTACAGCCAGACACCTCAAAACTGAGAAAATTTTATAATTCTTACTGCGTTTTCACATGTTTGAGATGGTTCGTCTAACTCTGGCTGCTTTTAAAGGGCAGATATTTTCAGTGTGTCTTAGAGGACCACATAATTCTTACTGTTGTGAGGACCAAATATAAACACGTTAATTTGGCCCACACAAAACGCAAACACACCATCACAACAAGTCGCAGAAACACAATCAAAACAACATGTTTCAGCAACATAGTAACCATGGCAACGCAACAATTGGAGCTAGCAACACCAGAATCCGCAGCTATAAACGAAGCGACACAGCAGCACAGCAGTCAGTCAGCACGGAGCTGTGGTTGCGACCAGAGCTACTACTGAAGCACTTCTCGATTGTGGATCGGTGATTACCTGCGCAAGAAAGAATTGCTTCATAGGAGTGAGTCGTGGAATTAGGCTAGTGAATGTGTCGGTTATACCACCAAACACTACTTGAGACCTCGTTCGCACCCGCAAAAGCAAAGGCCACGCCACCGTAACGTGCAAACCGCGAACAGGCGACGCCCGCTCACCTGCGTCCAAGTGAACCGCGCCGCAAGTACTCCGCGAAGCAGCTACGTCAACATCCAGCGCTGCGCAGATACGCTAACGTTAACATCGAACGCCAGCAGAGCAGCAGCACACGACGCGAGAAGGCGACGCCAGCAGAACGACGCCAACGTCGACGCAAGCAGAGTGCCGGTATAAGGCGCGACAGAGAAACGTAAACGCAAGCAGAGCAACGCCAACGTAAGGCAGTGACGCCAAGCGCGGCAGAATTAACGGGATCCGTCTAACGGAACACGGCCGGACCATTAAATTACAACGCTACATTTATAAATGAATTAAGTGAAATTATAGGAATAAGATTAGAGTTAAATAAAGATGATATGAAAAGCGATTTGCATGGTGTCCCATACATATTTACAAAATTATTGTAACTGGACTCTGGAGACGGCGAGTATACCCCTGCAATTATCAAAGAAGCAACGGGGCAACAGAAAAGCTTCGTTACAATTGGCGCCCGAGCAGGGACCCTGCAAATCATTGAACGTCAGACGGAACATTCCTGACTATACGCCCAAGTTACAAAATGGCCGAATCGATAGACACCACGTGGTTGGACAACATTTCAAAGGATCGACTGGTATCCATCGCACAGGAATTGGGTATCGAGCAGACAGGCACCGCCCGGGAAGTCCGAAAACGAATATTAGCATTGGCATCAAAGGCAACAACGGACCCGGAAATACAAGCCAAATTTGCATCGTTGGAGGTCACCTACCAGGACGCCGTAACCTCCAGTGAAGACGAAAGTGAGGCGGAAAAACTAGATCCCCCGGACACCGGCATGAACTTGAGCCCTCTAAACAGAACATACCGGCATTTCCTCATCGGGACACTCAATCCACACTACACAACCCGACATCAGGAATAGCACCAGCCGGCACCAATATGACTCAACAGGTAACCCAAGCGCCAACCGTTGTATTTGCGCCCATCATCGACCAGGTACGAAAGTGGTCGGTGAAATACGAGGGAGGACGAGATCCGTTGGCTTTCGTCGAACGGCTGGAAGAACTATCGGAGGTTTACACGCTTAACATGGATCTCCTCCCGAAAACCATGCCCGAGCTACTAGGAGGCACCGCCCTTCAGTGGTATCGTAACAACAACGCACATTGGAGTAGCTGGGCGGATTTCAGACAGGATTTTTTACGTTTTTTTCTACCAGCTAGATACTTCGAACGCCTCGAGGACGATATACGGCAACGAAGGCAACACGCACGCGAGAGATACAAAGACTACGTGCTAGCGATACAAAATTTGATGAGGCACGCCGGGTACAGCCACGAACAACGTTTGGAAAGAATCTTCCGAAATAGCCAGCCGGATTACCTGCTCTACATCAAACGTAGGGATTTCAGCAATCTCACAGAGCTCCTCACACTTGCCGAGGAATACGAGAGCATCCACGAGGGATACCGACGACCCTCAGACACAACCCGCCGCGAAGTAGCACGACATGTCGTAGGTGACAAAACCTTGGTTTCAACACCACAGCCAGCACCACCGCCACGACCAACGAGCACACAGCACCACTCGCCTCCGGAAAATCCGAGATTTGACCGCAACAACGTATGCAGAAGATGCGGTGAACAAGGACACTACGCCAATAGATGCCGAAATCCACGAAAAATTTTCTGCTGGGAGTGCGGCCGTAACGACGTACGCACCATAGAATGCTGCCGCCAACGTCAGGGAAACGACAGAGGGCTACACCAAAGGCAAGGCGCGGTGAGCCCGCGGAACCCAGCGCCGAATCAGCAGCAGCAATGTACCAGGAACATGGCCGCCTGTACGCCGTAGCCAGGCTCGGAGCGGAATCAACCGAAGCGGTCATCGATACAGGAGCATCGAGAAGTTTCGTCTCAAGCAGCCTAGCAGAGCGTGTGGTAAACTCGGGAAGCGGAGAAATGGTGAGAGTGGCCATAAAAATAACGATGGCAAACGGGACTAGCACCACAATCTTCGACGCCATAAGGACTGAGGTGCGCCTTGGAGACGCGCCACACCACACAGTTCTCCACGTTATGCCCGGAGCAATCGACGACATCATACTTGGATTAGATACACTAGGGAGCATGGGAGCCACCATATCCTGCGGAGGAGGGCACCTCGCATTATCCAGGCCGCGTTCACAACATACGCTGTCACCAGGCGAACCAACACAGATCACAGAGGAGGTAACGCCACCAGGCAGGGGCAACATTAACACAGAGGAGAGGATCAACAGGATCAACGGTGCCTACGGCGGGGACGAGGAGGAACGAGTACGTGACTTCCTGACAAAAGAGCTCCGAAAATTCGAGACCATAAGCGGGGTGACGACCATAGCCGAGCACAAGATCATCATGACGGACGACCGCCCCATCAAGCAACGTTACTTCCCGCGCAACCCAGCTATGCAGAGCATCATCAACGACGAGATTAATGAACTGCTCCAGAAGGGATACGTCGAGCCGTCATGCAGCCCACACAGTGCACCTATCGTACTAGTTAAAATGAAAAATGGGAAGTGGAGATTATGCGTGGATTATCGGCAGCTCAACGCCCGGTCCGTACCCGACGCATACCCCTTACCCAGAATACAACACATACTGGACAAGCTTCGACAAGCGAAATACATCAGCAGCTTAGATCTGAAAAATGGTTACTGGCAAATACCATTGGAACCCCAGAGCCGCCCCTACACAGCCTTCACGGTACCAGGACGCGGGTTATTCCAGTGGCGTGTTATGCCTTTCGGCTTACATTCCGCGCCTGCAACGTTTCAAAGAGCGCTAGACCAGGTCATTGGACCGGAGATGGAACCTTACGCGTTCGCATACCTTGACGACATAATCGTCATAGGATCCACGCTGGAAGAGCACTTTCGCAACCTGAAGGAAGTACTACTACGATTACAACGCGCCAACCTCAGGATAAACCCAGAGAAATGCGAGTTTTTAAAGAAGGAACTCCGATACCTAGGCCACGTAGTAAGCGACAAAGGAATTCACACCGACCCCGAGAAAGTTGCTGCCATCAAAGATTTGAAACCACCAAGGAACGTGAAAGAGGTACGTCAATATCTCGGTATAGCATCGTGGTACCGACGATTCGTACCCGACTTCGCCACAATCAGCCAGCCACTCACCGCCCTGCTGAAAAAGGGCAAACACTGGAAGTGGGGGGCCGAACAACAGGAAGCCTTCGAGGTTCTAAGGCAGAAACTGACGGAAGCACCGATACTCGCCTGCCCGGATTTTACCAAGACCTTCACCCTACAAACCGACGCAAGCAACTTCGGACTAGGAGCCGTGTTGACACAGGAACTGGAAGGCGGAGAACGCGTGATCGCCTATGCCAGCAGGAAACTTAACAAGGCAGAGACCAACTATTCATCCACTGAGAAGGAATGTCTCGCTATCGTCTGGGGAATACGTAAAATGAGGCCATACTTAGAAGGGTACCGGTTCAAGGTAATCACGGACCACATGTCACTAAAATGGCTAAACTCCATAGAAAGTCCCTCCGGCCGTATAGCACGATGGGCCTTGGAACTCCAACAACACACCTTCGACATCGAGTACAGGAAAGGAAAGCTGAACCTGGTAGCGGATGCACTATCACGACAGCCATTGGAAACCTTACGACTAGCAACGACAACAGAGCCACAATGCAAGTGGTGGTGCAAGCGAGTGAATGAAGTCCACACTAACCCGGAGAAATATGCGGACTACATAATGCAAGATGGACACCTGTACCGCCATATTCCCTGCCGGTCACATGATGAAGAAGCGGTCCCCTGGAAATTTTGTGTACCCGCACCACTACGACGACGAGTGTTAGAAGAAAACCACGATATTCCAACCGCTGGGCACATGGGCATCCGCCGGACAGTAGCGCGGATTGCCAACCGGTATTACTGGCCCGGAATGTTCCGGGATATAAGTCGATATGTACGTCAATGTGAGTCCTGTCAAAAATACAAGGAGACACAGCAAAAGCCGGCTGGAAAGATGCTCTCACAGGTAGCTCAAGAACCATTTGCCACGATATGCGTCGATTTCGTTGGGCCACTTCCGAGATCCACACATGGAAACACGATGTTACTTGTATTTTTCGACCGCTTTAGTAAATGGGTGGAACTGATCCCCATGAGGCGCGCTACAGCAGAGGGTCTTCGCCGCGCATTCAGAGAGCGCATCCTCGCCAGATTTGGCGTTCCCAAAATCCTCATATCAGACAACGGCGTACAATTTACGAGTACAATGTGGCAACGCTACCTAAAGGAGATGGGGATACGACAACAATTTACGGCGCCCTACACCCCGCAAGAAAACCCAACGGAACGGGCGAACAGAACAGTCAAGAGGATCATAGCACAACTCACCAGGTCACAACACAACAGATGGGACGACCTTCTCCCAGAGATCGAGCTTGCCATAAACACCAGTGTCACCGCATCTACAGGGTATAGTCCAGCCTTCCTCGTACAAGGACGGGAACCGCGACTACCAGGGGCACTGTTCGACGAAGTTAACATCGGAACCGGCACGACTACAGCCACGGCCGATGAAAAACACACCAGGATGCAGGAAGCCTTTAAGATAGTGAGGCAAAACATGGAGCGAGCGGCGGCAGATCAAGCCAGGCACTACAATCTACGGCGGAGAAAATGGACCCCCGAGATCGGCGAGCTAGTACTCGTAAAGGGGCATCACTTGTCCAAGGCCACTGAGGGATTCGCGGCAAAGTTAGCTCCCAAATACGACGGCCCATACCAAGTTCTAGGGTACACCTCCCCAGTCATAGTAAAGTTGAGAAAGAGGGACGGGGGAAAGGAAAGGACGGTCAGCATTGCCGAATTAAAGGCATACCATACGGCAGAGACCCCCACAAGAAGTTAAAACTAATTTAAATAATTAAAATCAAGGACGAGAAAAAAAAAATGCAGGCTCCGGTCATTCGATCGCAAACCACTGAGGTGACAACAAGTATATTTTGCTAAGAATTTTTTTTTCCCCGATTAAAACTAATCAACAACCGACATGGAAAGTTACAGCAATAAACTGACCAACAGCATCAAGCGCATGCGCAAGCGCTACGAGGAAGAGGAGGCAAAACGCCCGAGAATCGTTTTGATGGAGGGAGCTGCAGGCGCCGACGTCATCAACAAGCGCACCACTAAACGCGCAGTAACGGCCGCAGACTTCACGGGCGTCGCTACACCAGCACGCGCTTCAGTCACTGACGGCCACCGCAAGCACGCAGTTACGGGAACAGGCGTCACGCGCGCCCCTGAACCACCACGCGATCCAGGCGCTGACGACAACCGCAAGCGCACGGTAACATACGCTGACGTCGTGCGCGTTACTGCGCCTACATACACGGCAGGCTCCGACGCCAACACCAAGCCCGCCCCAGTACGCACAACCACAGCAGAAGGCGGCACCCGCGCAGCGTTGCGCGCAACAGCCGCACAAGCAAACTGTACCACGACCAACGCATCGGCACAAGCAGCAGATGGCGACAACGCAAAGCGCGCAACTAAAGGGGTAGATAAGGACGCCACCGCGGTCAATGAATCGGCCATCGCCGCAACTTATGCCGAAAACGAAGCCAGGCGCACAGCGGAAGCAGCCAGACGAGCAGCAGAGCTGATGGTACGCACAACGCGCAGAGCAAAATGGAAGGAAGCCGCTACCAAGGCCTACGACAAAATCAAATCTGTACCGGCAACAGGCGTACTCAACCGGATAAATACAGAGGATGAGGAGATGCAAGTCGACACACCGGGTAGTGACGTACACAATGCAGAACAATCGCCGCCAGTAATAGGGGTCTCCTCAGATGAAGACGCGGCCTCACCAGAAAAGGTATTGTTAGCTGTAATCGAGCTCTCCTCAGATGAAGACGCAGCCGCACCAGGCAAAGAAGGGCCTAGGACAATATTCCCGGCAAGACGAGGCGGCATACCCCTCTATGAAAGCGACCTCAACTCGCTCAAAGGGTCACACTGGCTGACCGACCACGTCATCGATGCTTGGGCAAAGGGACTGGAAGAGTTACACGAGCAACAAAATACTACTCTCAGCCCTTTCGTGGTCGGTCAGCTAACTCAAAAAGGAAACCAGGAGGAAAGCTACAGACGCATACATCGCTGGGTCCGGAACGTTGACTTGTTTGGCAAGAGTGTGATCCTTGCACCCCACAACGTAGCCAAACATTGGTACTTGCTGGTTCTGGCCATTGCAGCAGTCACACACCACGTCGCCGACAAGGAGTGCTGGCAGGAGCGGTACGTATGGGTAGCGGACTCAATGCACAGGGCAAAAGTTCCGCACGCGACGCAGGCCTGGATGGATTTCCTACGGTGGGAATACATGCAGCGTTACGGGCATGACGGGTTTAAAGCCCAGGAGGTGATATTGGAGGTACCGCAGCAAAACAACAACAACGACTGTGTTGTAGAAAATATGGAGAGGGTACTGAGGTACACGGGACGCGGAGAAGGAGGCCCAGGGCTGATTCGACAGCCGTTCACGGAAGAAATGGCAAGCCGAAAGCGCAAAGAAATGTTGGCCAGGTTCCTACAGGAAAACCAAACTACGCAGAAGACGACCCAAACTAACACGCCCATAGACCAACGCCACACAGCACCAAAACCAAACACCACAGACATCCATCAATCCCGACACGTCCCACCACCAGAAGGAGAAACGGAGCCACAACCGACAACAGAAGAACAACTAGTAGTGACGGTCGAGGCACAATACGCAGATGGGCCGATGATGGACCGATTCCCGGAGATAGCAAGCGAGGTACGAAGAACTTTCCGACGCATTGCAGCAGGCGAAAGCCGTACCCGAGTAAGGTTCCGCACACCAAAGTACGCAGTCAACGTAGTAAAAAGTAAGGCCCACATACGAATACTGGGTACCGAAGGCTGACTCTCCGAAGTGGGGGGGGAGTGTGAGGACCAAATATAAACACGTTAATTTGGCCCACACAAAACGCAAACACACCATCACAACAAGTCGCAGAAACACAATCAAAACAACATGTTTCAGCAACATAGTAACCATGGCAACGCAACAATTGGAGCTAGCAACACCAGAATCCGCAGCTATAAACGAAGCGACACAGCAGCACAGCAGTCAGTCAGCACGGAGCTGTGGTTGCGACCAGAGCTACTACTGAAGCACTTCTCGATTGTGGATCGGTGATTACCTGCGCAAGAAAGAATTGCTTCATAGGAGTGAGTCGTGGAATTAGGCTAGTGAATGTGTCGGTTATACCACCAAACACTACTTGAGACCTCGTTCGCACCCGCAAAAGCAAAGGCCACGCCACCGTAACGTGCAAACCGCGAACAGGCGACGCCCGCTCACCTGCGTCCAAGTGAACCGCGCCGCAAGTACTCCGCGAAGCAGCTACGTCAACATCCAGCGCTGCGCAGATACGCTAACGTTAACATCGAACGCCAGCAGAGCAGCAGCACACGACGCGAGAAGGCGACGCCAGCAGAACGACGCCAACGTCGACGCAAGCAGAGTGCCGGTATAAGGCGCGACAGAGAAACGTAAACGCAAGCAGAGCAACGCCAACGTAAGGCAGTGACGCCAAGCGCGGCAGAATTAACGGGATCCGTCTAACGGAACACGGCCGGACCATTAAATTACAACGCTACATTTATAAATGAATTAAGTGAAATTATAGGAATAAGATTAGAGTTAAATAAAGATGATATGAAAAGCGATTTGCATGGTGTCCCATACATATTTACAAAATTATTGTAACTGGACTCTGGAGACGGCGAGTATACCCCTGCAATTATCAAAGAAGCAACGGGGCAACAGAAAAGCTTCGTTACACTGTGCTTTCGATTGTTTAAGCAGGCTTGTCCAACTTTGACTATTTTTAAAAGGCGAATATTTACACATGTGTCGTAGAACGTAACTCTTAAGTGGTATCAGGCATTTTTGGAGATCTTCCCATGACAAAAACTACATCCAAACACCTCAAAGCTCGAGTTTTTTTTCGCAATTGATCTCTCCATAGGACATGAGAACAGACATTAGAACAGTTCAGCCCATACAAAGTGTTCAGATGTGGCATTTGTTGCATTTCAGACAGTGTCACTATTATGTCGCTACCCTGCAGCGAAAGTAACTAGTTGAAAACTACTTTACAACTAGTTGGTTCAACGGGCTTATATGGAACAAAGACAGAACACTGACTAGTTGGTGCACCGGGCCCAACTAGTCAGTGTTCTGTCTTTTTTCCATGTAAGCAACTGGTATTTTTTACGTGTTGATGTCCTACAAGATGTCAATTGTCAGATTTCGACCAGAATATACCAGTTATTTTCTAGTCAGGAAATACCAGTTTCATACTAGTTGTAAGATACCAGTTCCATACTAGTTCATCCTGGACTAGTATAATTTCCAAAAAATGAACTAGTCCAAAAAGGACCAGTATGGAATATACTAGTCAAAAAGGCTTTTAACCTGGACTAGTATGATTTCAACCAGAATTTTCCTGGCTTACCCTTTATTTTATCATTTGACTTTATTTTCATGTTTATTCTTAAGAAAGCAGCGGCTATTTGTATTTACCCTATCACGAAAAAGCATCTATGAATTATAAGAGAAAACGAAACGAATGAATTTTGTTTTTTTCAACTGGTATAATTTCATCCAGAAAAATCTAGTTGTATACTAGTATGAAATGGATATTTCCTGACTAGTATGAGTTCTGCCAGAAAATTATAGTTGTATACTAGTATTTTTCTGACTAGTTTGAGGTTTCGCTGCAGGGAACTCGCTTAAACCTGTGAAATCGCAGTGAGAATTATGAAAATTCCTCAGTTTTGAGGTGTCTGGCTGTAGTTTTTGACATGGGGAATGCTTCTTTAAGGTGGTCTTCTATGACACATGTGTGTAGATATGCCCTTTACAGCAAAAGTTGGACCAACTCGCTTAAACCTGTGAAATCGCAGTAAGAATTATGAAAATTCCTCAGTTTTGAGGTGTCTGACTGTAGTTTTTGACATGGGGCGAAGTATAAAAATACCCGATACTTCTTTAAGGGGGTCTTCTATGACACATGTGAAAAGATCTGCTCTTTAAAAGCAGCCGAAGTTGGACCAACCCGATTAAACATGTGAAAAAGCAGTAAGAACTATGAAAATTCCTCAGCCTTGAGGTGTCTGGCTGCAGTTTTTTCCATGGGATGAAGTCTAAAAATACCTGATACTACTGGAGATAGTGTTCCACGACACATGTGTAAAGATCTGCTTTCAAGAACAGCCAAAGTTGGACAAACTCGGCTAAACATGTGAAAGTGCAGTAAGAATTATAAAAATTCCTCAGTTTTGAGGTGTCTGGCTGAAGTGTTTGACGTGAGGCGAAATCTAAAAGTAACTGATACCACTTAAGGGTGGTCTTCTATGACACATGTGAAAAGATGCGCTCTTTAAGAACAGCCAAAGTTGGACCAACCCGATTAAACATGTGAAAGCGTAGTAAGAACTATGAAAATTCCTCAGGCTTGAGGTGTCTGACTGTAGTTTTTGACATGGGGCGAAGTATAAAAATACCCAATACTTCTTTAAAGGGGTCTTCTATGACACATGTGAAAAGATCTGCTCTTTAAAAGCAGCCGAAGTTGGACCAACCCGATTAAACATGTGAAAAAGCAGTAAGAACTATGAAAATTCCTCGGCCTTGAGGTGTTTGGCTGCAGTTTTTTCCATGGGATGATGTCTAAAAATACCTGATACTACCTGGAGATAGTGTTCCACGACACATGTGTAAAGATCTGCCTTTTAAAAACAGCCAAAGGTGCACAAACTCGCTTAAACATGTGAAAGTGCAGTAAGAATTATAAAAATTCTTCAGTTTTGAGGTGTCTGGCTGAAGTTTTTTGCATGGGGCGAAGTAAAAAGGTACCTGATACCGCTTAAGCGTAGTCTTCTATGACACATGTGCAATTATCTGCCCTTTAAATGCAGCCAAAGTTAGACCAACGCGGTTAAACATGTGAATTCGCAGCAAGAATTATGAAATTTCCTCAGCTTTGAGGTGTCTGCCTGAAGTTTTTGTCATGGGGCGAAGTCTAAAAATGCCTGATATTAGTTAATAGTAGTGTTATGCGTTACATGTGTTACGATCCGCCATTTAAAATCAGCCAAAGTTGGGTACGCCCATTTGACCATGTGAAAGCACATTAAAAATGATGAAAAGTCCCCGTGCTTTGGGTTGTCTGGCTTAAGTTTTTTTCATGGAATGAAGTCCGGAAAAGCCTGATACTGTTTAAGAGTAGTGTTATACGACACATGTGTAAAGATCCGCCGTTTAAACGTGGCCAAAGTTGGAGAAACCTGCTGAAACAAGTGAAATCTCTGAAAAAATTAGTGAAAATCCCGAGCTTTGAGTTGTCTGGCTGAAGTTTTTGCCATGGGGCGAAGTCTAGAAATGACTGAAACTACTTAAGGCTAGTATCCTACGAAACATCTGAAAAGATCCGTCGTTTAGAAGTTGTAAAAGTGGGACAAACAAGAGAAAGCTAATTAATAGGAAAATAAAAGTTCCCGAGCTTTGAGGTGTCTGGCTGTAGTTTTTGCCATGGGATGATGTCTGGAAATGCTTGATTCTACGTAAGGATAGCTTTTTACGACACATGTGTGAAGATCTGCTATTTAAAAGTAGTCAAAGTTTGTCAAATCCACTTAAACATGTGAAAGCGCAGTAAAAATTTGTGAAATTTCTCGAGCTTTGAGGTGTCTGGCTGAAGTTTTTGCCATGGGACGAGGTCTAAAAATTACTGAAACTAGTTAAGGCTAGTATCCTACGACACATGTGAAAAGACCTATCATTTAAAATTAGTAAAAGTGGGACAAACAAGAGAAAGCAAATTAATAGGAAAATAAAAGTTCCCGAACTTTGAGGTGTCTGGCTGTAGTTTTTGCCATGGGATGATGTCTGGAAATGCTTGATTCTACGTAAGGATAGCATTTTACGACACATGTGTGAAGATCTGCTATTTAAAAGTAGTCAAAGTTTGTCAAATCCACTTAAACATGTGAAAGCGCAGTAAAAATTAGGGAAATTTCCCGAGTTTTGAGGTGTCTGGCTGAAGTTTTTGCCATGGGACGAAGTCTAAAAATTCCTGATACTTCTTGAGGGTAGTGTTCTACAAAAAATGGGAAAATATTGGGTAGTTAAAAGCAGCCAAAGTGGCCCAAATGCGTGAAATTAGTAAAACAGAATAAATTTCCATAGGAAAATCCGCGAACTGGGGGTGTCTGGCTGGAGCCTTGTCACTGGTACGGGTCTAACAAAACTTGATACTAGCGCGGGGTGGTAATCTACGTCAAATATGTGAAAATCATCCATTATAAAATAAGTGAAGTTAGGGTCATTTTTTGGCGACTTTGACCCCCGATTCCTAGGCCCTTGTCATAGGTACAGCTTTAAAATTTTCACATTCTTTCTAGATTCGGGGAGAAGTATCGATCGGTATTGGTTTCATCCATTATAAAATAAGTGACGCTTTTAGGCTCTGGGATCTTGGTCTATAAGAACATGGATGTGCCACTCAATTTTGGTTACGAGAACAAGTACATCAGTAAGCGGGTACTCGTGGAAGATAGCCAACAAATTCCACCGAAGTCGGAGGCAGTCGTTTGGGGAAGGATTGATGGAGATTATAGGACAAACAAATTGTGGGTTGTCGAGGCAGCAAACAATTCAAAGACGGATATACTAGTGGCAAAAACACTGGCTATGACAAAACAAGATGGACGTATACCGGTAAGAGTACTAAATGAGCTTCGATCGCTTTCCAAAGGAGCTATATTGGGACAATGTCAGGAGGTGGAGGTGGTTATAAACTGTGAACAGCTCCAGGAAAATGTCTCTACCAGCAACAACGGCCTTCACCCCGCTTGGAATAAGAAAGCGGCTTGCAATACAACTAATACTACCAATTATCTGCTATTCAGAATGCATATACAGCAAATTGGACTCTAAATCGGCACATAAGATTGAAGTCGCCTTTAATCATGTCACGCGGTATGTCTTCGGTTTGGCAAAGTATGATCATATATCTGCTTGGAGAACAAGTCTCTTAGGTTGTGAAATATCTGAGTATCTTAAGGCAAGAAACTGTATCTTTTTGCGTCGCGTGATTGCTGATAAAATGCCTACGTACCTATATAATAAGCTAACATTCTCTAGATCTGCTCGGATAAGTGATCTGATAGTGCCCAGCTACAATTATTTAAACTCTGCAAGACTTTTCTTTGTCAATGCTATCCGCATATGGAACTCTATCCCCAATTCGGCAATTTTAAGAATGAGATATTTTCTTTCTTTGGTAAGGTAGATGCAAATTAATATCTGAGTTTAGCTATTTAAAGCCTAGTCAATCATTGTTGTAAAATATTGTTATGTGTCCTCGTAACTTTTGTTCAGGGCACGAAAATAAACTGTACAAAATACTTTTCATTTCCTCATCGAGTAGCATGTCATTTAAGTTTTGTACAGTTTATTACTTTTTGGAAACGTTTGCTTTTTGTTTGTGACAATTCCAACAAAAAAAATTTATAAACGCAAACGTTTCAATTGATTGAAGAAAAATGTAAGTGTTTGAATGTATGTTCATAGAGAACAAAAATTTTTTTTTTATTTTGTTTTTTATTTTGGATGTAAATTTCAAAAAATGTATTTTAAAGTTTTCAAAGTGAACTCAGCTTTTGGATTTTGTTTTGTACTGAACTATGAAAGTAATAAACAAAACGAAATAGTACCGTACAATAATGTTTATTTTCGTACACTGCTTTTGTTACCTTTATATTAATACTGCTAATACTCTATTCTCTCTTTTTGTTTTCAATATTGTACCTGTTATAGTATATACATTTTTAAATTTTTAGTTCTAAGAATTATACTCAATTTTTATGTAATCGTTGTTGCACTATAAAAGATCAACCTGGATCTTATGGTGCTGATACTTACAATCAATAAATATACATATTGGAAACATTAATCTATCAGATAATATCACGGCGTGGACGCAAGAGCTCGAAGAAGACCACCAGAATAAGGCTTCTAAACTTCTACTAAAGTACTCTACCATATTTGACAAGGATGGCTCCAAACCAGGTCGGACCAATGTAGTGAAGCATCACACTGATACCGGTGATGCGAGACCAATCCGCCAAGCTCTTCGAAGTGTTCCATTGGCCAAACGCCAAGTGGTAAGAGAAATTACACAAGAAATGAGTGACAGCGGCGTGATCGAACCATCAGCTAGTCCATGGAGCTCGCCGGTAGTGCTAGTGAAGAAAAAGGATGGAAAAATGCGGTTCTGTGTGGATTACCGGAAGCTGAACGACGTAACGAAAAAGGACAGCTATCCACTACCAAGAATTGACGATACTCTGGACTCACTATCTGGTACAAAATGGTTCCCTACACTGGACTTAAAAAGCGGCTATTGGCAAGTGGAGGTTAAAGATGGGGATAAGGAAAAGACAGCCTTCAGCGTTGGAGAGGGGCTGTGGCAACTTACGGTACGGCCCTTTAGACTATGTAACGCTCCAGCTACTTTTGAGAGACTCATGGATCAAGTATTGAAAGGACTGCATGGGAAAACATGTTTGGTGTACCTGGACGACATCATCGTGTTGGGAAAAAGCTTTGAGGAACACCTTAAGAACTTAGAGGAAGTTTTCCAAAGGATAGCTGGCGCCGGTCTGAAATTAAGTCCCAAAAAGTGTGCATTGTTCAAGAAGGAAGTAAGTTACTTGGGTCACAAGGTTACTACGGAGGGAATTTGCACGGCTAAAGAGAAGATCGATGCAGTAAAGGATTGGCCAAGACCCAACGATTTGCATGAGTTATAAAGTTTCCTTGGACTGTGCACGTATTATCGCCGATTTGTACCGAATTTCGCCAGCGTAGCCTGTAGCCTTCATGAGTTGACCAGAAAGAATATGTCATTTTATTGGAAGAAGGAACATGAAGTGGCTTTCCAAACCTTGAAGGAACGGCTGTGCACTGCCCCAATGTTAGCGTATCCAATCCCAGGTTCAACGTTTATTCTCGATACAGATGCAAGTGGTTATGCGATTGGAGGAGTTTTGTCACAGATTGTCGATGGGCAGGAGAAGGTAGTGGCGTACTATAGCCACACAATTGGAAAGCCCGTACTAGTTGTTATGGACTATTTCAGCAAATGGCCAGAAGTTTACCCGATTCCAAATCAAGAGGCAGAAACCATTACAGAGGTGTTCATTAACTGGGTAGCGAGGTTTGGTGTACCGATGGAGTTACATTCTGACCAACGCAGGAATTTCGAATCAGTTGTATTCCAAGAAATGTGCAAGATATTGGGTATTCGGAAAACTCGAACAACTGCATTGCATCTTCAGTCAGATATCATGGTGGAACGTTTCAATCGAACCTTGGAAGAGCACATGAGGAAAGTAGTGGATAAGTTCCAGAAAGATTGGGATACGCACATCTCCTTGTTCCTGATGGCATATCGCTCGGTAATACATGAAACAACGGGTCAGACTCCGGCAAAAGTGATTTTTGGGAATGATCTTCGGTTGCCAGCTGACTTGAAGTTTGGGATAAATGCTGATGAAGGAATAAATGCCAAGAAATCCACTAGCATCTTGGAAGAAGAAATGAGAGAAATACACGACCTTGTAAGACAACGGACGAAGATCATGAGTGATAAGATGAAAGCCAGATACGACAAAGCCATCAACTCGGAAGGTTTTAAAGAAGAAGATTTAGTGCTGTTATACAACCCACAACGAAAGAGAGGTTTGTCCCCAAAACTGCAATGTAACTGGGAAGGCCCATATAAAGTAATAAAGCGGATAAATGATGTTGTCTACCGCATACAAACTGTTGGAAGACCACGAAACAAAATGAAGGTGGTTCACCTGGAGAGGCTAGCAACATTTGGATCGGGACATTGTGTATCAATACCAAGTGTAAACTCTTCTGCATAGACGTCAAAATTCCAAAATGAGTTTAACACCTGTTTGAGATTGTGGTTAATAACAAGTGTGATATCATAGACATAGTCGTGAAAACTTCAAAGTGAGTTTAGTCACCTGTTTTTAATTTCCTTTTTTGTCTCACTTCTTTCCATCTTCCCATCTCTTTCTACCATTAGGTAAAAGATAGGAGACCGCCATGTTGATGTGTGCAGGATGTTAAACAACGCCATAGCTTTTCTGTTATTCGGTGCTGGCGACATTTTAATATGTGCAGGATGTAAACAAACCGACATTTTAATGTGTGTTGTCAAAAGAAGAGTTCACACTTGGTATTGATACACAATAGATCGGGAAATGTTTCTGATCGGGACGTTCAGACATATGTGGAGGGCAGTGTGGCGAAGGTTCTCAAGAATCGCTCATCTCCCAACTCTAGCGTATTTCCACCACTAGCGTCACTACCACAAATACAGCTGCTTAGATACATGACGCGAGAGCGAGAGAGGGAGAGGCAGCTCGCATGTTTGCGAATGTGGCATAAAGAGGAGATGACGATAGATAAACGTTTCGAGAACACTGTTGCACGAATAAACCAGAAATGTGTAGACATTTCTAGGTTGTGAAGCTGCTGTCTGCTAGTTTATTTTGAAGTGTTGTACAGTGAAGTACTGAACAGTGAATTAACCCACGATATTGTACTACGGTTTTTAGTACTGAATAAAGCGTACTACTTATTAAGCAGAATCGGAGTGTTTTATTTAACGTACAGTGATCTAACTCAGGGAAAATAATCAAGGAATCATCGAATTCGTCACAATTGGTGTCAGGACATTGAAAAGGATAACAAGGACATTGAAAAGGATAACACGGACATTGAAAAAAAGGAATCAACGTTGACGATTATGTTTTTCAGCTTTCGGAAGAGGGAGCGACGAAAATAGAAGAGCAAAAGGATACTCCGGATTCAGTGCAAATGTGGACACAAACTCGCTGTTGGCTGTATTGGCTCAGATGTCGACGAATATAACATCAAAGTTTGAAGAACAGAAAACTTGCATGGCATCTCAGTTGGAACAACAAGAGACACGCATGGCATCTCAGTTGGAACAACAAAAGACACGCATGGCATCTCAGTTGGAACAACAAGAGACACGCATGGCATCTCAGTTGGAACAACAAGAGACACGCATGGCATCTCAGTTGGAACAACAAGAGACACGCATGGCATCAAAGTTGGAGGAACAGAAGACACACATGGCATCTCAGTTGGAACAACAAGAGACACGCTTGGCATCTCAGTGGGACGAAAAGAAGACGCACATGGCATCTCAAATATTGCAGTTGTCTACACAGCTGGAGGAACTGGAAGCACGTATGTCCTCAAAACTAGAGGCGCGCATGGACGAGAAACTAATGCAGCTTGAGGAGAAAGTCGAAGGCGAGGTGGATGCGTTAAGAAGTAGTATCCAGGAGCTACAACTAATTCGTCCAAACGCCGCATCGAGCTCTTCCAAGGTAAAAACCCCATCCTTTGACGGTTCTGTTCCTTTCCAGGTATTTAAGCTACAATTTGAGAAGACAGCAGCTGTGAACAACTGGGGCGCTGAAAACAAAATCGCTGCACTCTTCGTAGCATTGAAAGGACCGGCAACCGAAATCTTACAGACTGTTCCTGATGGCGAGCGAAACAACTATGAATCATTGATGGGTGCTGTGGAGAGACGTTATGGTAGCGAGCATCGGAAGCAGATTTACCAAATAGAGCGACAAAATCGATGCCAGTAGCCCAATGAGACCTTACAAGAATTTGCATCGGACATCGAGAGGTTAGCGCACCTATCAAACGCGGATGCTCCTGTAGAGTACACGGAGAGGGTAAAGATACAAAGCTTTATAAATGGAATATGTGATGTGGAGACGAGAAGAGATCATTTGCGGACCACATGCTCTAACTCAAGAAACAGCATCACTTTTGTGCAAAACAGCGTACAAAGCTCATCGTGTGGAAGTAGAACGACCAGAATGGGTGGATGCAATCCTAGAAGCATTAAACAGAAAGGAACAGAAAAATGAAGCGGCCATTAAATGCTTCAAGTGCGGAAAATCTGGTCACATTGCACGTTATTGTGGATCGGGCTCCAAGATGAGCAAGTCTCCCAATCCAACCAACCGTTAAATTTAAGAGAGTCAGCCGCAAGGGGCGTAGGCTGGCTCCCGCAATTGGATGCCCCATAATCTCTGTCTCACAGATCGGAAGAAAGTCGAGTAATGTTACTGTTGGAGGACGCGTGGACGGAAAGGAGCGTTTACTGACTATTGATACGGGCGCATCTCATTCCATCATTCGATCTGATTTAGTAACATGTGAAATCACAATTGGGAATGTCACCGTACTGCACAATTTTATAGTGGCAGATATTGTTGATGAGATCATAGTTGGTGTGGATTTCTTAAGCAACCAAGGCATCAAGATCGACATGCAAAACAAGACTATGAGCTATAAGAACATGGATGTGCCACTAAACTTTGGTTGCGAGAACAAGTACATCAGTAAGCGGGTCCTCGTGGAAGGTTAGGTTAGGTTCAAGTGGCTGCCGCAGAGGCACACTTAGGCCAGTTTTGAAAGGCCCGTTGTGATACCACCAACACAAGGAAAGTCAGTCCCGGGACCCAGCCATATGGAAAATCCCTGAGTTGTTGGGATTTTCCACATAGCAGAATCCCGGGACTGACACTGCTAAACCGACACCGTTACTCCTCCTGTTGTTGTTGTAACGAAGTGTAGCCCTGCCCAGCGTGTACTTTTCCTTAACCTAAATTGTCATCAATTTCTTCTAACGGGAGTCCTAGGAAACTTGCAGTTTCAACAGGGTTGGACCAGAGGGAGATGGGTGTTAGAAGAGTGGGCTCCGAAGAGCAGATAAATAAATGGTTGGTATTATGGGGTGACGAGCCGCATGCCGGACATTCATTCGGCACGTCAAGGTCTAGTCTGGATAAGTAGGAGTTTAACCTGCTACAGTATCCAGAGCGTAATTGAGCCAGAGTGACCCTTGTCTCTCGAGGAAGATGACAAAACGGCAAAACGGCGTTCAGTGGACAGAGCGAGACATAAGACGCAACGGACGTGTCATGGATGTGCTTCAGGGCCTGCGTATGTACCTTTGGATCAAACGGCGAAAGTGTGAGGTGCCGGATCTCATCAAAATGCTCACGTAGATGTGCCCTTACGGTCCTAGGAGGTGGCTCATACTCAAGCAGTAGTCTGTTGGGATGTTGTGGTTTGCAACAGTTCAACAGGTACTGCTTGTTTAGCATTTCATTGTGCTCCAAAACTGGGAGCATTTCCACCTCATGATGTAAATGATGTTTTGGAGACATAAGGACGCATCCCGTGGCGGTTCTGAGTGCGGTATTTTGGCAGGCCTGCAGTCTTTTCCAATGAACCTCAGCAAGCCCCGGCGACCATATCGGCGACGCGTAATTCAGGATCGGCCGACCAATTGCTTTATAGGTTGCCAGCAACGTTTCTTTGTCTTTACCCCAAGTGCTGCCGGCTAGCGACTTGAGAATTTTGTTGCGGCTTTGTAGCTTAGAGACAATTGCGGTTGAATGAGCAGCGAATTTGTGCATGGGGTCGAAAGTTACCCCTAAGATTTTGGGGTGAGAGACAGTAGGTAATTTTTGATCGCCTACGTAGATTTCTAACTCCATGCCAACTTGCGCCGTCCAGGTCGTGAATAGTGTCGCCGAGGACTTCGTTGGCGACAATGTCAGGCTCCGGGCAGTGAAAAACTCAACAAGAGAGGGGAGATAACCATTGATCCTGGAGCATAGCTCATCAACGGAAGTGCCAGAAGCCAGGATCGTACAATCGTCTGCGTAAGAGACAATCGAGACTCCATCTGGTGGGGAAGGAAGCCTCGAAATATAAAGATTAAACAGAAGCGGGGAAAGGACACCACCCTGCGGTACCCCTTGTTTAATCTTTCTCGGTTTTGATTTTTTGTTTCTGAAAACTACAGACGATTGACGACCACTCAGATAATTGGCGGACCAACGCTTAAGACAGGGGGGGAGCGATGAATCTTCCAAATCGGATACCAGTTGTCCATGATTTACTGTGTCAAAAGCTTGAGACAGGTCAAGAGCAACTAGAACCGTCCTGTGATGAGGGCTTTTCTGGTTGAGTCCGTCAGTTATCTGAGTGTTAATGGCATTTAGAGCAGATGTTGTGCTCCGTATTTTTCTAAAGCCATGTTGGTGCTCGGCTAACCTCAACTTTGATGTGTAAAGAGGTAGTAATACCGCCTCCAATGTCTTCACTGCTGGCGAGAGGAGCGATATCGGACGATAAGACTCCCCTACGTTAGCTGGCTTGCCAGGCTTTAATAGTGGGACCACGACTGCCTGTTTCCATTTTTCAGGTATGACAGAAGTGGCCAGGGACAAATTGAAGACGGTAGTGAGGTATTTTACTCCCTCTTCGCCGATGTGTTTTAAATGCACCATGGCTATGTCGTCAGGGCCCATAGCTTTAGAGTTTTTGGCTTTCCTGATGGCCACTCGAACCTCTGTAGCGGTGATGGAAACGGGGGCATTGTTTTTGTGTTTATGCGCACACCTGAAGATCCTACGTCTGTCCCTGTCCTGTGCAGGGTGTGGTACAAACTGTCGGCAAAAGGCCGTTGCACTTTTCTTCGGGTCACTAAACGTCTTATCACCAAAGGTGATGTCTACGTTTTTTGGTGGGCCCGTCGAATTTGACAGGGATTTGACTGTGGACCATAATTTTCCAACACCGGTAGAGAGGAGTGTATTGGGGTGTGGTTGCTGTGTGACCTTGCCCAATCCCGACTCTTGCGTGAGCTATTCTAGGCTCGCGGCAGAAAGAGAGGGAGCCTCGGTGGGGCCACTCTGACATACTTGGTTTAAGGGCTCACCGAGGTCTTTTGCGCAGCGTCTGTTCACCATGAGGTGCGGCTGCAAGCGGGCGTCTGTCTTGAAGCAAGCGGCTCGCTATATAAATGTGTAAAAATATTTTCAAAACCCCGAAACGGGTTGTGCGCTGGGTTTGGGACCCGCCACGTAAAAAATCTAGTCCAATGAAAAAATCGAAAAAGCCTCGGATGAGAACCCCCTTTAATGTTGACGACCCGGCAAAACGAAGTAAGGACAATGAGAAGGATATTAGGGCATGTACGTGGAATGTCCGGACCCTTTCTAGGGAGCGTACCGCTGCCCGACTGGTTGATGTCCTCGCGAGCGCAAAGGCTGACATCACCGCCCTGCAGGAAATGCGATGGACGGGGCAAGGAAAGACGGTCATCGGTCCTTGTGACGTATACTACAGCGGCCAGACACGCGGCAAAGCGCGTGGTGTAGGATTTGTGGTGGGAAAGAGACTTCGCCGCCAAGTACTAGCGTTCACTCCTGTGGACGAGCGTCTCGCTGCGATCCGCATCAAGGCGAGGTTTTTCAACATAACATTTATCTGCGCCTATGCGCCGACTGAGGAGACGGACGACGCAGAGAAGGACTCCTTCTACGATAAACTTGAACAAGCCTATGATCGCTGCCCCCTGCATGATATCAAAATCGTGCTCGGCGACTTTAATGCCAAGGTGGGCAAGGAAGGAGTCTTTGGTCCTACAGTTGGAAAATTCAGTCTCTACGATGTAACATCCCCCAACGGCACTAGGTTGATTGACTTCGCCGCTTCCCGCAATATGGTCATCAGTAGTACCAGGTTCCAGCATAAGCGAATACACCAAGCTACCTGGCTGTCCCCTGATCAAAGAACAAGAAACCAGATTGATCATGTCATGATCGACGGCAGACACAGCTCCACCGTTCTAGACGTGCGTACCCTACGCGGTCCCAATATCGACTCGGACCATTATCTTGTTGCAGCCAAGATACGCACACGCCTCTGTGCAGCGAAGAAAGTACGCACAGTAACGGAAGGAAAGTTTGACGTCGAGAAGCTGCGCGTGACACAGACAGCTGATAATTTCTCCACTCGACTCTCACACCTGCTATCGGAGAGCAATCCTCGACCTAACGATGTAACCGAGCAATGGAAGCATATCTCTCACTCATTACGTACCGCCGCTGAAGCCACTATAGGGTTTCGGCGAGCCCGCAAGAACAACTGGTACGATGAGGAATGCACCACAGCCTCGGAAAAAAAGGACGCTGCATACAGGGAGACGTTGCGAACGAGCGCAACCCGCAGTGTATGGCAACGCTATCGTGAGGCGAAGCAGGAAGAGAGACGCCTTTTCAGAAAAAAGAAACGTGAGGCCGAAAGGCGTGAGTGTGAGGAACTTGAGACGCTGGCTGACAGGAACGATGCCCGAAAATTCTATGAAAAGATCCGGCGGATGACGGAAGGTTTAAAGACCGGGGCAAGTTCCTGTAAGGACAATAATGGCGACCTGGTAACCGACGTCCAGAGTGTACTTAAATTATGGAGGGAGCACTTCTCCTCACTGCTAAACTGCGAGGGAGACGTTGAACCCGATACCCCAATCCCTGACGATGGAAAGGTCGTCCCACCACCTGACTATGAAGAAGTGAGGATAGCTATATCCCGGCTCAAAAACAACAAAGCGCCTGGAAAAGACGGACTACCCGCCGAGCTGTTCAAACACGGAGGCGAAGAGCTGGTAAAAAGCATGCATCAGCTCTTATGCAGAATATGGTCAGACGAGTGCATGCCTCCAGATTGGAATTTAAGTGTGCTCTGCCCAATCCACAAGAAAGGCGATCCCGCTAACCCCACTAACTACCGCGGAATCAGTCTTCTTAATATCGCATATAAGGTTCTTTCTAGCGTATTGTGTGAAAGACTGAAGCCCATCGTAGACAAACTGATTGGACCTTATCAGTGTGGCTTTAGACCTGGTAAGTCTACCATCGACCAGATTTTCACGATACGCCAAATCCTGGAGAAGACCCATGATAAAAGGATCGATACACACCACCTCTTTGTCGATTTTAAAGCCGCTTTTGACAGCGCAAAAAGGAGTTGCCTGTATACCGCCATGTCTGAGTTTGACTTCCCTGCAAAGCTTATACGGCTTTGCCAAATGACGCTGAGCAATACCAACAGCTTCGTCAGAATCGGGAAGGACCTCTCTGAGCCATTTGAAACTAAACGAGGCTTCAGACAGGGCGACTCCCTTTCGTGCGATTTCTTCAACCTGATGCTGGAGAAGATAATTCGAGCAGCAGAGCTAAACCGCAATGGCACTATCTTCTACAAGAGCGTACAATTGCTGGCGTATGCCGATGATATTGATATCATTGGCCTTAACAACCGCGCCGTAAGTGCTGCCTTCTCTGGGCTGGATAAAGAAGCGAAAAAAGTGGGTCTTGCGGTGAACGAGGACAAGACGAAGTACCTACTGTCATCAAAGAAAGAATCGGCGCACCTGCGCCTTGGCAGGCAAGTCACCGTTGATGGCTACAAGTTTGAAACGGTGAGAGATTTCGTCTATTTGGGAACCAGCATTAACACCGAAAATAATATCAGTCTAGAAATCCAACGGAGAATCACTCTTGCCAACAAGTGCTACTTTGGACTGAGTAGGCAATTGAGAAGTAAAGTCCTCTCTCGAAGAACAAAGATCACGCTCTATAAGTCTCTCATCATACCAGTCCTGATGTACGGCTCGGAATCATGGACAGTATCCAGAGAAGATGAGATGGCCCTTGGAGTATTTGAGAGAAAAGTTCTCCGGAAGATTTATGGTCCTTCCCGTGATGCCAACGGCGAGTATCGAAGGAAATTCAACGATGAGCTGTACGAGCTTTACGCAGACCTGACCATAGTTCAGCGGATTAAAGCCCAAAGGCTCCGCTGGCTGGGTCATGTTATGCGAATGGAAGAAGAAGCTCCAGCACAGAAAGTTTTACTATCGACACCCGAATTCGGCAGCAGAGGAAGGGGGAGGCCTCGACTGAGATGGAAACAACAGGTGGAGGATGACTTGTACTCCCTTGGGGTTTCCAATTGGCGTCAGTTATCGCTAAAAAGGAATGACTGGCGTGCTTTGATTCGAAACGGCCAAAATCGCCTAGGCGGTTAAGCGTCATTATGACGCAAGCCAAGATTAGATTAGATTAGGTAGAGAGGTTACAAGGTTACTCCTCCTCGAACCACTTAGATGACTTTATGAAGCCCATCAAGTCCTTTATGTCCATTTCCGCGATCTGGCTTAGGCTATCCAGGAACGGAACTCCCAAAAAGCGCGTTCTCGCGCCGCTTAAAGCCGGACAGTTGCAGATGAGGTGCTCCACTGTTTCCTCCTCCTCATCATCTTTGCAACTCCTGCAGCATCGTCGGTAGGGCACACCTAGCCTTTCTGCATGCCTACCAATGAGGCAATGACCGGTTAATACCCCTATCAATATGCAGATTTCCCTCCTAGTTAGGGCATAAATGCGTCTAGACCTTTTAAGATCCCATTTTGGCCAGGTTTGTTTCGATATGCGTCACCCTGGGGATAGCAGCCATCTTTCGTTGGCTTGACGGAGTGTGTGCTCCTTCAGCATTAGTTTGCATGTGGCAAACGGCATACCTAAGCGCTCTTTATCCTGAAGAACCTGCTTGGTCGTGCCCTGCCTGGCAAGCTCGTCTGCCTTACAGTTTCCCTCAATGTCCCTATGTCCCGGGACCCATATGAGGTTTACGCGGTTCTGTTGGGCCATCTCCTGAAGAGATCGACGACAGCTGAGCGTCAGTTCAGAGTTGAACGTGTATGAGCCAAGGGATTTGATGGCCGCTTGGCTATCGCTGAAAATAGCGATATCTTCTCCGATAACACGTTTGCTTAACCAGGCCGCGGCGTCCAGGATTGCCGAGACTTCCGCCTGGAAGACGCTACAATGATCAGGTAGTCTGAAGGAGAGCTCAAGGTCCAAATCCCTTGAATAAACTCCTCCTCCAACTCTGCCGTCCAACTTCGAGCCGTCGGTGTATATGGAAGTGCCACCATTTGTTTCGGGACACCAATCCGTCCTCTCCCAGTCTTCTCTGCTGGGAATGTTTATTTTGAAACAGCTATCCCCGACTGTAGTAGTCGCACAACGATCTGTGCTTAGAGGGAGAAAGCTGTAGGATTCCAGAATTCTGGAGTGTCCAATAGCACCCGCAGCCCAACTGGAGGTTTCTCTTAGGCGCAGAGCTGATGCCGCCGCTGACCGAAACCCTTCCAGATCAAGTGGCAAAATGCCCAGAATGACCTGGAGGGCTTCGTTGGGCGTTGTCCTTAGCGCACCGCTTATACAGATCATATTGGATCTATGGACTTTCCTCAACAGATTCAGGTATGTTGCCTTGCTCAGCGCAGGCCACCATACGACGACTCCATAAAGCATGATTGGGCGAATGATGGCCGTGTAGATCCAACTGCATACTGTAGGGCTGAGCCCCCATTTTTTGCCAATGGCTCTTTTGCATGTGTAAAGAGCGATGCAAGCTTTCTTCTGGCACTGAAGAACATTCTCCTTCCAATTCAATTTCCTGTCCAGAACTATGCCTAGAAACTTGGCCTTATCCGACAAGCCCAGGCGCGTGCCATCTAGTTCTGGTAGGCTTAGTGGCGGTATTTTGTACCGGTTGGTGAAGAGGACAAGTTCCACCTTCCCTGGGTTGATACTAAGTCCGCAGCGAGAGGACCACGTCGAAACTTCTCGCAGTGCTACTTGCATCAGGTCACACAGAGTTTGTGGGAACTTGCCTCTGAATGCAATAGCTAAATCGTCTGCGTATGCCACTATCTTCCCGCCCCCCAGCTTGTGTCACGTAGCAACGAGTTAACTGTGAGGTTCCATAAAAGCGGGGAAAGAACACCACCCTGGGGTGTTCCCCTTGTGACATAACGTGATAACTCAACCGTACCAAGTGACGAAGCTATTTTCCTTCCCCTTAAAAGTTGGTCAATTAAATCAGTTAGAGGTCTATCTACGCCCAGATTAGTTAGAGCGGAGTTGATAGCCTCCGGGCTTATATTGTTGAAAGCCCCCTCAATGTCTAGGAGGGCCACGAGACAGTAGTCCTTTTCACACAGCGATTTCTCAATGACAGACACTAGGCTGTGCAGAGCGGTTTCTGTTGATTTACCCTTGGTGTATGCATGCTGATAGCTAGAGATAAGGTTGCTATCAATAGCTGTTAAGAGGTAGTCGCTTTGTGTCCTCTCAAAGGTTTTTAGTACAAAGGACGAGAGACTGATCGGTCTGTAGTCTTTTGGCTCGTAGTGGGATGCCTTCCCAGCCTTAGGGATAAACACTACCGTGGCGCTTCTCCAGGAGCCCGGAATGTGGTTGAGAGCCAGGCAGGCTGTGAAGAGAAATACCAGCCATTTAGCTGATGTCTCCAACGTGTTTATAAGTTGCGCGGGGATAATCCCGTCCGGCACGGCAGCCTTATACGGTTCAAAGCTCTTAACTGCCCACCTTACTCTTTCCTCAGTGATGGGTATATTTACTGCCAGGTTTGTTGCAGGTGCTAGTGGTGCATCATGCAGATTCCCCGGAAAATGTGTATTCAAGAGCAGCTCAAGGGTTTCCTCTTCCGTGCTGGTCCAGGATCCGTCAGGTTTTCGCAAATAGCTGATGGTTGTTTGACTTTTCGAGAGGACTCGTCTAAGTCTCGCTGTGTCGTCGACCTTTTCGACGCCAGTGCAGAAATTTCTCCACGAGGTTCTCTTCGCCTGTCTCAGAGCTTTTTTGTAGGCCCTTAGTTTAGCTTTATATTCGTGCCAATGAGGCTCAGAGCCGAAGCTCTTGGCCTTGTTAAATTGTTTCCGGCATGATATTCGGAGCGAGTCCAAATCGTAGGACCACCAATGTGGCCTGTGTTTACCGCGTGGTTTTGGCACTGGACAAGCCTGTCCTAGAGCATTTGAGAGCGCCGATGTAAATGTAGTAACAAGATCCTCCAGCTCCTCTACTGATGAGGGGGCTTGTGAGGGCAGTACTGGTAGGTCTCTGTCTAATATTTCATTGTGTAACTGCCAATCAGTGTTACGTGGATTGCGCTTCATGATTGGTTGTTCTACAATAAAGTCTAAAACCATTTCTATGTAACGGTGGTCGGAGAAAGAATGTTCTTCCAGAACCCGCCATTTTCTGACCCACTCATAAGCGCCTTCACTACAGATAGTGAGGTCTATGACCTCCCTGCGGGTCTTAGTGATAAAAGTAGGCTCATTACCTACGTTGCAAATCACCAGGTTGGTTGTTAAGAGGTAATCAAACAGAGACTCGCCCCTGGCATTGATGTCGGAGCTCCCCCATTGGACATGGTGAGCATTAGCGTCCGCTCCAATAATAAGATTACCCGTGCAGAAATTTGACACCAGGTCTTTCACCTCCGTTTGTGGTGGGGGTTCTTCGGCGTCGTAGGGCATATAGACCGAAGCCACCGTCAGGCGGGTGCTGTCGACCATTGGTGTAATTAGGTAGGAGAAAGGAGTTCAACTCAGACTTGACCAGAATACACGTTCTGACTTTGCTCTCCTCGCTGGCTCGAATGAGCTTGAAGCCCTTAGTCCCCAATCCGCAGATTCTCGAGCTATTGACCCAGGGTTCTTGGATGAGGACCACATCCACGTCGCCTTTAGAAAGACGACTACTTAAAGCAGCCGAAGCTACTTTAGATTTGTGCAGATTAATCTGAAGCACCACCTCGTGGAAGAAAGCCAACAAATTCCACCGAAGTCGGAGGCGATCGTTTGGGCAAGGATTGATGGAGATTACGGGACAAACAAATTGTGGGTGGTAGAGGCAGCAAACAAATCCAAGACGGATATACTAGTAGGAAAAACACTTGCTATGACAAAACAGGATGGACGTTTACCGGTAAGAGTACTAAATGAGTTCAGATCGCCGATTAAGCTTTCCAAGGGAATTATATTGGGACAATGTCAAAAGGTGGAGGTGGTTATAAATTGTGAACAGCTCCAGGAAAATGTTTCTACCAGCAACATTAATCTTTCAGATATCACGGCGTGGACGCAAGAGCTCGAAGAAGACCACCATAATAAGGCAAAACAACTTCTACTAAAGTACTCTAGCATATTTGACAAGGGTGGCTCTAGACCAGGTCGAACCAATGTAGTGAAGCATCAAATTAATACCGGCGTAGCGAGACCAATCCGCCAAGCTCCTCGAAGTGTTCCCTTGGTCAAACGCCAAGTGGTAAGATAAATTATACAGGAAATGAGTGAGAGTGGCGTGATCGAACCATCAGCTAGTCCATGGAGCTAGTAAAGAAAAAGGATGGAAAAATGCGGTTCTGTGTGGACTACCGGAAGGTGAGCGACGTAACGAAAAAGGACAGCTGCCCATTATCCAGAATTGACGATACTCTGGACTCAATATCTGGTACGAAATGGTTCGTCCCGATCAGACACATTTCCCGGTCCAAACGTTGCTAGCCTCTCCAGGTGAACCACCTTCATTTTGTTTCGTGGTCGTCCAACAGTTTGTATGCGGTAAACAACGTCGTTGATCCGTTTCACTACTCTGTATGGTCCTTCCCAGTTGCACTTAACTTTTGGAGACACACCTTTCCTCCGTTGTGGCCCGCATAGCAATACTAAATCTCCTTCCAGGAAACCTTCAAATTCTATTGCTTTGTCGTACCTGGTTTTCACGTTTTCGCCTATAGTACTGGAGAATGGACCAGCTTCATCCAAGGTAATCCTCTCAACCGGTGCATCCGAGTTATACTGCCTCCTTCGACCATGACTCGTGGACATCAGCACCTTTGCCCTGATGCACTCATCGCATTTGGCAATCCACTCCTTTACCGACTGACCGTAACCAACCCAATAAAATGCCTGCTTAATCCTCTGCAAGGTCTTCTTGACTCCTAGATGGCCTCCACTTGGATCATTATGCATTTCCCGGAGAACATCAGACACCCGTTTCCTTGGAACAACTATAAGATTCCGAGCGCATTGACCATCCTCACTCTCCCAAATTCGATGCAAACAACCGGATACCAATCGTAAACTGTTCCATTGTGTCCAATATGACGTCCACCTGCATTGCCGAAGTCTCTGGAGCCGATGTTGCAATAACGCGCAATATGGCCAGGCTTTCCGCACTTGAAAAATTTGATCGCACCATCGCTTTTCTTTTATGCTCCATTCAAGGCTTCCAGAACTTTGTTGATTTTTTCGACCAAGTCTGGTGTCTCCTTTTCCACATGGTGAACCTTGTTAACTGATTTACATAAAATCGAGGCTGTCTCTTGTAATAAATCGTGCGATACCGTCTCAGCGAATGTCCTTTTGGGGTTTGCATATGCGGCTCGCTTCGTGTCTACATCCATTATTCCATTTATGAATCTTTGGATCTTTACCCTCTCGATGTATTCCTCGGGTGCGTCTGCGTTGGCCAAATGAGCTAACCTATCAATGTTCCAAGCAAATTCCTGTAATGTCTCATTAGCCTTCTGGAAGCGATTCTGTAGCTCCATTTGAAATATCTGCCTCCTATGATCGCTACCGTAACGCCTCTCAACTGCACCCATCAATGCCTCATAGCTGTTCCTTCCACCTTCTGGAATAATTTGAAGGATTTCCGCTGCCGGTCCTTTCAATGCTTAGAAGAGCGCAGCGACTTTATCCTCAGCGCTCCAGCTATTCACCGATGCAGTCTCCTCAAATTGTAGCTTGAACACCTGAAAAGGAACAGAACCGTCAAAGGATGGGGCTTTTACCTTCGGAATCCCCTTTGAAGCAGTTGGACGACTTAGCTGCAACTCCTGGATACGACTTCTCAGCGCATTTCCTTCAGCGTCCATTTTATCCTGTAGCTGTGCAATTTTTGCATCTTGCGCTTCCAGCTGAGATGACATATAAACCTTGTATTCTTCTAGTTGGGTGCAGATCTGATTCAATACCGCCAATATCATATTTGTGTCCATGATTGTTACTGGATATGGGGCATCCTCCTTCTCTTCCATTCTAGACGTTACCTCTTCCGAAATATGGAACTCATAATCCTCAAGGTTAATTTCTTCTGCTTCCATAACCTCTCGTCAACGTGATTGTAGCTCTAACTTATTGCCTGTCGTTGTCAGTCCACGCCGTTCCAACTCGTTTTGGAATTGGTGGATCTTCAATTCATTCAACTTTGCCATGTCCTTGTAATCCTTGCAACGTCCTTATTATCCTTGCAATGTCCTTGTTTTATTCAACAATACCGCTTCTGACACCAATTGTGACGAATTCGATGATTCCTCGACTATTTTCCCTGAGTTCGATCACTGTACGTTAAACAAAACACTCAGACTCTGCTTAATAAATAGTACGCTTTATTTACTACTAAAAACCGTAGAACAATATCGCGGGTTAACTCACTGTTCAGTACTTCACTGTACAAACCTTGAAAATCAACTGATTGAAGTGCGCTGTCCCTGCGCGGTTCATATAGCCCAGCAGACAGCAGCCTCATAACCCAGAAACGTCTACACACTTCTGGGTTACTCGTGCAACAGTGTTCTGGAAACATTTATCTATCGTCATCTCCTCTTTGTGCCACATTCGCAAATATGCGAGCTGCCTCTATCTCTCTCGCGTCATGTACCAAAATAGCTGTAGTTGTGGTAGTGACACTAGTGGTGGAATTATGCTAGAGTTGGGAGATGAGCGATTCTTGAGAACATTCGCCACAATATGCATCGAAAAGATGACAGGTACATATGACAATAGCTTTGTTTCTTGAAATCTCCAGCAAAGAACTGTCAGCAGAAGAGAGTCTTGTAAAAAGCTGTCAAAATGTCATTTCTGCTAATTTTTCGTCGAACAGGGTTCAGCAGAAACTTGCAGACAAAACAGCTGTTACGTTTCTGATTGGCTAACAATTTGAATTTGCATTTTTTGTTGTTGTTTTGCTATGTCACCGATCAGCTGTTCCTGCTTGCTGGTTTCTGCTGGACGAAAAATCTCCAGCAATAACTTGCAGCGAATTGGCGCTCTCTCTCTCAATTAAATGTCAAAAAGCTGCTGAATTCGCTGCTAATTTTTTCAAAGAACACTTTTTTAGGAATAATTATTCATAATTATTCATAATTAGCAGGAAAGAAACAAAGCTAATACATATCGTGTATATCAACCTTAACTAGTATGCTTACAAAATTTGTACTATTTTCGGTCTAAAAAAATATCTACAAACACGTACCTAGGTACTTTAAATAAATAAAAAGCAATAAACTTTAAGTTTAAATTTAAATTAGGATTTATTTTGCGGGAGCGAAAAATAGGCCGTATAGCGGGTAGAAAAGGTAAGACAATTGTATGTATTGTGACGAATTCGATGATTCCTTGATTATTTTCCCTGAGTTCGATCACTGTACGTTAAATAAAACACTCCGATTCTGCTTAATAAGTAGTACGCTTTATTCAGTACTAAAAACCGTAGTACACTATCGCGGGTTAATTCACTGTTCAGTACTTCACTGTACAACACTTCAAAATGAACTGATTGAAGTGCGTTGTCTTTGCGCGGTTTATATACCCTAGCAGACAGCAGCTTCATAACCTAGAAATGTCTACACATTTCTGGTTTATTCGTGCAACCGTGTTCTCGAAACGTTTATCTATCGTCATCTCCTCTTTGTGCCACATTCGCAAACATGCGAGCTGCCTCTCCCTCTCGCGCTCTCACGTCATGTTGATGTTATATTCGTCGACATCTGAGCCAATACAGCCAACAGCGAGTTTGTGTCCACATTTCCCACTGAATCCTGTACGTTAAATAAAACACTCCGATTATACTTAATAAGTAGTACGCTTTATTCCGTACTAAAAACCGTAGTACAATATCGCGGGTTAATTCACTGTTAAGTACTTCACTGTACAACACTTCAAAATAAACTGATTGACGTGCGTTGTCTTTGCGCTTTTATATACCCTAGTAGACTGCGGCTTCATCACCTAGAAATGTCTACAAATTTATGGGTTATTCGTGCAACAGTGTTCTCGAAGCGTTTATCTATCCTCATCTTCTCTTTGTGCCACATTTGCAAACACGCGAGCTGCCTCTCCCTCTCTCGCTCTCACGTCATGTATCTAAACAGCTGTAGTTGTGGTAGTGACGCTAATGGTGGAAATACACTAGTGTTGGAAGATGAGCGATTCTTGATAATATTCGCCACACTGCCCTCCACCTAAGTCTGATCGTCCCGATCAGACACATTTCCCGATCCAAACGTTGCTAGTCTCTCCAGTGGCACCACTTTCATTTTGTTCCGTAGCATTCCAACAACGTCGTTGGTCCTATCCAGTTGCACTGAACTTCGGGAGACACATTTTTCGTCCGTTGTGGCCCATATAGGCACACTAAATCTCCATCCAGGAACCCTTCCGTTTCCATTGCTTTGTCGTACCTGGTTTTTATCTTTTTGATTATAGTTCTGGGGAATGTACCAGCTTCATCCAAGGTAATCCTCTCAACCGGTGCATCTGAGTTGCACTGCCCCCTTCGACTATGACTCGTGGACCTTGAGCACCTTTGCTCTGATGCACTCATTGCATTTGGCAATCCACTCCTTTACCGACTGACCGTAACCAACCCAATAAAATGTCTGCTTAATCCTCTCCAAGGTCTTCTTGACTCCTAAATGGCCTCCACTTGGATATTTATGCATTTCCCGGAGAACATCAGACACCCGCTTCCTTGGAACAACTATAAGCTTCCGAGCGCATTGACCATCCAATCGTAAACTGTTCCATTGCGCCCAATATGACTTGGCAACTGGACTCTCCGCTGACATTTCTTTTCTTACTGGTCGTTTGTTTCGCTCAAGCCCTCGGATCACACATGCCACATCTGAATCTTCCTGTTGACTTCTCCAAATATTCGCAAGTAGTCATCTGTCTATCGAAGCCATTGGTCGAGGAGGTACCTTTGCTTTCCGAGTGTCCCTGTGCTTTACCTCCAATGAAACTGCTTTGGTGCAATACTCAATGTTGTGTCCAAAAATCAGAGGTACTTCTTGGCCATTGTATGTCATAACTCTATTTCTCACGTTTATGTGAATGTCTCTCTCAGCCAAGAAGTCGATGCCAATGATGGCTTCGTCCACAATATCCGCTACTAAGAAGTTGTGGTATGTAGTCACATTCCCAATCACAACATTGCACCACACTTCTCCCTGGACTAGCTTACTTTCACCAGTAACTGTACGCAACTTTGCATCCTGCAATGGTCTTACTCTCTTATGGACCAAGTCACTTCTAGTGATGGAATGAGATGCGCCAGTTTCCACAGTGAGAAACCGCTCTTTTCCGTCCAAGAAACCTCTAACAGTAACATTACTTGCTTTCCCTCCGAACTGCGAGACTGAAAGTATGGGGCATTCATCTTGCTCATCTCCTCCAGCGTTACCCTTACGTCCACCTGCAATGCCGACTTCTCTGGAGCCGATGTTGCAATAACGCGCAATATGGCCAGACTTTCCACACTTGAAACATTTAATGGCTGATTCATTTTTCTGTTGCTTTCCGTTCAATGCTTCTAGGATTGCGTCCACCCATTTTGGTCGTTCTACTTCCACACGATGAGCTTTGTACGCTGGTTTGCACAAAAGTGATGCCGTTTCTTGAGTTAGAGCATGTGATACCGTCTCCGTAAATGATTTCCTTGGATTTGCATAGGTCGCCCGCTTCGTCTCCACATCACGTATTCCATTTATGAAACTTTGTATCTTTACCCTCTCCATGTACTCTACAGGTGCATCCGCGTTTGCTAGGTGCGCTAACCTCTCGATGTCCGATGCAAATTCTTGAAAGGTCTCATTGGGCTTCTGGCCGCGATTTTGTAGCTCTATTTGGTAAATCTGCTTCCGATGCTCGCTACCATAACGTCTCTCCACAGCACCCATCAATGCTTCATAGTTGTTTCGTTCGCCATCAGGAATAGTCTGTAAGATTTCGGCTGTCGGTCCTTTCAATGCTACGAAGAGTGCAGCGACTTTATCTTCAGCGCCCCAGTTGTTCACAGCTGCTGTCTTCTCAAATTGTAGCTTAAATACCTGGAAAGGAACAGAACCGTCAAATGATGGGGTTTTTACCTTGGACACGCTTGTGGAAACACTTGGACGATTCAGCTGCAACTCCTGAATACGACTTCTTAACGCATCCACCTCGGCTTCGACTTTCTCCTCAAGCTGCATTAGTTTCTCGTCCATGCGCCCTCTAGTTTTGAGGACATACGTGCTTCCTGTTCCTCCAGCTGTGTAGACAACTTCAATATATGAGATGCCATGTGCGTCTTCGGTTTTTCCCACTTAGATGCCAAGCGTGTCTCTTGTTGTTCCAACTGTGATGCCATGTGTGTCTCTTGTTGTTCCAACTGAGATGCCATGCAAGTTTTCTGTTGTTCCAACTGAGATTCCATGCAAGTTTTCTGTTCTTCAAACTTTGATGTTATATTCGTCGACATCTGAGCCAATACAGCCAACAGCGAGTTTGTGTCCACATTTGCCACTGAATCCTGTACGTTAAATAAAACACTCCGATTCTACTTAATAAGTAGTACGCTTTATTCCGTACTAAAAACCGTAGTACAATATCGCCGGTTTATTCACTGTTCAGTACTTCACTGTACAACACTTCAAAATAAACTGATTGACGTGCGTTGTCTTTGCGCTTTTATATACCCTAGTAGACTGCGGCTTCATCACTGGGTTATTCGTGCAACAGTGTTCTCGAAGCGTTTATCTTTCGTCATCTCCTCTTTGTGCCACATTTGCAAACACGCGAGCTGCCTCTCCCTCTCTCGCTCTCACGTCATGTATCTAAACAGCTGTAGTTGTGGTAGTGACGATAGTGGTGGAAATACACTAGTGTTGGAAGATGAGCGATTCTTGATAACATTCGCCACAGTATTAATTGGGGCGAGCCTTTGGCTCTGAGAATGCAACTTCGGCTATCCTCATTTCCGTAGAACCCTTCCAAGTTTTTGGTTGTGAGCACTTGGCCCTGAGACTTTGGCACTAATGGCTTATCTCATTTTGCTTATAAAAACCACGATGGCAAGCAAATCAAGCGTGCGTTGGGTCATTACCTTAATTTGGTGGTTACGAAACTTGTCGCGACAACCAAAACAGCTGATTTAGTTTTATCGTATTCGGTTACAAAACAGGTGATAAAAGTTAGTGAATAGCAAATGTGATAAAATTGTGTGTTAACGAAGTCACCGTCAGCAAATGTGGATAGCGAATAGCGCTACAGGTCCTAAATTTGAAATATATCATTAGATACAATTTGTGTGATTTGAGATAAGACCGGTATTCTATAAGGGAAAGTCACAAAAAATCCATCAAAGTCTCTCTCTCTCTGATATTTTAAGCCGTGGTGAATACACAAGTTCCTGTAAGGACAATAATGGCGACCTGGTAAGTGACGTACAGAATGTACTTAAATTATGGAGGGAGCACTTCTCCTCACTGCTTAATTGCGAGGGAGACGTTGAACCCGATACCCCAATCCCTGACGATGGAAAGGTCGTCCCACCACCTGACTATGAAGAAGTGAGGATAGCTATATCCCGGCTCAAAAACAACAGAGCGCCTGGAAAAGAGCGCCTGCTGCCAACAGTGACGTGGTTGCCAAGACGCGAATGCGCTGACTCTTTGCATCATGCCAGCAGGTACTTCGTTTTACCGTCGTTCACCACCAAACCCATTTTTTCCGCTTTACTATTGGAGTACTCTGATGCTCCAATTGGAGTGCTCTTTGGATAGGAAATAGAGTACTCTCGATTTTTGCAGGGCGTGGGCAAAGTTCGGCTCTTACGTCTTGCCTATACATATATAATAGCGCAGTGTATGTCAATGATATTCCTAGTTTGTTTATTGGTCCTAGCTGTCTTAGGATTACCGACGAGGTAACAAATTTAGGTTTCATTCTCAACTCTAAGCTCAGTTGCACTGATCACATAAATAAGGTTGTTGGGCAAGCTTAGAGTATCTATATCTTTTACGCCAGTGAAAACAAACCAAAAATGAGTGCAACAACTAAACCCATAATTAGTTATTGTTAACGCTAACGCCATGCCCATAACGCTAATCACCTGTTCCAACCAAACTTATGGAAATCAATGTAAACGATTAGTAATGCCATACCATAACGCTAACCAATTGGTTTTTGAGTTTTCGCTATATCCCTAACTTCTTTAAGATTGTGATTGTGAATTTTCGCACATTTTTAAGCTTTTATTTGTTCTTTTCGGTGTGTATTACCTCGGTGAGTAAGCATATGTGTAATTTGCTGCCAATTTTTTCATTTTCTTTGTTTTAATCAAATTGTCACTTCTTTATGGTTACTGCATGACTAATTGTTAACATTGGAGATGGCTAGCGTTATCGTTAGCGTTATGGTCATGGCGTTAGCGTTAACGATAACTAATTATGCCTTAATAATGCCACTCATCACATACAGTGAGGTAGTATACAGTAAACTTGATTCCATATCCTTACACCCCTTTTACATTATTCAAGTCTTGAATTCAATTCTGCCGCGACATAGGCGAAGGGGGTGCCATGACAAAATCCCAAGCGGCGCTTTTTTAAATATTTTAAATATTTTAAAATCATAATAAAAAATGAAAATTTGGAATAAAAAATCGCGCAATTTTTTATTCCAAATTTTCGCCTGCGGCGCTTTTTTAAATATTTAAAAAAAAAAATATTTAAAAACCATAATAAAAAATTTAAATTTGGAATTAAAAATCGCGCGATTTTTTATTCCAAATTTTCGCCTGCAGTCATCTCAAAGTACCCACTTCAGGCCATCAACTGGAAGTTTATTCCGCCCGGAGCTCCCCACATGGGCGGTTTGTGGGAATCGGCGGTGAAAAGTTTCAAGCTACAATTCAAAAAGACCGCGGGTCCCCACAAATTTACCTTTGAGGAATTCACCACCCTCTTGGTTAGAATAGAAGCCGTGTTAAATTCTCGTCCTATCTCACCCTTATCTCAAGACCCTACCGATCTCACCGCGTTAACCCCCGGTCACTTCCTCAGAGGTAGCCCCCTCCTGGCTATCCCGGAGGTAGATCACTCAGATTTGTCTCTTCTGAATCGCTGGGAAAAGGTAAAGGGCATACATCACCAATTTAGCAGAAGGTGGAAAGAAGATTATTTAAGGGATCTCCAAAAAAGGCAAAAATGGAAAAGCCCACAAAAGGAACCCCAAGTCGGCGAGTGCGTATGCATTCACGACGATTCACTTCCCCCGACCGAATGGCGCCTTGGCCGCATTGAAAGAATACATCCAGGGCCAGACGGCCATATATGGGTTGTTGACGTTCGCACTCAGACCGGCACACTCACGCGACCCCTTGTGAAATTATGTTTCCTTCCTAATATTGAGAACCCACCACTCAGGGAAACCACTGATAATCCGCTTAATTAAAATCACATTTTACCCTCACTATGCCATACCTCGTAGCATACTACAATCTGAACCCCTCATTTAACACTTCTCTCCACTAAAATAGTGTTTACAACTGTCATTTCAGATTATCATGGCACCACGAAGTAACATGCGGTCGGAAATTGTCGCTGCGTCAAACGGCACCGAAGTCTCACGCACTCCGGCATTACGGGCAAATTATTTACGCTGCCGCATATGCACACGCAACCACGCTCTAAAAAATTGTATAGTGTTCCGGAAGATGAAACCACCACAACGGTTGATTCTCGCACGCGCGCATAAATTTTGTTTGCATTGCTTGGCGCTGTCGCACGCCACTAGTGAGTGCACCTCATATGATCGGTGCCGAATGTGCGGCGCACGACACCACTCTTTACTACATCGGCGGGACGCAACCCCGAGCGCCCCGTCCAGGCACCCCGGCCTGGCCGCCCAGCAAGGTCGGATCGGGCACCTTCAACCTCCACCGCGCGACCTCGTCAGCGTCCGTCCATCAACACACAGTCACGAGCGCCGGCCACCTCGCAGCGCATTCTTCACCGTACCGGTCAAGGGCTACAGACGGCCAACTTTAGAGGAAATATGGCCGAACTTCTTGTGCGCAATGCCATGCACAACCTGCAAGAGCTGCAAGAGGCTCTAGGCGCTGAACGCGCCTAGGGCGGGGACGATGTTCACGCGACCGTGAACTTAAAATTTTTAGCAATTTTAATATATTTCTTGAATTATTGAATTTGAATTTAAATATCTCTCTAAAATATGAATTTCTATATTTATGTATATATGTACATACTAGCATTAGTGTAAGGCTCGTTAAAATAATTTTTATATTTATTCACGCTCCCTGAATAGCAATACGATGCGTTGGCAACGCCAGCAACCGTCTGACAGGTGTGCACACACACATACATACACACACTTGTCAGCCGGTCGCTCGTTCTGCTTTGTCTCGGTATTCGGTTTGCTTTTGATTATTATTCTCGCTATACTCGAAAAGAAAAGTTGATCTCGCGCTTTGTATTCGCCAATTAAATTATTAAACTATTTAAATTAAAATTAACGTGAATAAAATTGTGAAACAAAGTCGAAAGGTGTTTGCTTTTGTTAAATACTCGTGCGCATATTAATTTCCCGCCGCGAAATAACAACCACCAACCTTCACTATCACCGTCGCATTTCTGTGCACAATCACCAACTAGAGGTATTTAATTTTACTAGCCGCGATCACCAGCATCTGGACCATTCCCCAGCCACTGCAACCACCAAGACCCTAGTGCAGCAACAGTAAGGACACTGCAATATTTTCAAAATTCTGCCAAGGTGTAAAACCAAAATTAATAAATAACACAGTCCACTAAAAGTAAAACAAATATTCTAAAGAAATAATTGTAAGCAAGTAAAATTAATACAGTCCACTAAAATTGAAGGAAATGATGAAATACATTTTTTTTCCCCTGGGAGTATGTTTAAGTATAAATGCACTTAAACATTTTGATACTTACTCATAAATATGATAAGTTGCATCAACCTATTCACACACCATTATACTTTCTAACATAAATACCCAACAAACATCGAGCACCAAAAACTCAAACGTTTGAGAAAACATCTATTCTCAACTTTTTCTCAAATGTTGTTTATATAACAGGATTATTTGTTGAATTATATTAATTAAAAAATTATTAAGTAAAATTTAGCTGCATAAATAGAAACTCGCTTTTTATTAAAATGGGTATTTGTTTTGCATGATTGGCATCTCTGAATAAAAATTTCAATGAGAGCATGTGGATTCCATTTCGATCCACTCCGCTCAGTTTGAGAAAGATTTGAAAATTCTGCCGTTCTCAATTTGAAAATCAGGGAAAATCTCATATTTAAAATGAGCCTTTTAGGTTGAGAACGCTATCAACGGTTATTTCGCCTCAAATTTAAAACGAACGTTTGAGATTTGAGAAGATGTTTGGTTCTCAAATGCATCTCAAATTGAGATTAGCTAAAAATGTTTGTTGGGTAACTATAAATAATCAATATGCTATACTCCTAGCATTGATATCCATTTAAAATAATCTCTAAAATAGAAACACTTGAGAAGTAGAAAAAGGCAATAAAAGCAACAAAGACCAACTGATCGTAAAAGTATGATTAGTATCAGTCCTTTTTTTGATTGCCCTTTTGTTACTTCACACAAACAAATACATTTAAAATAGGAGCATAGATTTAAGATTTTGTATATAAACCTTTGTACATATTTTAATAAACCAGAAGTATTTTGACTCTCACGAGAAGGCTTACAACCTCTCAAACTGTTGGGTTTCTTTTTAAATTCAACAAACTGTTCAACTTCTTCCCGACCACGCCCACTTTCGATATGGAAAATTTCGAAATCACATAAATTGACATAATTCGGTAAGGTAAATAGCTAAGATAGTAAAAACTTTAGGTAAATCCTCCTAGGGCCTATATCTTTGTTATCCCGTTCCGAAAATTACCGCTGGGTATTTAATGTTCGGTTCAGCCGAACTTAGACTTCCTTACTTGTTTATTATGATTTACATTTACATTTACATTTATTTACTTAATTTCACTGTACAACTAAGACTAGCCAGTCTTTTATATGTACATCAACAGCGGGATACATTCTAGAGTCACATTGAGGTCACTAAAATATTCGTATATTAGCTTTCTGAAGTTGCTTCTATTTAGTTGTGATTTTACATTTTCTGGTATCCTGTTCCACATTTTAACTGCGCTAATGAAAAACAGTCGGCTAGATGTAAGTGTGCTATAGATCGGGGTTATTAAGTTATTCAGTCTCTGAGATCTGGTTAATTGAATTTTATCATACAAATATTCAGGAGTTTTCCATTCCAGCAACTTAAACATGAAAATACAGTTCCTGGCAGCCAAATATTGTGTAATACTACAACCCAAGATTTTATCGTGCCATGGTGATATGTGGGCGTAACGACTTATGCCACAAACGTAACGCGTTACATTATTGAAAGCTATATTTACCTTGTTTGCCGATCGCGAGTCAAGTTTACTATATACTAATTCCTCGTATGTGAAATGGGGTATAATTAATTGTAGCGCGAGTTTTTGGCGTGTTTCTTGTGGCGTAAACGTTGCAGACATTCTCAACCTACGCAGGATAAAATACACATTGCTAACTAATATGTTAACATGTCCACAGCAACTCAGTTTATTATTTATTATAAACCCAAGGTTCTTTATTTTGTGAGTGATCTCAAGCCCAGCACAATATAGCAGAGAGATCACTATTTACTTTATAACATAAATCTTCAACAAGACCGATACGATTCGAAAGATATAACTGAATATCATCAGCATAGGCATGCGCACTAACATATTTACACACCGAAAAGACATCATTAATAAACATACTAAACAAAAGCGGACCCAGGATAGAGCCTTGAGGTACGCCTGCTTTGATATCTCTAAACTGAGATGATGCATTATCACATTTGACGCTTTGAACTCTTCCCGTTAGATAGCTTAACAAGAGTTTTGACGAGCTTTCAGAAAACCCGAAAAAATGCTTTAGTTTCCAACACAATAGAGAGTGGCTCACTGAGTCAAATGCCTTAGAGAAATCTAAGAGGCAGAGTATAATTATATCTCCTTTGTCAAACGGCATTCTTATGTCATCTACGATTTTAACCATGGCAGTAGCACAACTGTGCCCAGATCTAAACCCAGACTGCAATGGAGAAAGCAAATTATTCCTTTGAACATGCGCTGTAATTTTGCCAGCCATCAAATTTTCACATACTTTGGAAAATGATGGCAGGATACTAATTGGTCTATAGTCACTCGTGTTGGACGCATGAGGTTTTTTTGGAATTGGAAAAATAATTGCCTTTTTCCAAGCATCCGGGAAACAGCCACTAGTGAAGATATAGATAATAACGTGAGTGAGAGTACCTACAATAAGCGGAAGTAGAATTTTGACAAATTTCAAGTATATACCATCATTGCCAACTGCGTAAGACTTGATGGCCATAACAGCCTTATACACTTCGTTTTCGCTGACGCAGACGAACTCAAAGGGGTTTTGTATTAGAGGTTGCAAGGGTAACTCAGCAGCAGCTTTAGTACTTGTGGGACTTTCATTCGCAGTGAAATAAACGTTTAGAATGTCAGGGTGATTTAAAAATATTTTTTACAAAATTATTTAAAAAAGCGCTGCAGGCGAAAATTTGGAATAAAAAATCGCGCGAGCAAAGGTTTATATACAAAATCTTAAATCTATGTTCCTATTTTAAATGTATTTGTTTGTGTGAAGTAACAAAAGGGCAATCAAAAAAAAGGACTGATACTAATCATACTTTTACGATCAGTTGGTCTTTGTTGCTTTTATTGCCTTTTTCTACTTCTCAAGTGTTTCTATTTTAGAGATTATTTTAAATGGATATCAATGCTAGGAGTATAGCATATTGATTATTTATAGTTACCCAACAAACATTTTTAGCTAATCTCAATTTGAGATGCATTTGCGAACCAAACATCTTCTCAAATCTCAAACGTTCGTTTTAAATTTGAGGCGAAATAACCGTTGATAGCGTTCTCAACCTAAAGGGCTCATTTTAAATATGGGATTTTCCCTGATTTTCAAATTGAGAACGGCAGAATTATCAAATGTTTCTCAAACTGAGCGGAGTGGATCGAAATGGAATCCACATGCTCTCATTGAAATTTTTATTCAGAGATGCCAATCATGCAAAACAAATACCCATTTTAATAAAAAGCGAGTTTCTTTTTATGCAGTTAAATTTTTCTTAATACTTTTTTAATTAATATAGTTCAACAAATAATCCTGTTATATAAACAACATTTGAGAAAAAGTTGAGAATAGATGTTTTCTCAAACGTTTGAGTTTTTGGTGCTCGATGTTTGTTGGGTATTTATGTTAGAAAGTATAATGGTGTGTGAATAGGTTGATGCAACTTATCATATTTGTGAGTAAGTATGTGAGTAAGTATCAAAATGTTTAAGTGCATTTATACTTAAACATACTCCCAAGGGGGAAAAAAAATTTATTTCATCATTTCCTTCAATTTTAGCGGACTGTATTAATTTTACTTGCTTACAATTATTTCTTTAGAATATTTGTTTTACTTTTAGTGGACTGTGTTATTTATTAATTTTGGTTTCACACCTTGGCAGAATTTTGAAAATTTTGCCGTGCCTTTACTGTTGCTGCACTAGGGTCTTGGTGGTTGCAGTGGCTGGGGAATGGTCCAGATGCTGGGGATCGCGGCTAGTAAAATTAAATACCTCTAGTTGGTGATTGTGCACAGAAATGCGACGGTGATAGTGAAGGTTGGAGGTTGTTATTTCGCGGCGGGAAATTAATATGCGCACGAGTATTTAACAAAAGCAAACACCTTTCGACTTTGTTTCAAAATTTTATTCACGTTAATTTTAATTTAAATAGTTTAATAATTTAATTGGCGAATACAATGCGCGAGATCAACTTTTCTTTTCGAGTATAGCGAGAATAATAATCAAAAGCAAACCGAATAACGAGACAAAGCAGAACGAGCGACCGGCTGACAAGTGTGTGTATGTGTGTGTGCACCCCTGTCAGGCGGTTGCTGGCGTTGCCAACGCATCGTATTGCTATTCAGGGAGCGTGAATAAATATATAAATTATTTTAACGAGCCTTACACTAATGCTAGTATGTACATATATACATAAATATAGAAATCCATATTTTAGAGAGATATTTAAATTCAAATTCAATAATTCAAGAAATATATTAAAATAGCTAAAAATGTTAAGTTCACGGTCGCGTGAACATCGTCCCCGCCCTAGGCACGTTCAGCGCCTAGAGCCTCTTGCAGCTCTTGCAGGTTATGTATGGCATTGCGCACAAGAAGTTCGGCCATATTTCCTCTAAAGTTGGCCGTCTGTAGCCCTTGACCTGTACAGTGAAGAATGCGCTGCGAGGTGGCCGGCGCTCGTGACTGTGTGTGTATGGACGGACGCTGACGAGGTCGCGCGGTGGAGGTTGAAGGTGCCCGATCCGACCTTGCTGGTCGGCCAGGCCGGGGTGCCTGGACGGGGCGCTCGGGGTTGCGTCACGCCGATGTAGTAAAGAGTGGTGTCGTGCGCCGCACATTCGGCACCGATCATATGAGGTGCACTCACTAGTGGCGTGCGACAGCGCCAAGCAATTCAAACAAAATTTATGCGCGCGTGCGAGAATCAATCGTTGTGGTGGTTTCATCTTCCGGAACACTATACAATTTTTTAGAGCGTGGTTGCGTGTGCATATGCGGCAGCGTAAATAATTTGCCCGTAATGCCGGAGTGCGTGAGACTTGTTACTTCGTGGTGCCATGATAATCTGAAATGACAGTTGTAAACACTATTTTAGTGGAGAGAAGTGTTAAATGAGGGGTTCAGATTGTAGTATGCTACGAGGTATGGCATAGTGAGGGTAAAATGTGATTTTAATTAAGCGGATTTCAGTGGTTTCCCTGAGTGGTGGGTTCTCAATGTTAGGAAGGAAACATAATTTTACAAGGGATGTATTCTTTCAATGCGGCCAAGGCGCCATTCGGTCGGGGGAAGTGAATCGTCGTGAATGCATACGCAGTCGCCGACTTGGGGTTCCTTTTGTGGGCTTTTCCATTTTTGCCTTTTTTGCAGATCCCTTAAATAATCTTCTTTCCACCTTTTGCTAAATTGGTGATGTATGCCCTTTACCTTTTCGCAGCGATTCAGAAGAGACAAATCTGAGTGATCTACCTCCGGGATAGCCAGGAGGGGGCTACCTCTGAGGAAGTGACCGGGGGTTAACGCGGTGAGATCGGTAGGGTCTTGAGATAAGGGTGAGATAGGACGAGAATTTAACCCGGCTTCTATTCTAACCAAGAGGGTGGTGAATTCCTCAAAGGTAAATTTGTGGGGATCCGCGGTCTTTTTGAAATGTAGCTTGAAACTTTTCACCGCTGATTCCCACAAACCGCCCATGTGGGGAGCTCCGGGCGGAATAAACTAACAGTTGATGCCCTGAAGTGGGTACTTTGAGATGACTGCTTGGGACGCGTGTTTAAGGAAATCAACGAACTCCTTTTCCGTTGCCCTTTTGGCTCCTATAAACGTCTTGCCGTTGTCACTCATCATCGTTGCAGGATATCCAAGACGTCCAACGAAGCGAGCAAATGCCGCGAGAAAGGCATTCGTTGTTAAGTCCGAGCACAGATCAAGGTGGACAGCTTTTGTGGAAAAACAGACAAAAACGGCCACATAACCTTTCATAATGGTGTGAGACCTTAGCGAAGAGGCTTTTACTTCAAAAGGCCCAGCAAAGTCAACGCCGGTAGTGGTAAAAGGCGGAACATATGTGCATCGTTCCAGAGGCAAGGCCGTCATGATTTGCGAACGCATTTGCTGCTTGTGAAGAGTACAGGGTTTGCATTGATGTATGCATCTTTTTATGAGGGGTTTAAGCCGAGGAATATAGAATTCCTGCCTGAGGCACTGCTGCATAAGACGGGTTTCGGCATGCAGAAGTACTTCATGGAGGTACTGGATATAGAGGCCAGCGAACGTAGATTTCTCAGGGATGTTAACGTCGAATGAGCTAACCTACCATTCACTTGGAGAAGCCCATTTTTATCGAGAAATGGATTAAGAGTTAGCAGGGAACTTTTTTTGTCGATGGGTTTTGAATTCTCCAACGAGGTTTTCTCCCGAGGAAAATATCTGGTTTGGGTTAGCGCGATAAGTTTGTGATTTGCAGTCCGAAGATCGTTGTAACTCAGCGAGGGGTGGCACGCGGGGTTAGTACCGCGAACTCGGTCCTTGAGATTGTTTATAAACCGAAATACATATGACATGACACTGAGGGCGCGAGGAAAAGAGGAGAATCGATCCAATACATCCGGGTCATCTTCAGAAATATGTAGTGCTTCGACGCGGCGTCTTTCTGGCGGGCTGATGCTGCGTGTTGTTGGTTTTGGCCAAGTTTCGGGTGGCTGGGTTAGCCACTCAGGGCCGTTCCACCATAGCGAAAAATTAGCCAAGTCAAGGGGTTTGCATCCTCTGGTGCCCATATCTGCGGGATTGTCGCGACTGCCTACATGCTTCCAGGACGCGTTTCCGACGAGATCCATGATTTCTTCGTTTTCCAAGAGTGCGGGGGTTTTTCGAGCCATGCTAACACGATTTCCGAGTCAGACCACATGTACAGTCTTTGAATAGAGAGATCAAGATGGGATTGGACAACGGCGAGTAGTCGGGCAAGAAGAAGAGCTGCGCATAGTTCTAGCCTTGGCAAGCTGGTAGTACGAAGGGGGGCTACCTTGCCTTTGGAGACCAGAAGATGAGATGACGTACTTTTACCGTTGTTGGTTCGAACATATATATTGGCGCAGTATGCCTTTTCAGACGCATCGCAGAATCCATGCAGTTCTACCTGCTGGTTCGGGATGTAGTTGACCCATCGGGGAATATTGATATATGATATTGTAATGCTTGGGGGTATAGCAAGCATTATCTGAGCTCTTCAGCCGTATCAGTCCGAGCATTAGAATGCACGATTCGATTCATGGAAAGAGTGAAACTATAAGTTTATGTCTTAGACCAAGAATGAATTTATTTCGGCTCATCGCCGTCTTTTATATGTTTACAATCTACCTTATGAGTAATCTACTTTACAAACTTACGTTTTTAAATCGTTAGTCATCTACGTTATTGTGCAATAATAATATGGGTTCAATCGACTTTATGTTATTGGAGAAGTGCAGCGCAAGCTAAATTCATTTGAATACTTTGGCCTAGTTATTGCCAAAAGTATATTGAACTTATTTATTGTCCGTTTGGGAATAATTTTTCTTAAATTATTCTGTGTTTTTATTATTAGTGAACAGGTCAAAAGTCCACCAAAGTTTCAAAGATTCTCAAATTAATGACCACAAACCCATAACATACTTACATATTAATCGCAGGACACAGCGAAAAAGCCACCCTGTGAAAATAAGCTGCAGCTGTCAGTAAAATGATCACAGGGTGGACTAAAATCCTTGACACTGCTAGTATAAATGGCGGCCGATTGATGTCGCTCTAGTTGTCGATAAGGTAGTATAAAAACAAAAAACGAATAAAATGAATACATACTAAGTGAACATGATGGATATAAGCTGGCAATAATTTCAACGCAGCTTGGTGTAAGAGGTACACACTGCGGGCTTAGAAATTCCTTATCCCCTTGGTTCTTGGTTCGATGACCAACAAAAGGTGATGAAAAATTTCTAAACACAAAGCCATTTGATAAGTGCCCTTGAGCAAGGCCGAAATTACGTAATCATGGTAGCTTGTAATTGTTGTTGCTTTTCCATCTTGTTCACTAATAATAAAAATACAGAATAATTTAAGAAAAATTATTCCCAAACGGTCAAAAGTCCACCAAAGTTTCAAAGATTCTCAAATTAATGACCACAAACCCATAACATACTTACATATTAATCGCAGGACACAGCGAAAAAAGCTACCCTGTGAAAATAAGCTGCAGCTGTCAGTAAAATGATCACAGGGTGCACTAAAATCCTTGATACTGCTAGTATAAATGGCGGCCGATTGATGTCGCTCTAGTTGTCGATAAGGTAGTATAAAAACAAAAAACGAATAAAATGAATACATACTAAGTGAACATGATGGATATAAGCTGGCAATAATTTCAACGCAGCTTGGTGTAAGAGGTACACACTGCGGGCTTAGAAATTCCTAATCCCCTTGGTTCTTGGTTCGATGACCAACAAAAGGTGATGAAAAATTTCTAAACACAAAGCCATTTGATAAGTGCCCTTGAGCAAGGCCGAAATTACGTAATCATGGTAGCTTGTAATTGTTGTTGCTTTTCCATCTTGTTCACTAATAATAAAAACACAGAATAATTTTAGAAAAATTATTCCCAAACGGTCAAAAGTCCACCAAAGTTTCAAAGATTCTCAAATTAATGACCACAAACCCATAACATACTTACATATTAATCGCAGGACACAGCGAAAAAAGCCACCCTGTGAAAATAAGCTGCAGCTGTCAGTAAAATGATCACAGGGTGCACTAAAATCCTTGACACTGTTAGTATAAATGGCGGCCGATTGATGTCGCTATAGTTGTCGATAAGGTAGTATAAAAACAAAAAACGAATAAAATGAATACATACTAAGTGAACATGATGGATATAAGCTGGCAATAATTTCAACGCATCTTGGTGTAAGAGGTACACACTGCGGGCTTAAAAATTCCTAATCCCCTTGGTTCTTGGTTCGATGACCAACAAAAGGTGATGAAAAAATTTTAAACACAAAGCCATTTGATAAGTGCCCTTGAGCAAGGCCGAAATTACGTAATCATGGTAGCTTGTAATTGTTGTTGCTTTTCCATCTTGTTCATAAATAATAAAAACACAGAATAATTTAAGAAAAATTATTCCCAAACGGTCAAAAGTCCACCAAAGTTTCAAAGATTCTCAAATTAATGACCACAAACCCATAACATACTTACATATTAATCGCAGGACACAGCGAAAAAAGCCACCCTGTGAAAATAAGCTGCAGCTGTCAGTAAAATGATCACAGGGTGCACTAAAATCCTTGACACTGCTAGTATAAATGGCGGCCGATTGATGTCGCTCTAGTTGTCGATAAGGTAGTATAAAAACAAAAAACGAATAAAATGAATACATACTAAGTGAACATGATGGATATAAGCTGGCAATAATTTCAACGCAGCTTGGTGTAAGAGGTACACACTGCGGGCTTAGAAATTCCTAATCCCCTTGGTTCTTGGTTCGATGACCAACAAAAGGTGATGAAAAATTTCTAAACACAAAGCCATTTGATAAGTGCCCTTGAGCAAGGCCGAAATTACGTAATCATGGTAGCTTGTAATTGTTGTTGCTTTTCCATCTTGTTCACTAATAATAAAAACACAGAATAATTTAAGAAAAATTATTCCCAAACGGTCAAAAGTCCACCAAAGTTTCAAAGATTCTCAAATTAATGACCACAAACCCATAACATACTTACTTATTTATTGTGTGAACATTTTGTTTTGCTTAGCTGTCATGCTACACCTCCTCTCTTTAAAAGAATGCTCATACATTTTGGTTAATGTATGAGTATTCTATTGTGAGGTAATAAAATGTTTGACCCACTTAGCTTATGGTTAATGTTATGTCATCGGAAAAGATTTTCTTTCTTTTATTTTGTTTACATTTGTTTTACATGTGTCTTTATTGCAATGACTTTTTTTGTATTTTGAACATGATATTTTGTATTGTTTTTTTTTTTTTTGTTATTACTATGTAGTGGAGTTATATTGCTTTAAGTCTATTCTTATGAATTATAACTTCTTTTTTGTTTTTAATGCTACTTCCTATGCTATGCGGTATTAAAGTGAAATTGTTGTTCTCATCGATATTTTTAACTTTGTAGTATCCGTTATATCTATTATCTAACTTATGGGAGGCCTCTTCTCGAACTAATACTAAATCTCCTATGTTTATTTCTTTACTATAGCTTTTTATATCATAATTTGTTTTTTGTTTTTCTTTAGCCTCTTGGACTAATTTCCTAGCTCTTTGCTGTGCTATTTGAAGTCTATATTTTACTTCTTTATCATAAGCTTCATGGTTGTATAATGGGCTGATTTTCTTTTCTTTTAAAAATGCATAATTCGGTGGGTTTTTCCCAAATATCAATTCAAATGGACAATATTTATGTGTGGTTGATGGCGTCGTATTGTAACAATACGTGAAATACCTGAGGTATTCATCCCAGTCATCTTTGTCACTGGATATGTAGGAACGTATATATTCATTGAATGTACGGTGACTGCGTTCTACAGTACCCAAAGTTTGGTGATGATACGGTGTTGAAGTCTTATGTTCAATTTTTAATAATTTACACAGTTCTTTGAATAAGTCGTTTTTGTATTCTTTGCCCATGTCTGTCATTATTGTATTCATGCGTCCATAAATCAAAATGACGTTCTCGAACACGGCTTTAGCGACTGTTGCTGCGTGTTTGCTTGGAACGGGGATCGCTACCAAGTATTTGGTTAGATCACATATGATGGTAACTGCATATTCGTTTCCGTTTATCGATTTCGGTAATGGTCCGACTGTATCGATTTGTACAATGTCAAATGCCTTCGGGGGTGTCTCCGTTATTGTCATTGGTTCTTTTATATGCTTATTGGTCTTATTTTTCTTGCAGTGGATGCAGTTTTTTATGTATTTTCTTATATCGTTTTTCATATTCAGCCAGCTATACTTCTGCTTGATTTTATCTGTCATACGATTTATTCCTGGGTGGCCACCACTAATAGGATCGGCATGATATCTATGCAGAATTTCTTTAATTTTCCCGGGATTTGTCACATATATAACCTCTGGAGTTAGAGCGATTGTTAGCTTTTTGAGAACTTTGTTACCCATTCACTGAGAGAAATGCATTGAATGTTGTGACAATATCACTATTGATAGTGACGAGTTTGATGCAATATTCATGCAGAATGAGCGAGTTATCAAATATTATTTGCTCCCAATAAAAAGTAAAATGACATGTCAACCATTTCGATATGATGTACTATTTTTTATATTTATGGATAGAATACTAATATGTTTGAACGGCATGTCAATATCTATGGTCGTGATATGAATTTCTATTGTCGGTATATCCATATCCATATTTACTACATAGTAATAATGGTAGAGACAGCGTATTAATATATATGGACGAAATGTAAATTTTTCTGGGACGCATAATCATAATAGTTCAACAATTTTTACTATGGATTTTCTAACAATATTCCAACTTGTTGGAGCTGTTTTTTTTAATTCAAAATTTTTTGAATTTCTTATGATTGAACATTTTTCTAAAAATTGTATAATATTCCGTAGCCGAATGGTAGAATACTGGGCTAACGTGCCAGAGGAGCATGGTTCGAGTCTCACTGAAACCACATGTCAAATTATATAAAATTTTGTTTTTTTAAACTATTTAGAATTTATCAATAGTTTATATGGATACCATTTCAATAGTGGTTTATCAAAAAAGCATTGATGAAACATCCATATTCATTGATGGGACAGAAATATCAATTTTTATTTAATGTGATATCAATAATTATGGATGTTCGATCCATAGATTTCCCTCGGTGTTTCTATAAATTTGCCTACTGCAGTATAATTTCTTTTAAACAATTTGTCCCCTAAGGACAACTGTATTTGTACAAGTCCTAAATTGCCGTCTTCTCTTTCGAGCCTGGTAAAGAATTGTCCTAAGTCAGTCTTATCCTCAACAATTAGGTTGCTTGTATCCAAAGTGCTACAAATTTTCTTTCCTTTTTTGAAATATAATTTCAGAGGAGTGAAAACGAGCTCGACATGTCTTTTAACTTCAAATTTATTTAGCGCTTCGTAAATTTTGGGGTTCTCTTTGTGACTTTCTTTATTTTCAGCATTACTGCTGGTCTGTTTTGCTGCTGATCTTGTTGTTATTTTTAATATTTTACTTGCTTTAATTGACATAGCTTTTAAATTTGTAATTGTTATGCGGGATAATGCGTCCGCAATATGATTTTCTTTTCCGGCTATATACTCCACTTCAAAATCGTACTCTTCTAAATCGAGTCTTACTCGTGTCAGCTTAGATGAAGGGCTCTTCATCGAGAATATGTATGTTAAAGGACGATGGTCGGTTTTAACTAGAAATTTTCTGCCATAAACATATGGTCTGAAGAAGGTTATGGCCCAATGGATTGCGGCCAATTCTTTTTCTATTGTGGCTTTGTTGGTTTCACTTTTTGTGAAGGACCTAGAAGCGTAAGCAATTGGTAACTGTTTGCCATCGTGTTCTTGGCTAAGGACTGCACCACAAGCGTACCCACTAGCGTCTGTTGTTATGCAGAATTTTTTATCGAAATCTGGGTATTGCAAAAGTTTTGGGCTAATTAATGCTTCCTTTAAGTAGACAAAAGCTTTTTGACATTCTTCTGTCCATTCGAAGGAAACATTCTTTTTGCAAAGCCTAGTTAATTTTCTTGAATGTTCTGCAAAATTCGGTACAAATCTTTTGTAATAGTTACAGAAAGCTTCGAATCTTTTAACTTCATCGGCCGTTTTTGGTGTTGGGTAATTTTGGACTGTTTCAAATTTGCTCGGGTCGGGTAATATTCCCTTGTTTGTACATTTATGTCCTAAATATGTTACTTCTTGGCTGAAAAATAGGCATTTATCTGGATGTAATTTTAGGTTGAGTTTTCTGCAAGTGGAGAATACGTCTCTTAAATTTTTTAGCATGTGATTTTCAGAACAACCTAATACAACTAAATCATCCATGTAGAGGAATGCTTAAGATGGCTTTAGGCCTGCGAATGCTAGCGTCATCCTTCTTTGGAATGAATTCGGTGCTACTTTTAATCCGTAAGGTAGTCTTTTGAATCTATATGTGCCATTTTCGGCTGTAAATGAGGTTATATCCCTGGAGTCGGGGTGTAATTCAATTTGATGAAAACCTGACATAAGGTCTAGGCATGAAAAATATTTTGCTCTTCAAAGTTGATCTAAAATATCGTCAATCCTTGGAAGTGGGAATTTGTCTGCTGCTAGCTTTTTATTTACCTGTCTGTAGTCTACCACTAATCTCCATCTTTTTTCTGTTTTTCCTGGGAGTGATTTTTTGGGGACTAATAAGATTGGGCTATTATATTCCGATATGGAGGGTTCTATTATGTCATCTTCGATTAGCTTATTTACTTGTTTGCTTATTTCTCCTTTTTGCATTTGAGGCAATCTATAATTTTTTATGTAAACAGGAGTGTCCTCCTTCATGTATAATTTTTGTTTGTAAAAGTTATTAGAAGAAATTGGTTCTGTTTCTAGTGCAAATATGCTATGAATTCTGTGCATAATGTTGTTAACTGAGAATTGACAAATTTTGGAAAGTTTTTGGTTAATCTTTTCAATTTTTCTGTACAGTTAAAATTTGTATTGTGTGTGTTTGTTTTAGTTAGTGTGTAATCGTCTAAATTTTCGGTATTAATCTTGTAATTTTGAATAGTTGTGTTTTTATGTGTTGTGTTGATAATTCTAACAAAAGTTTGATCTTTATCTGTGATAGTGTTTGCTATGAAAATGCCTTCAGATAATTGTTGGTGTGGTATGAAGATGTTTTTGTTATCGGTATTTACTTTAACTTGTCTAATGACTTCAGATCTAGCAGGGATAGTAAGTGTGTTGACCGACAGACAATTGTTAGGTGCATTGTTATTGTTTGGGGAAAATCATATGGCCTTTGGATTAATTTATCCTCTGTTTTGCTATAATCTAAGATACAATTGTATTTCTTTATGAAATCTAGTCCTATTATTCCGTCGCATGGGATTGGAAAGTCGTCTTCTACAACATGGAATTTGTGGTAAATTAGAAGGTCATCACCTTTTAAATCCGCTTTAATTGTGCCTAATGTGCTGGTTATTCCCTGACCGATGCCCTTTAAATCTGTAATTTGTTCTTTATTAATTTTGTGAGTTTTGCTAATTTGATGCATTTTTATAATGGAAATGTCTGCTCCCGTATCAATTAAAAATTTTGAAATCGAATTATTTAGGGATGTCCTTGTAGATATATAGCTGTTTAGATTTAGGTTTAGTACGCATATTTTTCTTTCTATTAATTTTGAAGTGGAGTTTCCTGGTTTTCCGTCTGGGTGCAGCTGCGCACGTTACGGGTCTGGTTGTAGGATCTATTGCCGTTTTGGGCTTGTGATCCTCTGCGGTTATTGTTGTTGGATCTTGAGTTATTGTTGTATCTCGGTTGTGGTCTAAATCTCCTACTTTGGTAGTTCCCATAATTGTTACTTCGGTAACCACCGCGGAAATTACTCCGGTACTGACTCTGTTGGTGTATATTCAAAATCGTGTTTGAGCTGCCCATTATTTCGGTACAGCTGTTGGTGAACTTAGAGATTGCATCGTTCATTGTTGTGAACGTTCCTGCTTGCATTATCATTCTGACCTTGTCATTAGAGCAGTTTTTGCACAAAGCTTTGACTGCTGCTTGTGTTGAATATCTCGTTGCCTAGTCTGGGTTAAGTCCATCCGAGATATAAGCTCCTTCTAATGATTTGGTAATTTTTTCTATTTCTGTTGTGTATTGGTTAGCCGTTTTACTACGTTGTTGAACGTTTAGGACTTTGGCGGTTAAAACCTCTACCAATTCACCTTTTATCGCGCTTTTCAGCTTTGTTTTTATTTGTTCAATCGTGTTTTCATTACTTATAAAATTTCTTGCCGTTCCTTTTAGTTTGGTCTTTATCATTGTTACTGCAACGGCTTCGTGAGTATCTTTGATTTGATCAAGTAGATCAAGGGCGTCTAAGAAGCTGTGTAAATTCTCCGGCTTACCATCAAACTCTGGTAGCACTGATGAAGCAGATTAATAAATTCAACTACGGATTTTGGCATTGTGACGTTTGTAATTGGGATGATTGGGGTTTTTAGTTCCTTGTTTTTGCACACTGGTGGAGTCTGATTCAAAGAAGGTGATGGAGTTCGGCTCCGACCACGTTCTGATAAAAGTAAATTAAAATCAACCTGGAGTTCTTCCTTTACTGTGGTTGGTATTGTTATTTCTATATTGTGCCTAGCTAGAGAAGATACCAATCTATCTCGTACGGCGTAAAAAAATTGGTAAGCTTCTTTTTGGTGTTCTTCGGTAAGTATAAGAGTTCCTACCTTGATAACCTGTCTTATACTATTTAAGGCTTCCAAAATTATGTTCAAATGCTTTACTAATGTTTCTGTTGTTATGGGGGTACTTTTATTTATACATTTATATGACTTATTAGCTTTTAGTTTTTCTTCAGTTAATGTATCGTGGATTTCTTGCCAATTATTCATTTCTTGGCATATACAATTTTTGTTTAGATGCGTTGTTGCACATTGTTCAATTGTCTCAATTTATTCTTTATATAATTTTTTATTAAAATTGCAATTGCGACAATTAAACATGCAGAAACGCATGCGAAAATAGTCAACCATTTATCAGGGAGCTCTTCTTTGTTTTCTATAATTTGGTGTGGTTCGTATTTAACTACCCTGTTTTCATAACTCTTTTCTGCTATTCCTATCAAGATACCATTTAGTGCAATTTTCCACCAAGTCATTTTTATATTTTACGGTTGAAAAAAAAAAATATGAATTAGAAAAACAGTTTTCCCTGATTGTTAGTTCTGTTTTTTTTTTTTTTTTTATTTAATGCTAAAAATATAAATATATTTTTTTTTTTGTACTTATAGCTGTCTTAAATTTTAAATTTCTTAATTATCCTTTTGGTGGTTTTGTGTTGTTGTCTTTGCTGGGTTCCACCCATTTTTGCGCATGTCTTTCAGCTTATTTATTAAAACCTTCCCTTGTTCGCCGCGACTGATGGTGATTATGCGTCGTAGTTCAGCGCACTCTTTTTGATATTTTCGTTTTTTGCCTCCCCGTTTTTTTGTTTAATTTCACCGCTTATGCTCTCTCGAAATTCCTTAAGGTTTGCTTTTTGGCGGTTTTGCCTTTGCCTGTATTCCTCTAATGTTATTGGTTTGGGACCTACTACGTTTTTAGTGGGGGTGTATTTGGGATAATTTTTGATATTTTCTGATCCTTTCGGGATGTATTCTTCTACCATAATGGTAGTGTTCGATTTAGGTTTGGTAGGATCTCGATTTGAGTAACGTTGGCAAAGTCTAATTTTGAGCTTTCAGGAACTAGCCTTGAGCTTGTAGTTTTAAAATTGGAATGGCAGGATCTGGTTTTAAAATTGGGATGGCAGGATCTAGCTTTAAGCTGGCAGGATCTAGCCTTAAGCTGGCAGGATCGCCATGTAATGCTTGGGGGTATAGCAAGTATTATCTGAGCTCTTCAGCCGTATCAGTCCGAGCATTAGAATGCACGATTCGATTCATGGAAAGAGTGAAACTATAAGTTTATGTCTTAGACCAAGAATGAATTTATTTCGGCTCATCGCCGTCTTTTATATGTTTACAATCTACCTTATGAGTAATCTACTTTACAAACTTACATTTTTAAGTCGTTAGTCATCTATGTTATTGTGCAATAATAATATGGGTTCAATCGACTTTATGTTATTGGAGAAGTGCAGCGCAAGCTAAATTCATTTGAATACTTTGGCCTAGTTATTGCCAAAAGTATATTGAACTTATTTATTGTGTGAACATTTTGTTTTGCTTAGCTGTCATGCTACAATATCTCGTGTAGCTGATTGGCGAATTGAGTCCACTTAATGAGTCGGAGGGGCTTAACTCGTTCATCCCATTCAGTTCCGTCTATCCATAACTCTTGCAGTAAAATCTTGGCCTGAATCATAATCGGCGTAAGCCACCCTGGGGGGTCAAAAAGTTTTGCAACTGAGGAGACAATTTGTCGTTTTGTACTAGCGGAAGAAAGGGGTATAGAATCCACAGTATATGAGAAAGTGTCAGTTAGGGCATTCCATTGAATGCCGAGAGTTTTGCTGTTGCTTGCTTTCTCGAACTCCAGCAGGTTTGTGTCCAGCAAGTCCTCCTTGTTGATATCCTTTAGTATACTGGAGTGATTGGCCGTTATTTTCCTTAAGGGGAATCCTGCAGAATCTAGAACTTTGATGACTTCAGAAAGAGATTGTTCAGCCGAGAGAATATCATGACTGCCAGAGAGAATGTCATCAACATACGTTTCTTCGGTTAAAACCGGGCCAACTTTCGGGAAAGTTTCTACCATGTCTTTGGCTAGCTGATGGATTGTACGTATGGCGAGGTAGGGGGCACAGTTGACTCCGAAGGTGACGGTCTTCAGACGGTAGTCTTTTATAGGATCACCCGGAGACGATCGAAAGACGATTCTCTGATAGTTTCTATCGTCTTCGTGCATGAGAATTTGACGGTACATTTTTTCAACGTCCCCGTTGAAGACAAACTGGTATGTCCGCCATCTGAGAATCAGGAGCATCAGATCAGGTTGGAGAGTAGGGCCGGTATAGAGAACGTCGTTAAAAGAGTAGCCAGATGCGGACTTTTTAGAGGCGTTAAACACGACCCGTACCTTCGATTTCTTTTTCTCGGGTTTTATGACTGCATGGTGGGGGAGATAAAATGAACTGCATTTACCATCTTGAAATGTTTCATAGCAACCGGTTTCCTCCATGTGATCGAGGGTGAGGTATTCTTCTGAGACACTATCGTATTGGGTCTTTAGATCAAACTTCCTTTGGAGACTTTTTTCCATTCCGAGGAATTGACTCAAGGCTGCTGACCGAGAATGGCATAAGGCAATAGACTCTGGAAAACTGGGCTTAAAGGCGATCCTAACAATGTAACGACCGTTGTTGTTGCGTGTTGTTGTAGCTGCATAAAACTCCTCGCTAGCCTCGTCTTCCGGGGTTGTATGGCGAATGGTTGGTACTTCCTCAAGTTCCTACAACTTGCGCAATAGGGAGTTCAGGTTGTCATTGGTCACCTCGGAGACTTGCGTGAAGAAGGAAGCTACAGTCACAGAAGCTTTACCGCTGAGGATCCATCCGAAAATGGTTTTCTGCGCTAAGAGGTTCGGACATAGTTTTTCGACGCCATTTTCCATAATTTGGGGTATTATGTCACTGCCTAGGACGAGATCTATTTGAGCAGGCGAGTGACAGTTAGAATCAGCAAGGTTGAGGTGTGCCCATTTTGTCTGGAGCTCCTTGGTGAGTCTGACGTTTGGAAGCATTTTCGTGAGTTGGGGTAATACTATGGCCTCAGCATTTATTTTTGTCTTCAGATCAGCAGATACCAAAGTCAGAGAGCAAAGTTTATTTGAGGTCTGAACTACTTTACCGCCCATTCCTGAGATTTTAAATCTAGAGGGTTTGAACGGAAGTTGAAGCCTAGCTTGAGCTTTGGTGGAAATAAAGCTTCTTTCCGATCCCTGGTCTATGAAAGCTCTGAGTTTAAAAATGTCTCCCCTATGTTCTAAAGGTACGATAGCAGTGGGCAAAATTATTTTGCAATCGTTTTCCGCATAGAACGATTGGATCTGGCTTTTCTGGGAGCAGGATGGTTCATCATTCTGAAGTTCGACCTGGTCCGGGGTTTCGCTCGTAGGGTTCGTAGTTGTGGCTTGTGACGACGTCTTTTGCACTCGAGGGGGTTCGCTCTTCGGCATGGCTGTTGAGTCTTCGCGAAAAACTGAGTTGTGCCGATCTCGACATTGATTACATGTCTGAGTGCTGGGACAGTCTTTCAATATGTGTGACTGAGAGAGGCAATTGAAACACATATTGTTTTCCCTAACGAACTTCTTACGATCAGAGATTGACAATTTCTTAAATTTAAAGCAACTGATCAGGGGGTGAGAAGAGGTTTTACACATTGAGCACTTGTACATTGTACGCTGCTCTGTCATATGAGACTGGGTGTGGGAAGTCGACCTATTTTGAAACTGATTCGACTGTTGGGGTTTAAAATATGGCCTAGCTTGGGGATTGACTTTAAATTTATTTGGTCGCCATTGATCTACTCGTTCTACGACTTCATAACGAGTAGTGAGGAACTGGTCCATTTGAGACCAGTTTGGAAGTTCTTTCCTCGAAGTCAAAGATTGCTCCCACAAAGTGACTGTGTTTTCTGGGAGCTTAGAGGTAACGAGGTAAATTAGTATCGGGTCCCAGTTATCCGTGGAGACTTGTTGCGTGGCAAGAATCTGAAGGCAATTATTTACCGAGGATTGCAACTTTTGGATATCTTCACTATTCTCAGATATGATGGGTTTTAGAGTCATGAGGGCACGGATTTGATTATCTACGAGGACACGTCTGTTCTCGTATCGAGATCTTAGGGCTTCCACGCCAAAGCGAAATTATCATCAGTCAAGGGAAATTTATGAACTATTTGCGCGGCCTTTCCCTGTGTTTTGTATCTGTGGTGATACAATTTTTGCGCTTGAGTGAGTTTCGGGTGGTTAATGTAAATCGCAGTGAACATGTCACGAAACGAGGGCCATTTTTCATAACCACCGTAAAATATTTCCGTATCGCAAGGAGGGATTTTCTGATGAATTCTTTGTTTCGGGGGGAGGCGGGGGGTTGTTTGCTTGTTTGATCAGCTGCAGCTGATCTTCCATCTGCGCTTTTGTGGTTTCATATGTTACGAGGCAAGAGCTATATTTGCTATAAGAGGAGGTTGCAAAATCTTCGGGAAGCTCTTGATCATCGATTTCCACAATATTGTCAAACGCTGTTTGAACTCTGTTCCAAAACTTTTCGATATTCGAAGTTTTAATTTTGAGGGAGGACTCCGTGTTTTCTTCTAGGGCCGTTGACGTAAACCGAGCACAATACTCCAAGAAGATATCTGTTTCCGTTGTGAATTTCTTAGGAGAATTCGAAATTTTAAATTTTTTAACAACTTTGCTTTGGGGTTGGTGTGATTCTGGGGGTTACTCTGTTTTTTTTCACTGTCACTCATTTTTAAGCTGGGTTATGAGTGTTTAGAAATTTTAGGAGATTTTTGAAATTTGAGAAAATTATTTATTAAAAATTTTTTTTTTTTTTTTTGAAAAGATAGTGTTTATTTGCTGAGTAACTGAGTGTGAGAGATTTTGAATATAAATATTCACGTTACTAGCAAGAGGGAAACAATTTCAAAGGCAAAAAAAAATGTTTGAGGTGAATAAATTTTGAGGGTGTATTTTAAGAAAGTTGACCACTGTACCGCGTTTGTACTGTATTTGTACGTATATATTGGGGTGGTTTAAATATACGTGGGAGACAAAATAAAGCAATATACTAATCTTAGTTATAATGAGGTTTATTTTTAGCGAGGTTCGATATCTTTAAACTGTAATAGGGGAGGAGTTATGCGGGAAAAATCGGCACAAAGTACACAAATTTGAAATGGAGAATTTTTGCATTTAATACGAGAAAAAATTTTGTTAAACAGTATTACAGACTCTGAACCACTCTTGTACCACTGTGCACGAGATATATTTATTTCTTAAATTAATATTTAATTCTTTTTGAGAAAAATAAATAAATTGAGAAAGCAAATTTAGTGCACAAATTTTGAGTCGAAAAATTTACAAGTGTACCCACCGTAACTAAACGAGTTTTCTTAAATTTTCTTTGCATATATGTACCGTACTTTATAGAGGAGACAAAATAGGGTTATTGCCTTTTCTTTTATATATTGAAAAAAAGGGGCCAATTTTGGCGGGAAGCACAAATTCTCGAGACTAATTGTTATGAACTTTCAATATTTTAATGTTTTCTACCGTGTAAGGGGAGGGGGTATTATTTCATTTAATACTCACGGTTTGATTACAATTGGGTACTTATTTGTTGTTTTTGTTGGCGCTGGTTCCTTTTTGGCTACGAAGGACCACTGAATATTGCAGTGTCCTTACTGTTGCTGCACTAGGGTCTTGGTGGTTGCAGTGGCTGGGGAATGGTCCAGATGCTGGTGATCGCGGCTAGTAAAATTAAATACCTCTAGTTGGTGATTGTGCACAGAAATGCGACGGTGATAGTGAAGGTTGGGGGTTGTTATTTCGCGGCGGGAAATTAATATGCGCACGAGTATTTAACAAAAGGAAACACCTTTCGACTTCGTTTCACAATTTTATTCACGTTAATTTTAATTTAAATAGTTTAATAATTTAATTGGCGAATACAAAGCGCGAGATCAACTTTTCTTTTCGAGTATAGCGAGAATAATAATCAAAAGCAAACCGAATATCGAGACAGAGCAGAACGAGCGACCGGCTGACAAGTGTGTGTATGTGTGTGTGCACACCTGTCAGACGGTTGCTGGCGTTGCCAGCGCATCGTATTGCTATTCAGCGAGCGTGAATAAATATATAAATTATTTTAACGAGCCTTACACTAATGCTAGTATGTACATATATACATAAATATAGAAATTCATATTTTAGAGAGATATTTAAATTCAAATTCAATAATTCAAGAAATATATTAAAATAGATAAAAATTTTAAGTTCACGGTCGCGTGAACAGATATGTTTAAGAATTCTTAAACATACTGCCAATGCCAAAAATATGAAAGTCCTTAATTATGTGTATTAATTTTTAAAATCTCATTTTAGCGTACACTTGTTTTCGTGTATTCATATGTATGCTAAATGATGGAAAAATTTTATAAAATATTCGTTAATTAAAAATACTTATTTATAGATGGTTTAATTCTGCTGCCTCCACCTTTATCCAGAACATAGGGTTTGAAAAGTGAAACTCCTCCTGTCCTCAATATATCACCATATTTTGTATGCTTGTTTGCCTTGCCATACTTGGTAGAGTGTTCTCGTGCTGTAACTGCAGGTAATGTTAATGGTGCTGGGACGCTGGGCTGCCAACTATATTCATCTCGTGACAGACTTGCCGCTCCACCACTTTTAATACCACCAATTTTTATTCCACCCTGTTGCTTAAATATTCCACCTTTATGCGATATTGTTGGATTAAAAGCTGTTGACTGTACTTGTTGATATAATTCTGCGGTACCTTCGATTAATAGGATCTAGTGCAGCTGTGTGGATAACATGGCGAGGTATTCTTGCCTCTTCAATTTGTGTCGGATTTCTTTGGCTTCTTCCTCTTGCTTCACTTTTAGTTTTGGTATTATAATTGTACTCTCCAATTTAGTTTCTTGTGCTTTTATTGTTGCAAAGCAAACTACATTTTCCTTGACTTCTAGATGAACAATTTCATTATGAGGCTTTTTGCAAATTCTGCATTGTATATTACTTTTACACGGATCACGATAGCTGTGATTTAAGCATTTAAAGCAAATTTGTGCTTCTTTAACATAACTTCGCCTCTGTTTTGTAGATATACCTCTGAATGTTCAGTAATTGTGTGGCCCATCATTTTACAATATTTACATTGCTTATGTGGGTGTTTTGTAGCAAATGAGTTAGCTTGATATATTTGTGGCTTTCGATTTTTATATACTTTTTCTTTTCCAGCCACAGCTTTGAAAGTTTGATAATGTTGATCTAGAAAGTCCATTACATCTGTTAATTTTTGAACTTGTCTGGTTTTCTTTATCGTTTGCTCATATAATTTAATGCCATCTTTGTCCAACTTTCGGACTATGATCCTTGCAATAAACGGATCAGCTTCTTCTAATTGTAAAGCTAGTGATTGTATTGCGTTTAGACACTCATTTGTATTGTCTAGCAACTGTCTTACACTTTCAGCATTTTCACAATTTATGGATGGTTGATCCATTATTCTGTCCCACTGTGTTGTGAACAGAATCCTCTTGTTATCGTATCTTTGTTTAAGAAGATACCATGCAGCCTGATAATTTTCAGTTGAAATTTGTAAATGTTGTATCAGTCTAGCAGCTTCTCCTTTCAAACATAAACGAAGTCGTAAAATTTTTTCAGCGCTTGACAATTGTTCATTTTTGTGAACCATATCTTGTAACACATTATAAAAATTTGCCCATTCTTTTATTTCCCCAAAAAATGTTGGAATTTTCAGTTTTTCCAATTCCAAATTAGGGCGATAAATAAACTTATGATCAACCTCCTGCTTAATTAAACCCTTTTCTAGGATTTCAAATTTTTTTAAATATTCAGCCACTACTTTATCGTAGGCTTCATCAACTTCAATATTTTTTGCTGGATCAGTGGTATAAATATTCTTTACGTCAGAGAACAAATTTTCTAAGTATTTACATTGAATGTTGCTGATTTCGCCCTCTATTTCAGACAAAATGTTTGCAAAATTTTGTATTTTCCTCATTATTCTCTGACTAGAATTATCGGTTGTTTTTATCTGTGCTGTGAGCTTACCGAACTCTGAAGGACCGGGCGCCTGCTTTTGAGCCGGCTTAAATGATACTTCAACCGAAAAAGCTTTTCTGTAACCCTGGACTATTTCTTCAATCATTAACGTGGTGCTATTATATTTGTCAGTCTTGAAATAGTCCTCACTTCTTCGGCCTTCGCCCGCGAAACTCTATTCTCTGCTATACTATTAGGTTTGTTTATTGGGCTGCTCTAGCTTACGCCAGATTGAGATATTTCACAAAATTGTGTTTAACGAACACTTTTCTTGCTCTAGGTTGCTCTATCTTTTGTTTCATGAGTACGCTCAAAACAAAACTAGAGTAATCCAGATCACAAATTTGTGCTCTAGCTTTTTTTATGGAGTAAGTTATAGCAGAGAAGCAATTGTCAGTCAGGAAAAAATAAATTTTTGAAAACTTCAAAAAAATTAGCTTGCAAGAAAATCAATATTTTTGTAAACGTGAACTTGCATTAATTTTGAAGATTTAAACAAAAAAACCAAATAAAAAGAAACTATCGAGATTCAAGTGTTTCATGGCATTTCTGCTCTGAGTTGCTCTTTTCTATTTTGACAGCTGCCCTGCTCTGCTCTGCTCTAACCTGCTCTGAACTTTTTTTGGTCAGTAAACAAACCTATTGTGTATTTGCAGAATTTTTTCGCTTATGTCCATCTGGGACTCAAGGGCTTTCCCTCTATTAATTCCCATTTTTAAGGTTCAAAATGATTACAAGTTGATAGAAAAATGCTTTCGGCTAATTTTCTTATAAAAAATAACAAACTTTCAGTCTTTTTTATTTTTTAATTCTTACACTTGCACTTGTTTTGCCTGTCAATAGCAGGACTTTTTCGCTGCCTAATTTCTTGGGCTTTTTTCTTTTTTTAATTCCTAGACTTGTTATTCTCCATAGGAATCGTTGGAGGAAATTGTTTTGGTCGCCCAGTTGACCTTGCTGTGCCTCTACTCACAGCGAGTTGTATTCCTTTGGATTACAAGTCTAAGTATTTTTTTTTAAACTTCACTGCACTACTAGCTGCATAGCAGCTAGTACGCGCACATGCACTTTTTTTTAAAAAAGCACCTTTCCACAGGTTTTTTTTTAAAGAGTTTTTTTTATTTTTGCTTAAAACACATTTTCTGTATTTGTATTTTATACACACGGCTCAACGGCTCGTATGGACCAAAAATGTTTAATTTATTACTGTCAACCCCTTACCACTGGTGGGGGGAAGTTGAACAGTTTTTTGAATTTAAAAAGAAAACCAAGAGTTTGAGAGGTTGTAAGCCTTCTCGTGAGAGTCAAAAGACTTCTGGTTTATTAAAATATGTACAAAGGTTTATATACAAAATCTTAAATCTGTGTTCCTATTTTAAATGTATTTGTTTGTGTGAAGTAACAAAAGGGCAATCAAAAAAAGGACTGATACTAATCATACTTTTACTATCAGTTGGTCTTTGTTGCTTTTATTGCCTTTTTACTACTTCTCAAGTGTTTCTATTTTAGAGATTATTTTAAATGGAAATCAATGCTAGGAGTCTAGCATATTGATTATTTATAGTTATTTATGTTAGAAAGTCTAATGGTGTGTGTGTGAATTGGTTGATGCAACTTATCATATTTGTGAGTAAGTATGTGAGTAAGTATCAAAATGTTTAAGTGCATTTATACTTAAACAAGTTATGAACCGTGAAATTTTCAAATATGCCTCCCTGAAAAGTGGGCGATGCCACGCCTACTTTTAAAAATTTATCAAAAAATCGTAATATAATGACTAGGGGGTTCATCCTACCAAACTATATCATTTTAGCCATTTCCGTTACCGAAGTATGTCAATTTATGTGATTTTCTAAATTTTCGATATCGAAAGTGGGCGTGGTTGAAGAGCGATTTTTTCCAGTTTCATCAGGTATACTCCCAACGATACTAGTATGCTTTGTGCCAAATAGCATCGTTCTACCCTAATCAGTTTAAAAATTACGACCAGTCGAATTTTCAAAAATGCCTCCCTTAAAAGGGGGCGGTGCCACGCCCACTATAAACATTTTTGGAAAAACTCATAAAAGAATGACCAGGGGGATTTACCTATAAAATTATATCATTTTAGCCATTTCCGTTACCGAATTATGTCAATTTAGGTGATTTTAGAAATTTTCGATATCCAAAGTGGGCGTGGTTGGAGGTCGATTTTATCCAATTTCATCAGGTATACTCCCAACGATACTAGTATGCTTTGTGCCAAATTCCATCGTTCTATCGTAATCAGTTTAAAAGTTACGCCCAGTCGAATTTTCAAAAATGCCCCCCTTAAAAATGGGCGGTGCCACGCCCACTATAAATTTTTTTTGGAGAATCATAAAAGAATGACAAGGGGGGTTCATCTATAAAATTATATCATTTTAGCCATTTCAGCTGCCGAGATATGCCAATTTGTGTGATTTTCGATATCGAAAAAGGGGGCGTGGTTATCATCCGATTTCACCATCGCAAAGATCATCAGCCAGGCTCATAAATATAAGAAGGGTGGATCTAAGAACCCTCATTGGGTATTATACGGGACATTGTAGTCTACGTTATCACCTGAGTAAATTGAATTGTCATACAACAATTTGTCGGTTTTGCGAACTGGACGATGAAACGCCGGTTCACACACTCTGCGAATGCATTGCGTTAGCAAGAAAGAGAGTTTGCTACCTAGGTGGTGTCACTCTCAATCCGTTCTTGATATGGAATAAAAAACCTGAGGAGGTGCTCAAATGTATAAAGAGCCGCCGCATACAGCAATAAGCTGATAAGTCACATAATATTTCGTATTAATGGTCGCCGTGTAATAAGGCCTTTTAATAATAATAATAATCATCCGATTTCGCCCATTTTAATAGCAACATACCTTGACCAGTAACCTGTATACAAAATTTCATGCAAATATCGGACGGACATGCCTTAATCAACTCCTCTCGATTATTTTGTGCCGTTACATACAACCGTTATGTGAACAAAATTTATATACCATTGTACTAGTACTAGTACGCTGGGTATAAAAATGAAAATTTGGAGTTAGAGTTTTTATTCCAATTTTTAGACTGCGGCGCTTTTTCAAATATTTTAAAATCATAATAAAATACGAAAATTTGGAGTTGAAACTCGCGCTATTTTTTATAACATGATGATGATGATGATGATGATTTCTCCATTCTCATTTTTACTTGGGATAATGACACGAGCCTACAGTGTCACAATCCCAACTTTTCTTAATTTGGGATTATGACACAGCAAGGGAGTGTCATAATCCCAACTGTCTTACTTGGGATTTTGACTAATTATACCTTTCATGAACATGAAATGGTATTATAACTTTGGTCCGATGTTTGTAAATATGAGAAGAAGAAGAGATAGACCCATCAATAAGTATACCGAAATGATCAGGATGACGAGATGAGTTGATTTAGCCATGTCCGTCTGTCCGTCTGTCTGTCTGTCTGTTTGAACGCAAACTAGTCCCTCAGTTTTTGAGATATTTGGCTGAAATTTGGTATGCGGCCACCATTTTCCAATATAGGAATCATTTGTCGGAACCAGTAAGATCGGACCAATATAACATATAGCTCCCATACAACCGATTATTCCGATAAACGGATTTTGGGCTATAACTCCTGTAATTAAACACGAAGGAACGTGAAATTTTATAAGTGTTGCTATTTTTATATGTGAAATATCGATGCTGAAAATCATAGAGATGGGATAAATATTTCACATAGCTCCCATACAATCGATTATTCCGATAAACGGATTTTGGGCTATAACTCCTGTAATTAAACACGTAGGAACGTGAAATTTTGTAAGTATTGCTATTTTTATATGTGAAATATCGATGTTGAAACTCATAGAGATGGGATAAATATTTCACATAGCTCCCATACAATCGATTATTCCGATAAACGGATTTTGGGCTATAACTCCTGTAATTAAACACGTAGGAACGTGAAATTTTGTAAGTATTGCTATTTTTATATGTGAAATATCGATGTTGAAACTCATAGAGATGGGATAAATATTTCACATAGCTCCCATACAATCGATTATTCCGATAAACGGATTTTGGGCTATAACTCCTGTAATTAAACACGTAGGAACGTGAAATTTTGTAAGTATTGCTATTTTTATATGCGAAATATCGATGTTGAAACTCATAGAGATGGGATAAATATTTCACATAGCTCCCATACAATCGATTATTCCGATAAACGGATTTTGGGCTATAACTCCTGTAATTAAACACGTAGGAACGTGAAATTTTGTAAGTATTGCTATTTTTATATGTGAAATATCGATGTTGAAACTCATAGAGATGGGATAAATATTTCACATAGCTCCCATACAATCGATTATTCCGATAAACGGATTTTGGGCTATAACTCCTGTAATTAAACACGTAGGAACGTGAAATTTTGTAAGTATTGCTATTTTTATATGTGAAATATCGATGTTGAAACTCATAGAGATGGGATAAATATTTCACATAGCTCCCATACAATCGATTATTCCGATAAACGGATTTTGGGCTATAACTCCTGTAATTAAACACGTAGGAACGTGAAATTTTGTAAGTATTGCTATTTTTATATGCGAAATATCGATGTTGAAACTCATAGAGATGGGATAAATATTTCACATAGCTCCCATACAATCGATTATTCCGATAAACGGATTTTGGGCTATAACTCCTGTAATTAAACACGTAGGAACGTGAAATTTTGTAAGTATTGCTATTTTTATATGTGAAATATCGATGTTGAAACTCATAGAGATGGGATAAATATTTCACATAGCCCCATACAATCGATTGTTCCGATAAACGGATTTTGGTAGATAACTCCTGTAATTATATAGGTAGGAAAGTGAAATTTTGGAAGTATCGCTATTTTTATATGCGAAATATCCATGTTGAAAATCATTGAGATGGCGTAAATATTTCACATAGCTCCCATACAATCGATTATTCCGATAAGCGGATTTTGGGCTATAAGTCCTGTAATTAAACACATAGGAACGCGAAATTTTGGAAGCATCGCTATTTTTATATGTAAAATATCGATGTTGAAAATCATTGAAATGGGATAAATATTACACTAGCCCCCATACAATCGATTGTTCCGATAAACGGATTTTGGTAGATAACTCCTGTAATTATATCGGTAGGAACGTGAAATTTCGTAAATGTTGCTATTTTAGAATGTGGAATGTCGATGTTAAAAATCAATGAGATTGGACCGTATGAGCTAAAGTTTCGGTATGAGCTAAAGTTAAATTCACACAGGCTGTACTGGGGATCAAACAGTGAAAATCGTGACGCTTATTCATGAAAGGTATTTAGCCTTCGGCACAGCCGAAGACAGCTTTCCTTACTTGTTTTTATTTGGGATTATGACACCCAGTCTATAGTGTCATAGTCCCAAGTAAAAAGGTTGGGATTATGACACTGTAAGGGGAGTGTCATAATCCCAATCTTTTTACTTGGGATTTTGCCACTTGTGACTATGACATGTCACCGCGAAGGGGGTGAGAATCGAGGGAAATAGTACACTTGAAAGTGTACCGTCAACTCGTTTCAAGGTTTTCTTGCTATCTCCTTCACTCCTCCTTGTACCCCCATATTTTGTTTCATAATTGCTTTCAAAAAAAGTGTAGACACGAATAGAAAACACAAAAGAGAACGCCAGCAGAGTTGAAAGCAATACTTGACAAATGTAAAACCTAGCGACAGCAGCACGACGCGACACAACATAGTTGATCAAATAGGCAACTTTTTGGTCGCGTCACGTCGTGTCGCTAGGTGTGCCCGTACCTTAAGGCTGAACTGACCAGATTTAACTACAAGACAAGAATTTGTAGTTTTATTGCAACCATGTGAGTGTTTGACATCAAGGAATTATGAACCTATTCTCTGCTTTATCTTTTCCATCTTTTTATTCTATTCTTCTTAATTCTGTTGCTACTCTCAAATAAATCTGTATTCTAATAGTAGACAGCAAATTCGTGAAGTGGGCACGCTATTTTTCACAATGCTAGCGATTTTTTTTGCTATTTTATTGCCATAAGTTTTTCTTTCTAAATGAATATCTCAAAAACTGGTGTTCAAATGAAATGAAATTTTGAGGGTATGTTGATATGAATTTGTACTTTATAGAAATTAATTTAAATTTTTTTTTACTACTTTTTAATAACATTTATTTTTAACAATTTTTTTTCAGTGTTTTCAATCGTGTAAAAATATGTTTCCTTACAAATTTTATTGCCTATATATATTTAGGGCCGCTTGCATAAAAGCCGATAACGACTAATCGCCCGGTTACCGGAGTTTAGTTGACGTATTTTGCTCGGGTAGCTGTCAAACTAATCACCGATTAGTCGTTATCGGCTTTTATGCAAGCGGCCCTTAATTGTGAAAAGAAATTTTTGGGATCGCACTTAACTTCGTAAGTATTTGATTTGTTGCATTGTGTATCAGTACAAGTGTGGAATCTTCTGCATAAACGTCAAATTTTCAAAGTGAGTTTAACACCTGATGATCAGAGTTGCTTTTTTGGAAAATAGTATCATTTAGCGCCGAGTTGCATTCGATTTCGTAAAAAAATTAGTAGTAAATAAAGGGGTAATAGTTCTCTAAATTTATAAAATAAGGTGAAAAATAATAGTTGAAAACTTCTTAAGTCTGGTTTTCATTAGGTAAAATTTTGATAATTTCTATCGACTTTATCGAAAAATGCGGTAATTGTCTACTTTAGCTGTCAACTGCTAATATATTAGCTAAAATTATGGAAGGGGGCTAGAAGGGGGTTTCAGTGAAAAGTTATGGTCAAATAACCGAAAATTGGCCCGGATTCGATACCAAAATTGGGGCGGAATCCATGGTATTTATGTGCAGAACATCTTTCTGAGCTGGCGGCCTTCGGCCGTCCTTATAACCTGGGCTACGCCATCCCAGGTCCGGGGTGTTGCCTGAACCGTGCCACGGTACGCACTTTTTTTGACGTTTTTAGGCGCAGTCTAATGTAAATACAACAACCACATGAAAACTTGAAACTTGGATTGCAAATATCTCCTCAGAGAAGCAAAATATTAAAAAAAAAAGCGCTTCCGGATTCGTGATCCTGAGGCCAAAGTCCGCCTTTTGAGCCCCCTCCCATAATTTTAGCTAATTTATTAGCAGTTGACAGCTTAAGTAGACAAATACCAAATAAGCAACCGAATCTTGATAAAGTCGATGAAATTTTACACCTTTTGACCTAATGAAAACCAGCCTTTAGAGTTGTAATTTATAAAGTTTATTTTACATTTTGAACTTGTAGCACTCTCTTTTCAGGAATTATTTGCTACTTCTTAGAATTTGTAAAGATTTAAAAACGTACTGCAAAAGGCAACAAAAAAATTGAAACTGCTAACAACATGTCACGACAGGCCAATTGCATTATGCTGGCGAAATTCCACGGCCTTAATTTTGATAGGTACTTGGTTTATAAATTGAAAACAATCTATCTAAAAAAATTGTGTTCTCATTTTCTGATTTCTTATTTCGAACATTAAAATTTTTCCTGTAAAATAAATAAAATTTAATCGTTTTAAGTTTTGTATTTTTTGCAAAATATAATAAAAGTGTAAGTTTAATGATTCGCTTAAAAATTTCCCTACAAATTGGAATGAAAAAGTTGTGCAACACAGCAACACTTTTTTGCAAACAAGAACCCTGTCTCATTGTTTTGCGGTCCTGCACAAAACCCTGGTTTGCAGTAACCACAACAGCAACCCAGATTTTTGACATGGATGTGTGTTTTGACAATTGTGATTTGACGTTGAAGTGTGTTTTGACATTTCTGTCAAAGCTACATTTCACACTTTATGTTATACACAATGATTTGTTGCATGTCATGACAGCGCGCATCCCTTGCAAACGATACAGTTTTTTTTTGGCGTTGAAAGAAACGAAGCATATACATACCTACATGCGCTACTGCATAAGTGACAACCGCCAAAAAATTGTATCGATTTCTAGGGATTCGCGCTGTCGCGTCATGGAAATTTTTTTTTCACAGTCTGAATTAAATATATATACGTAATAAATTTTGTAAGGAAACATGTTTTTTACACGATTGAGAACACTGAAAAATTAATGTCATTAAAAAGTAGTAACAAAAATCTTTTTTCATGAAAATTGGATTTCTATAAAGTTCAAATTCATCTTAACATGCCCACAAAAGTTCATTTCATTTGACCCGCCAGTTTTTGAGATATTCATTTAGAAAGAAAACTTATTGCTTCTTTAAAAACGGGATTTAGCAGGTTTACACTTTTAGCCGACGAATTCTGAAATTTATAAATATTTTCAAAGACTTAAGTCTTACTTTGTACTACTTGAAGAAACAAATAAATATAATAGCCAATCTCTTTTTTAATATCGTTTTCCACTGTTTCAACAACTTGTTCACGTTTAAACAGCGTACATATTCTCAAGACATCTATTTACTTCACAAGGTTATTCCTCCATCATGCACTTTACATAACTTAAAACCTTTACGACACCAATTTCAATTAAATAACTGAAATCAGTTTAAAGTGTTTGCAATAGCCCTGCAAAAACGCGATTACCCATCCTACTCCAAGAAAAGTGCAATTAGATATAAAACAAAGATGCTCAAAAATAACCTGGCGATGTCCTAGGATTGGACCACCTAATCCATGGAGTACGGGATGGAGTAATCATCCCGTACTCCATGGCGCACCCACACTAGAGTGTTTTCCAAAAAAGGTCAAACTAGACTCAATGGAGTAGAAGGCGTAGCGAAGGAACACCCACTCCAACTCTCGCTTTTCATTGGAGTACTAATTGTATACAGGTGGTCCAATCCGAGGAAATCGCCATGTTAACTGGACCACCTTTTTTGTATGAAATAAGACTACTGTTGAATACTCCGGTATTGGAACACTCTACAGAGTATTGATTAGAGTACATTGCCACTTTTGTAGGGAGTAAATTGTCCACAAAAAGATTATATTTTACATGCTAAAATTTTCCCCCCGTCTAGTGTAGTTGTCTGTTGTCTTCACAGAAGAGAACCTCGGCAGTTTTAGGTAATGGTTTTGGTTGATAGCTTCATTTTCTATTGGTTCATCAAATTCTTCCAACGGTGACTCCCTGTAAAAAAAGGCAATAATTATACTTTTCAACTAATGACAAATTAACATAACCTAAGAACTGTGACAGTAAGTTTTAAAATATATCTTAACTTTAGCTTATCCTTTCCTATACCCTACCGGACATTTCTTATGCACACTAATGCGCGGTTTTCAGTGCAAGTTTAAACCACAGACAAAGTTGACTAGAGTTTATCCCACTCGCGCTGAAGTTTGAACCTGCACTGAAAAACCGGGCCTTATCCATAAGTAATCTTTTTGGTCGCCCTGAAAAAAATGTGCGATTGATCTCTAGAGATAGTTGTCCTTGATTAATATATTTTTTCCACAGTTGGGTACAGTCCAATATGAGTGAAATTTTCTCAAACGGGCACACTAAAATTCAACTTGTCGGTATGAATCTTTTTATGGTCGGATCATAGTCCCGGTTTCACCATCGCGACTAAGATAAAACTAAGTTTTGACTTGAGTTAGCCCAGATTTGGGGCTAACTTACTTTTGGGTTTCACCAAATGAGCGACTTGAATAACTTTGCACACAATAACCCAGTCGGCTGTTTTGTACATAGTCGTGTTTTTCTTACGCTTTCACGCAGCGCATGCAATTCAAATGAGTACAATTCAAAACATACACGCTACGCACGTTCTAGTGTACCCACCTACACTGAAATAAGTTTTTATAGCTCAGTTGATATATACTGTGGAAATGGATGTGTTCTTTTTTTTAAATTATTTTTTGATAAACAATAAATTTTTTTATAAACAAATATAAATTTATCTGCCTTCTACACTGTATACAAATAAAACTTTTTTCCAGTGTTGTTTTACAATGCCTCTTTGAAAAATTTAAGGTAAGAAAATTTAGTACAATTCAAAAACACACACGCAACTAATCTTTAAGTGCACCTACCAAACAAATTCACTCGTTTTGTTAACCAGTGCTGCCAAGGGCGTACGAACGATCAAAAAATTGTTTTTATATACCCAGCCAACTTTTTCTATCGCGGATGTGCCCATAAAGTTACTTCAAGACGTTGAATTTCATCGCAGAAGTTATCGCTTTTTCTTCTTTTTCCTAACCTCGTTCAGGAAAAAGTGTTCCCGTAAACGTTACACCCATACTGACACTTATGTGACATATCGAAAAGTGGCTTTTCAGTGTCGTCTCAAAGGGGCAAAATAGTTACCGGAAAATAATAGAATGTGAAGCTACGGAGTGTAACTTTCAAGTGTCGACTGGAAGACATTGAAGCGTTACATTTAATTTTCCCCTAGAGTTTTCACCTTTTAATACAAAGTAACCAAACGTTTAACAATTATGGTTTATTTTTCATTTTCATTGATATTTTAAATCAGTTAAAGCGTGAATTAGGTATAGTATTAAAACGGATTTTAATAATTGACCGTCCTATTAAATAATTATTTAAAGTTTGTAACGTAGCAAGATACGTATTTATAGCATACCATTTATTTCCTGCAATATCTGGTATGGCAATGCCAAGTATGGCAATGCCCTACCAGGCAAAAAAAAAACACACTCTGACAGCACTTTGGCCTGAGAGTCCACTTATTTTGAGTAATTGTTTCTATAGTAACTAAAGACCTATGTTTGTCTCTTTTCCACTTTGCTTGCATTGAATACATTGTGTACCAGTACAAGTGTGAACTCTTCTTTTGACAACACACATTAAAATGTCGGTTTGTTTACATCCTGCACATATTAAAATGTCGCCAGCACCGAATAACAGAAAAGCAATGGCTCTGTTTAACATCCTGCACACATCAACATGGCGGTCTCCTATCTTTTACCGAATGGTAGAAAGGGATGGGAAGATGGAAAGAGGTGAGACAAAAAAGGAAATTAAAAACAGGCGATTAACTCACTTTGAAATTTTTACGCCTATGCCTATGATATCACACTTGTTATTAACCACAATCTCAAACAGGTGTTAAATTCATTTTAGAATTTTGACGTCTATGCAGAAGAGTTTACACTTGTACTGATACACAATGATTGTATAACATATTTTTAAAAGGATTTCTGTTAGAATAACTTCGCTCTGTCGAAGAATACAAAAGGCGTGTTGCCTCTAAATTTTTAATACAAAGTGAAATTCTCAGAAGTTTGACAAAATACTAAGTTGACTGCGTTGCTGTGTGGACAACGTTGGTTGGCTGCTGCAAAGTAGTTGACTATTCCCAACGATCGCTAAACGATTTTGCCCTTATAGTTTTAGGGCCGCTTGCATAAAAGCCGATAACGACTTAGCTGGTTAGTCCTACATAAATTTCAACTTTTTGCGATTTGAATAAAATATAATACCACGAACCCGCTGTGTTTACTATTTAAAAAAAAATAAAAGAGTATCCAACAACTTCAACTCTACAATTGGCCCCCAACTAAGCGGCTACAATTTTTTATTCAAAATTTCGCTACCAAGAAGAAGTCCACGACTAAACAAAATGGTGTCTCTAAGTCAGTAGCCGGCAAACAGAGAGGACGCAATATGTGGGAGTATTCGTGTATTACGCTCAAAAATGCTTGTGTGTTGGTGGTATTGCACTGGCAAAAATTTGTATGTTGTATAACTTAACACAAATCTTGACGACGGCCACTAAACAGCAACAGAAAACATAGAATTACTCGGGGTGACCCTGTCTGACATTTAGGCAGGGCTACACCTCGCTACAACAACAACAACAACGGCCACTAAACTTATATTTAATAAGAAAACATATGTATATATTAGAGCGGGTCGATTTGTATGGACCCAAAAAAATTCACAGGGGCCCATGGCGATTATGGTTAATTGGATAATTTCAAGCATTTTTGCCGAAGAAACTATAGGTCTAACATGAATTTCGAGCCAGCGGATTTTTCAAACGTATTTTTTTTTCTTAAAAAAGTGATTCACTTGTTAAAAAGCTGTGTTGCAAACTAAAAAAATTCATTCTATATATGCATTTAGGGGTTTTTTGAGTCGATAAACCCATTTCCGACATTCATTTTTTATTTTGACGTCCGCCAGAGGGCGTTTCCGTCCTTTTATTTTTGTATTTTTTTGTTTTAAGTAATTCACTCGTTGAAAAGCTGTATTGAAAACTAAAAAATAATCATTCTATATAAGCATCTGGGGGTTTTTGGGGTCGATAAATCCATTTCTGACATTAGTTTTTTCTTTTTACGTCCGCCAGACGGCGTTTACGTCCTTTTTGGATTTTATCTTTATTTTTACCTGGTTCACTTTAGAAAAGCTGTAATGAAAACAATAAAAAAAAAAAAAACATTCTATATGTGCATCTGGGAGTTTTTAGGGTATTAGGTATTGATTTTTTATTTTGACGTCCGCCAGAGGGCGCTTCCGTCTATTTTTTGAATTTTAACACCTTTTTCCGAAAATCAACAACAATGTTCCGAAAATCTATGAAATTCGACTTTCCCATAATGTAATTTCTTTTTTTTTAAGTAGACTAACACCTCGATTCTATATTCTTGTTAAATTGTCAAGATACAAATTTTTTTATCAAGTATTTTGAATTTTGCGTAAAAAACCAGTTTATTAAAATTAATTTCAAATTATTATTTTTTAAGCAGAATTCAAAATATTTGATACAAATATTTGGTTTTTTATCAAGATTGATAATTACAACTCCGATGGTTTGCTGGGTACTGTTTATTTACATTGTATTACAAACGACACACGTGATCCCGCTACTTTTCATTTCAATACTGTGTTTGCTATAGTTTTCGCGTCAATTGAAATTGATAATAAACAAACAAAAATCAACCAATAAATCAAGAAAAAAAGTTTTTAAGAAAACTAAAAGGTATGTATTAAAACAGTTATTAATAATGAAAAAGTACATGGTGGAAGTTAAAAATAATAGTTTGGTTTTGTGCAAAAAAAAATATTTGTTTGCTTAGTTTTTGTTTTTGTTTGGTATTAGGTTAACGGTGCTTTTTTTAAATCAAAGTTATACGTAGAGTTTATGTATGCGTGATATTATTTTAGTTCGGTTTCGATTTTTGAAAAATCCGCTAGCTCGAAATTCATGTTAGACCTATAGTTTCTTCGGCAAAAATGCTTGAAATTATCCAATTAACCACAATCGCCATGGGCCCCTGATGCAAAAAAAATCGTCCCGCTCTAGTATATATGTATCTTATGTTTTGTGTATACTTGAATATTTTTTAAAAGATTTTTAAAGAGTATAAAATTTTTTTTTATTAAAGAATTCCGAAGGTCGGATGTAGTACGAATGCTACGAGAAAGCTTCTCACCAGCAAAACCGGCATGGTGGATTTATTGCGATATTTTCGAGTGTAAGCAGCAGAAAACTGAGCCGACGGATACCTTTATCCGGAAAAAGCGTGCATTATTTGCCCACTTATCTAACGCTCCAGCCGAAGCTGTGCAAATAGATATCCCTACTAGACGGACCATCTATATATTAATAGGCTAACACTCTCCGCATACAAACTTTCGTAACCCAATTTCGTATAGTATTTATAGACAGATCTCTAGAATGGACTAATCTGGTGTCTCACCAAAAAAAAATTTGAAAATTATTTTTAGTTTAATTGTTATTAAACAAAAAAGAGGTCTCCAAACTCTCCAGCTATTTTGTTATCTCCACATTCTGTTATACCCGAACTATACATCACTATTCAGCACTCTTATAAAACTCCCGAAGACACAACCATCCGCTCATTTCCTTACACACACACGTACATATCTATGCAATGATCCAGCAGCTGCCACTTGCTTTTACTTTTGTGCAAAAAAAAACCAACAAAATGTACCAAATCATATCATCTTTGGCATCTAAACACCATTTGTAAGCTAAGAAATCCAGCTTCACTTCTGGCTTTATATATTTAACTTTTTGCCTATTGGTAAAGTTTATTTTTTTAACGATATGATTTTGTAAGAAAATTCCACAATGTTAAGATCGAAATTTAAATATCGTACGACTTTAACTAAAGAACAATTTTACTTGACACTAATGCTGATTTCGTTGAACATGTTTACACCCTTGCACAGAATACTGTAAAAGTGTGATAAAAGTGTACCCGTTCTACATGAAACTGCTAAATCGATAAAACGAACAAAAAACATTGCCCGTTTGCTACGCTATATGCATGAATAACTAGGTTTCGCTTATCAACCATATTCAATTGTTATTGCAGAATCCAATTTTTTCACCGAATTTGTCTGTCAAATAAAATTTTCGTCAGCTGATTTTCAGTGCAACCAATTACCCTGTGAAAGCTTCAGAGGGTAAAAAGTGTGAGTTTTTTAGGAAATGAAAATATATTCTGTTTGACGTTTTACCTTCATTTTGCAAACGAAAACGGAAAATTGAAGAGTGTAAAAAATGCGCATTTTTTGATGAAACGAAATCACCATAACTCTACTTTTTTTTACGAAAAACACATTTTTGGGTATTTGTTTCCTAAATTGTAATTTTCAAAAAATAGCTTTAAAAAAATTTGTTTAAAAGAAAAACATTAAAATTCATGCACAGGAATGTAAAGCAAGAGTTATTAGCTTTCAAATGTTGTTAAAAAAAATCTGTAGCTTTACTACAAGCCGAAACATAATAATTTCAGTTGGTGCATGTTTTCATCACCTTAGGAAAAAGTGCAGTATCTATATATTAATAGGCTAACACTCTCCGCATACAAACTTTCGTAACCCAATTTCGTATAGTATTTATGGATAGATCCCTATAAAAGTTATATTGGAAACTTAGAATGGACTAATCTGCTGTCTCACCAAAAAAATTTTGAAAATTATTCTTAGTTGATTTATTATTAAACAAAAAAGAGGTCTCCAAACTCTCCAGCTATTTTGTTATCTCCACATTCTGTTATACCCGAACTATACATCACTATTCAGTACTCTTATAAAACTCCCAAAGGCACACCCATTCGCACATTCCCTTACACACACACGTACATATCTATGCAACGATCCAGCTGCTGCCACTTGCTTTTATTTTTGTGCTAAATAAACAACAAAATGTACCTAATCATATCATCTTCGGCATCGAAACACCATTTGTAAGCTAAGAAATCCAGCTTCACTTCTGGCTTTATATATTGGCAAAGTTTATTTTTTAGCGATATGATTTTGTAAGAAAATTCCACAATGTTAAGATCGAAATTTAAATATCGTACGGACTTTAACTAAAGAACAATTTTACATGACACTAATGCTGATTTCGTTGAACATGTTTACACCCTTGCACAGAATACTGTAAAAGTGTGATAAAAGTGCACCCGTTCTACATGAAAATGCTGTATCGATAAAACGAACAAAAAACATTGCCCGTTGGCTACGCTATATGCATGAATAACTAGGTTTCGCTTATCAACCATATTCAATTGTTATTGCAGAATCCAATTTTTTCACCGAATTTGTCTGTCAAATAAAATTTTCGTCAGCTGATTTTAAGTGCAACCAAGTGTGAGGGTTTTAGAAAACGAAAACATATTCTGTTTGACGTTTTAGCTTCATTTTGCAAACGAAAACGGAAAATTGAAGAGTGTAAAAAAAACGCTTTTTGTGATGAAACGAAATCACCATAACTTTTTTGACGAAAAACACCTTTTTAGGTATTTGTTTCCTTTAGGGGTCAACCGCTAATAATTTAGCTAAAATTATGGGAGATAGCTCAAAAGACAGGTTTTGGCCTCAGGATCACGAGTCCGGAAGCGAATTTTTTGATTCTGTGGAAAGTTATGGTCAAAAAAAATCGAAAAATGACCCACGCCGCCACGGTACGCATTTTTTCGCAAGTTTTTAGGTACAGCCTAATAAAATTACAACAACCACATGAAAACTTGCCACTTTGATTGCAAATATCTCTTCAGAGAAGCGAAATATTAAAAAGTGCTTCCGGATTCGTGATCCTGAGGCCAAACCCCGTCTTTTGAGCTGTATCCCATAATTTTAGCTAATTTATTAGCAGTTGACCCCTAAAGGAAACAAATACCCAATTTTTACTTTGATTATTTGATGTTCTAATCTTTTCTCGATTTTTTAAAAGTTTAATTCACTAATGAAATTTTTAGAGGGTTAAATATTGGAAAAGTATATTTTCTAAGCAGAAAATATATTTTTCATACAGTTGAAGATTGCCCAGAAAAATATCCCCAATCGTCTCATTTAAAGCAAAGCTGTAATTAGAAGCTGGCAAGTATCTATATATTAATAGGCTAACACTCTCCCCATACAAACAGTCGTAACCCAACTTCGTATAGTATTTATGTATAGATCTCTATAAAATTTATATTGGAAACTTAGAATGGACTAATCTGGTGTCTCACCAAAAAAAATTTTGAAAATTTTTTTAGTTTATTTGTTATTAAACAAATAAGAGGTCTCCAAACTCTCCAGCTATTTTGTTATCTCCACATTCTGTTATACCCGAACTATACATCACTATTCAGCGCTCTTATAAAACTCCCAAAGACCCAACCATCCGCTCATTCCCTTACACACACACGTACATATCTTTGCAATGATCCAGCCAGCTGCCACTTGCTTTTATTTTTGTGCCAAAAAAAACAACAAAATGTACCAAATCTTATCATCTTCGGCATCTAAACACCATTTGTAAGCTAAGAAATCCAGCTTCACTTCTGGCTTTACATATTTAACTTTTTGCCTATTGGTAAAGTTTATTTTTTTAACGATATAATTTTATAAGAAAATTTCACAATGTTAAGATCGAAATTTTAATAACGTACGGACTTTAACTAAAGAACAATTTTACATGACACTAATGCTGATTTTGTTAAACATGTTTACACCCTTGCACAGAATACTGTAAAAGTGTGATAAAAGTGTACCCGTTCTACATGAAACTGCTATATCGATAAAACGAACAAAAAACATTGCCCGTTTGCTATGCTATGTGCATGAATAATTAGGTTTCGCTTATCAACCATATTCAATTGTTATTGCAAAATCCAATTTTTTTTCACCAAATTTATCTGTCAAATAATATTTTCCTCAGCTGATTTTCAGTGCAACCAACTACCCTGTCAAAGCTTCAGAGGGTAAAAAGTGTGAGTTTTTTAGGAAATGAAAACATATTTTGTTTGACGTTTTACCTTCATTTTGCAAACGAAAACGGAAAATTGAAGAGTGTAAAAAATGCGCATTTTTTTATGAAACGAAATCACCTTAACTTTTTTGACGAAAAACACATTTTTAGGTATTTGTTTCCTTTAGGGGTCAACCGCAAAAATTGAAAACTAATAGGCTAACACTCTCCCCATACAAACAGTCGTAACCCAATTTCGAATAGTATTTATGGATAGATCAATATAAAATTTATATTGGAAACTAAGAATGGACTAATCTGCTGTCTCACCAAAAAAATTTTTGAAAATTATTCTTAGTTTATTTATTATTAAACAAAAAAGAGGTCTCCAAACTCTCCAGCTATTTTGTTATCCCCACATTCTGTTATACCCGCACTATACATCTTTATTCAGCACTCTTATAAAACTCCCAAAGACACAACCATCCGCTTATTCCCTTACACACACACGTACATACCTATGCAATGATCCAGCAGTTGCCACTTGCTTTTATTTTTGTGCCAAAAAAAAAAAACAACAAAATGTACCAAATCATATCATCTTCGGCATCTAAACACCATTTGTAAGCTAAGAAATCGAGCTTCACTTCTGGCTTTACATATTTAACTTTTTGCCATTGGTAAAGTTTATTTTTTTAACGATATAATTTTGTAAGAAAATTTCACAATGTTAAGATCGAAATTTTAATAACGTACGGACTTTAACTAATGAACAATTTTACATGACACTAATGCTGATTTCGTTGAACATGTTTACACCCTTGCCCAGAATACTGTAAAAGTGTGATAAAAGTGTACCCGTTCTACATGAAGCTGCTATCGATGAAACAAAAAAAAAAAACACTGCCCCTTATCTACGCTATGTGCATGAATCATTAGGTTTCGCTCATCACCCATATTTAATTCTTAATTTTTAAATAAAATTTTCGTCAGCTGATTTTCAACCAGCTACCCTGTCAAAGCTTCTACCTTTTTTACGAAAAACACATTTTTACTTTAGATTATTTGATATTCTAAGCTTTTCTCGATTTTTTAAAAGTTTAACTCACTTATGAAATTTTTAGGGGGATAAATATTGGAAAAGTATGTTTTCTAAGCAGAAAATATATTTTTCATACAGTTGAAGATTGGCCAGAAAAATATCCCCAATTGTCTCATTTAGAACAAAGCTGTAATTAGACGCTGACAAGTATAAGTAGTTCCTGGCGTCATGGTAGACACCTCGATTGGCAGAACTCTGATTTTTTTCAGTTTTCCTTGCTTTAAAACACAAAAATTAAAAAAAAAACTATTTTTAAATTTTTGCCCTCGGCGAGAATCGAAGTCATTTGTCCTGCAAGTAGTATACATTTATACCCATTCTGGTATAAAAAGGGTATAATTAGTCTCTTCATAGGACATGCTCGAACAAATGTGACCAATTCATTCCATCTAAAAGATACTAAAAAAGTAGTAGTCTACTATTCCTCTGGGATTAATCCCGGACTAATCGCCCTTTTTTGGAGGGAAATACCACACGAACTTTTACTAAAGTACTAAAGTACCGTTTTAGCTCCACTTTTTTGTATGAAAAAACTTTTACAACTTTGATAATTTGATATGTTAAGCTTTTTCTATTTATTTTTTTTCCACGTATGTAATTTTTAGAGCAATAAAATATTGGAAAAGTATATTTTCTAAGCAGAAAATGTATTTTTCAAACTAAAAAGTGAAGTTAGTTATATAGAATTAAAAATTTTGTTCGCTACACCAGAATTGTAGCTTTCAAAAAATAGCTTTAAAAAAATTTCTTTAAAAGAAAAACATTTAAATATGCTGCACCACCCCAATGTGCGGATTCTTTGCATGGTATTACTCAAATCAAATGCTTAAATTCCCAAACATCATATATATATATATATGTATGCGTGAAACAAGAAAAAAAGTTACCTTGCAAATTGCACAATCATCGAAACTCCGACAAACACTCCCCGCAAAAACTCTGCGCTTCGAAAACCGCTCCCACCCTTTTTCGCGCTCAATACTCTCACATGAACGTACATAAGTATACAGCGATCCAGGCAGCTGCCACTTGCCTTCATTTTTGTGCCAAAAAAAAAAAAAAAAAAAAAAAGTGTAGCAAATCAAATAAATATCTTTGCATCCTCGCCATCTTCACACCATCATCATTCAAATAATCACATGATTCACAAAATCCAAGGTTTCTGCAGAGCACTTCTTTATTTAGTTTTTTGTCCATTAAAAAGTTTATATTTTTAACGATATGGTTTTTTTAAAAGTGAAATTCCACTAGGTTATGATAAAAAAGTACCATTATATATCGAAATATTATAAGCCCATACCGGGTTTTTGTGCAATTTAAATTAAAAACTAATTTTTTATTTAACAATTAATGTAAGTTTAATATATGTAATTTGTAATAATAAGTGTCTGCTGTACCTTAGATATAAACAAATGAATAAAAAAATCAAAATAAAATAAAAAAAATCTGTTGTAGATATATCCTAATGTATTGTCGTCAGCTTTTCTGTTGTACTACTTTGCTGCACCACCCTAATGTTAAGATTGTTTGTATGGTATCACTTAATCCAAATTTGCATTTGTCACGAGGGAGCCACTTCCTTGGTTTTGTTGTGAACGGGGAATATGTATATTAAGAGAGAGTTGAAGAAAATTTCATATGGTCGAATTTCGACCACGGGCGATCCTAGTACATCTTTAATATGCTAGATGCATTGCTAGCATTGATATTCAAAGGGAGTATTTTTAATCTCCAAAATAGAAATACACAGAAGTAATAAAAAAGCAATTAAATTTACAAAAACCAACTGATTCAGAACTATGATTAGAATCAGTTCCTTTTTTAATTGCTCTTTTGTTACTTAACCGTTTCGGGACGGGAACTTTTGTGACGTACAATCTCAAAGAAAAGTGTTTATTTCGTCTCCTATGGCTATTTTAAGAAAAGTAATTTGATAATATATTTTTAGCGCATCCCTAAAAGGAGATATTGTCCTGGGATAAAAACATCCCAAATCCATCTGTATTCAAAAATATTAATAAATGTCCTGGGATAAAAACATCCCAAATCCATCTGTATTCAAAAATATTAATAAAAATTCTAGACTTAAATTCACTCGATTTCATTTTATTTTGTCGTTTATATTTTCAATTTTATCTTATAAGACATTATATTTATATGCCCTGATTATGAATGATTCGTTCTTGGCTAATAGTGAATCGTGGCTTGAATGTCGGTTGTGGGCCTGTCCATATTATAATATCATCAGGCCATTCATTCACATTATCTTCTTCCAAACGTTCAACTTCGTATATTTCATCAGTACTTTCATTTTCACCATCATTTTCATCCATAGCACTTTCATTTCCACCACCAATTTCATCTATAGCACTTTCATTTCCACGATCAATTTCTATTTCTTCATCATATGCTCTGCCGGGCTGTGTGTTTTCTCCATCTCCTGAATCAATGTTGCTTTTTTCACTGGGACTGTATGCGGAACCACTATCAGCAAACAGATCATCCTCATCACTCGATTCATTCAAAAAGTTCTGAATTTGTGAAACACCCAGTCTGCGTGGTCTATCCATTCTCTAAGAAAAATAATGTACATGAGTACGTATGGGATAATAATATCCCACAAATAAACGGATTTGGGATGATTTCTTCCCACGGAACTTACCTTGACTTCTTATAAGGAAAATAAGTTATTCTTTATTCTAAACGTTTTATTTCAATAGATTAGTACTATTTCCACAAAATGTAACTATAATTCAATTAAAAATCACTTATTTTCTAAGCTTTTTCCAAACAAATACCATCTACGCAACAACGTGTCTAAGAAAATGACATTTAATAAAAAACGGATGACTCCAACCAACAGCTGGTATTTTTGTTTTTGTAGAGAAGAGTCAACTTAACTAGTTTTATACTAATCAAATACTAGTTAGCCAAACGGCCTCAACTAGTTCGAGTTATGTAATTTTTCCATACCCTGCAAAAAAGCGATTAGTCCCGGATGCATCCGGGATCAATCGCAGAGGAACAGGAGACTACTACTTTTTCTAGTCTCTTTGGAAGGGAAATTTTTTAAACGCATTTGTTCGAGCATGTCCTATGGAGAGACTAATTGTACCCCTTTCATACCAGAACGGGTATGAATGTAGATTCGTCGCTTGTGTAAAGTGTAAACTAAAGTTTTCCCATTCATATTTGTAACACGCTTTCACGGGTAAGTGTTATTGAAATTATAGTGTCCTATTGGATTGGATAGGATATAGCCTTCCAAATCCCCTAGATATCAGTCTGATTAATCCCCAACTCTATCCGTAAGGCATGTGTTGGGCAAATTGTAGACCAGTTGTACCCGAAAGGGATTAATCGAGGACAACTCTATTTAGGGATTAATCGCACAATTTTTTGCAAGGAAATTTAAAGTTGGTTGGCTAAAATTGAAGGGCCGGTGGGGAAAATCAAATAATAATAATTCTTCCCATTTTAGTTTCGCTTAAATCATTCATGTTTTTATGGAAAAGCTCAAAATATCTTTTTAGAGGAAATAGCTTAGTACCTGAAAATGATGTGCGGCATAACAAGGCATTCACGTTGACAATAAACTCGAGTTTATTGACAACAACAATATAAATAAACCATGGGTCGGCAGATTTGTAAATGCAGGTGTATAAGTGAGAACGCTTATACGCGCCGTGATCGTCCGAACTATATTTTTAACATTCACTGACCAAACAAGCGACACCCCCACGCGATGTGGTTTCGCCCCTTGCCCAGCGACGACTAAATCATTTGGTAAACAAAGAGCGCAACGTGTCTGTGTGATGAATCCAACTTGTTTGACTGATCTTAAGATCTATGGGGCGCCGATGCTTGAAATAAACCCAAAAAATGGCCCTTTAACTCGAGTTTATGGCCCAACGTGAACGCCATGTAAAAGGCATTGGAGTTGCTCGATAGCTTTGGGCATCATAAAGTATTTACCGTATGGCATTGTGCGACGTGGTATAGCAGCGCATAAAATCGAAAAATGTACGCGCATACGTTCTTGTCTTTTTTCTTGCAAGCTACTGAAAGATGCGACGTTAGCAGATGAGCACTCAAATAGTAATTTTTCACTAACACTGCTGCTGTTACTAACATTGCTGCAATTAGAGCAGTGACGATCATTGCCTAGCCCGCGGGCGGCCGCCTTTATTGCTCTCTCATAGATATGCTCACACGTACAAGTCAAGGGCTCTCTATAGATTGTGGAAAATTAAAGTGTGTTTGCGAATCACCTAATCAACGACCTTTGACTGCTACGCATGAAAGTAGTTTTATTCTTAAAATATTTATTTATTTACGTGTTTTTAATTATTTTAATTTCAAAAATGGCCAAATCTGCAACAGAAATAAATTAAAGTTAAAAAGCTTGTGCAAAGTTTAGGAAAATTCGCCAAGTTTTCGGCAAAACTTTAAACTTCTGGTATGGAGTTTTTAGACTTTTCTCGAGTACGCAGTTTTGTAGCTAGTTGAATTTTACTATAAGATATTGATTTTAAGCCGTTAATAAAATTGCCTGATTTTTTTTTAATTTTCTTCTAGTTGTTCTCTACATTTTTTTTATAATTTTTTTTTTACTTATAAATTTGTACTCAAAATATGAATTGCCTTACTATTTTACTAATATCCTTTTAATTTTTATTTATTTTTTTCATACAAAATTTTTGTTAGTTGGGTATTTGGGATTTTCCGGGTGTAGTAAGAAGCTCTCTCATACTTCAACACAATCGCACAGTTTGGTAGTTTGCGTTTGAGCATCGCTGAATTAGAGTTTAGGTGAACGCTGCGCTAATTGCCCAACAAACATTTTAGCTAATCTCAATTTGAGATGCATTTGAGAACCAATAATCTTCTCAAAACTCAAACGTTCGTTTTCAATTTGAGGCGAAATAACCGTTGATAGCGTTCTTAACCTAAAATGCTCATTTTTAATATGGGATTTTCCCTGATTTTCAAATTGAGAACGGCAGAATTTTCAAACGTTTCTCAAACTGAGCGGAGTGGATCGAAATGGAATCCACATGCTCTCGTTGAGATATTTATTCAGAGATGCCAATCATGCAAAACATTGTAAATAGAGCAGCGCTCACCAAAACTCTAATTGCAGAAATGTTAGTAACTGCAGCAGTGTTAGTGAAAAATTACTAGTTGAGTTCCCATCTGCTAACGTCGCATCGTTCAGTAGCTTGCGGACAAGAAAAAAGACAAGAACGTATCAGCGTTGCTGTTTTGTGGGTAATTCCACGTTTTGTGGAGAATCTTCAACGCTTGTGGGTAATTTTCGGGGAACGCTATATTGTGGGTAATTCGTGAGGAATTTCGTTACACACATATTGGAGAGGGAGCCCCGGTGGGGCCACTCTGACATACTTGGTTTAAGGGCTCACCGAGGTTTTTGCGCAGCGTCTGTTCACCATGAGGTGCGGCTGCAAGCGGGCGTCTGTCTTGAAGCAAGCGGCTCGCTATATATGTAAATATTTTCCAAAAACCCCGAAACGGGTTGTGCGCTGGGTTTGGGACCCGCCACGTAAAAAATTTAGTCCAATGAAAAATAAATTAAAGCCTCGGATGAGAACCCCCTTTAATGTTGACGACCCGGCAAAACGAATAAGGCATAATGATTTGGATATTAGGGCATGTACCGGGAATGTCCGGACCCTTTCAAGGGACGGTACCGCTGCCCGACTGGTTGATGTCCTCGTTAACGCAAGGCTGACATCACCGCCCTGCAGGAAATGCGATGGACGGGACAAGGAAAGACGACCATCGGACCTTGTGACGTATACTACAGTGGCCAGACACGCGGCAAAGCGCGTGGTGTAGGATTCGTGGTGGGAAAGAGACTTCGCCGCCAAGTACTAGCGTTCACCCCCGTGGACGAGCGTCTCGCTGCGATCCGCATCAAAGCGAAATTTTTCAACATAACATTTATCTGCGCCTCCTTCTACGATAAACTTGAACAGACTTATGATCGCTGCCCCCAACATGATATCAAAATCGTGCTCGGCGACTTTAATGCGAAGGTGGGCAAGGAAGGAGTCTTTGGTCCAACCGTTGGAAAATTTAGTCTCCATGATATAACATCCCCCAACGGCACTAGGTTGATTGATTTCGCTGCTGCTCGCAATATGGTCATCAGTAGTACCAGGTTCCAGCATAAACGAATACACCAAGCCACATGGCTGTCTCCTGATCAAAGAACAAGAAACCAGATTGATCATGTCATGATCGACGGCAGACATAGCTCCACCGTTCTGGACGTGCGTACCCTTCGTTGGCCCAATATCGACTCGGACCATTATCTTGTTGCAGCCAAGATACGCACACGCCTCTGTGTAGCAAAGAAAGTGCGCACAGTTACGGAAGGAAAGTTTGACGTCGAGAAGCTGCGCACGACACAGACAGCTGACAATTTCTCCACTCGACTCTCACACCTGCTATCGGAGAGCAATCCTCGACCTAACGATGCAACCGAGCAATGGAAGCATATCTCTCACTCATTACGTACCGCCGCTGAGGCCACTATAGGGTTCCAGCGAGCCCGCAAAAACAACTGGTACGATGAGGAATGCAGCACTGCCTCGGACAAAAAGGACGCTGCCTACAGGGAGACGTTGCGAACGGGCGCAACCCGCAGTGTATGGCAACGCTATCGTGAGGCAAAGAAGGAAGAGAGACGCCTTTTCAGAAAAAAGAAACGTGAGGCCGAAAGGCGTGAGTGTGAGGAGCTTGAGATGCTGGCTGACAGGAATGATGCCCGAAAATTCTATGAAAAGATCCGGCGGATGACGGAAGGTTTTAAGACCGGGGCAAGTTCCTGTAAGGACAATAATGGCGACCTGGTAACCGACGTACAGAGTGTACTTAAATTATGGAGGGGGCACTTCTCCTCACTGCTAAATTGCGAGGGAGACGTCGAACCCGATACCCCAATCCCTGACGATGGAAAAGTCGTCCCACCACCTGACTATGATGAAGTGAGGATAGCTATATCCCGGCTGAAAAACAACAAAGCGCCTGGAAAAGACGGACTGCCCGCCGAGCTGTTCAAACACGGAGGCGAAGAGCTGGTAAAAAGCATGCATCAGCTCTTATGCAGAATATGGTCAGACGAGTGCATGCCTCCAGATTGGAATTTAAGTGTGCTCTGCCCAATCCACAAGAAAGGCGATCCCGCTAACCGCACCAACTACCGCGGAATCAGCCTTCTTAATATCGCGTATAAGGTTCTTTCTAGCGTATTGTGTGAAAGACTGAAGCCCATCGTAGACAAGCTGATTGGACCTTATCAGTGTGGCTTTAGACCTGGTAAGTCTACCATCGACCAGATTTTCACGATACGCCAAATCCTGGAGAAGACCCATGATAAAAGAATCGACACACACCATCTCTTTGTCGATTTCAAAGCCGCTTTTGACAGCGCAAAAAGGAGTTGCCTGTATGCCGCCATGTCTGAATTTGACTTCCCTGCAAAGCTTATACGGCTTTGCCAAATGACGTTGAGCAATACTAAGAGCTTCGTCAGAGTCGGGAAGGACCTCTCTGAGCCATTTGAAACCAAACGAGGCTTCAGACAGGGCGACTCCCTTTCGTGCGATTTCTTCAACCTGATGCTGGAGAAGATAATTCGAGCAGCAGAGCTAAACCGCAATGGTACAATCTTTTACAAGAGCGTGCAATTGCTGGCGTATGCCGATGATATTGATATCATTGGCCTTAACAACCGCGCCGTAAGCGCTGCCTTCTCTGGACTGGATAAAGAAGCGAAAAAAGTGGGTCTTGCGGTCAACGAGGACAAGACGAAGTATTTGCTGTCATCAAAGAAAGAATCGGCGCACCTGCGCCTTGGCAGCCATGTCACTGTTGATAGTTACAAATTTGAAACTGTGAGGGACTTCGTCTATTTGGGAACCAGTATCAACACCGAAAATAATATCAGTCTAGAAATCCAACGGAGAATCACTCTTGCGAACAAGTGCTACTTTGGACTGAGTAGGCAATTGAGAAGTAAAGTCCTCTCTCGAAGAACAAAGATCGCGCTCTATAAGTCTCTCATCATACCTGTCATGATGTATGGCTCAGATTCATGGACAATGTCAAGAGAAGATGAGATGGCCCTTGGAGTATTTGAGAGAAAAGTTCTCCGGAAGATTTATGGTCCTTCCCGTGATGCCGACGGCGAGTATCGAAGGAGATTTAACGATGAGCTGTACGAGCTTTACGCAGATCTGACCATAGTCCAGCGAATTAAAGTCCAAAGGCTCCGCTGGCTGGGTCACGTCATGCGAATGGACAAAGAAGCTCCAGCCCAGAAGGTTTTCCAATCGTCACCCGAATTCGGCAGCAGAGGAAGGGGGAGGCCTCGACTGAGATGGAAACAAGAGGTGGAGGATGACTTGAACTCCCTTGGGGTTTCCAATTGGCGTCAGTTATCGCTAAAAAGGAATGACTGGCGTGCTTTGATAGGCGACGGCCAAAATCGCTTAGGCGGTTAAGCGCCAATAAATGATGATGGTATCAGCGTTGCTGTTTTGTGGGTAATTCCACGTTTTGTGGAGAATCTTCAAGGCTTGTGGGTAATTTTCGTATGCACCCTGTGTATTAAAATTCTACGAGGAAGTATTTCTGGAATAGGGAATGTCTACACTTTTTAGGTATAGGGTTTTTTCTGCGGATTTTTCGATATCAGGACAAAAAGCGATATTAAAATTCTTCTTATAAGTTTAAGATCCTTTATAGTACATATTTGTTCTTTCCAATAACAACTAAAGGCGGCGATGTACCAACAGGTTATCATAACCTCTAACGAGATTTTTAGCCGAGCTTCTCTTTCCAACTTGTGGTGTGTTGCTTTTGAGTTTTTCCTACAAGTTGGCGGGACCTACATTTTTTTGCCGACTCCGAACGGCACTTGCAAAGCAAATGAATTTTTTGCTGAGAAGCTTCTCATGGCAGAAATACACCCGGAGAGTTTGCCAAACTACTGCCGAGGGGCGACCCCGTTTAGAAAAATTCTTTTTCTAAATAATTTTTGATGTTACTTTTGTCGGGCATCGAACCGCCACGACTTGGTGTAGAAGGCCGAACACTTAACCGCTACACCACGGCGGCCGCCAATAACTAGTTGATAAATAGCAAAATCCGAAACACCCCTTTTGATACATCCCCCAACATTTTTCGACGTGTTTTAGCGATGTCGTAAACAGCTACCCTTAAACCAAAATTCAATACTGTTTTGTAGCCGGCATAATTTTAGTGGAACTTTTAAACTTGGAATAATTTTGGAAAGCTCCTTGCTATAGTCTAAATAAAGTTTTTTAAACTGCCCAACGTTGGTGAGTTAACCTCTGGTCAGCTATCAGAGGGCCGTCTAGCAATAATTTATTTAGTAAAAATTCAATTAAATAACTTAAATAAAATTGCCAATTAACTATGGAACTTAAGTTAACCTGCCACTGTGAAATCGGGCCTAAGTGGCAAACATTTTTATTTTATAATTATGTGGGGAGTTTGAGGGATATTTGAAAATTATGTGGGGTGGATTTCGGGGAATTTATTTATTTATGTGGGTAATTTAGAGAAATGCAAACGTCAACGCTGGTCGCATCGTTCAGTAGCTTGCGGGTAGGCAAAAAGACAAGAACGTATGGGCATTCTTCGTTGTCATGCGCTTTTATACCACGTCGCACAATGTCATATGAAAAAATTATATGATGCCCAATGCTTTCCAACAACTTCAATGCTAATCTATTTCCTCTAAAAAGACATTTTGAGTTTTTCCTTAAAAACATAAATGAACTAACCCAAACTAAAAATGAAGAATTATTTAGAAAAAAAAATTTATGTATTAACCAAATTAAAAGTTGGTTGGCTAAAATGGAAGGGCCGGTGGGGAAAATCAATGTAAAAAGAAACTAAAACATTTTTTTTATAAATAATTCTTAGGCACTAAGCTAATTCCTCTAAAAAGACATTTTGAGCTTTTCCATAAAAACATGAATGATTTAAGCGAAACTAAAATGGGAAGAATTAGTATCTTATAGTAAAATTCAACTGCGTACTCGAGAAAAGTCTAAAAACTCCATGCCAGAAGTTTCAAGTTTTGCCGAAAACTTGGCGAATTTTCCTAAACTTTGCACAAGCTTTTTAACTTTAATTTATTTCTGTTGCAGATTTGGCCATTTTTGAAATTAAAATTATTAAAAACACGTAAATAAATAAATAAAATAAAAAAATAAATAAATATTTTAAGAATAAATCTACTTTCATGCGTAGCAGTCAAAGGTATGCGCGTACATTTTTCGATTTTATGCGCTGCGATACCACGTCGCACAATTCCATACGGTAAATACTTTATGATGCCAAAAGCATAACACTAACCATTTGGTAATGATCATTTCGAGAAAGTTACCGTTATCTCATTTAGCTAAACTATGCTGGAGACACCAATGGCAAAAATAAATCGATGTGTCTTTGATGCGAAGTCTATGTACATTTGTTTCGCTATATATGTACATCGATGCTTCGACTTGGTTAGAATTTTTCTAATATGCGTATATTTTTCTAATTACGTGCATATTTTTGAACAAGGAAAAGATGTTGGTCCAATTTACTTTTCTTTTTGGACAAGTGAGAAACCGAAATAACGTTTAAACGTTCAAAACTTCACTATTTTTATAGAAACATCGATGCATCGATACATTAAATATTTACGTGACTATAAAAGTAGCCAAAAATCGAAATTTTTCTGACATCTTTAAACCGTAGATCCGTTTCTGAGAGGTTGTTGTTAATTATATTGAGAAGAGCTTAAGAGTTTGTGTTTGTAACTTTACCGTCAGGTTTTATATTTGCTTGCAAGAGCTATTGCAAAACACTAGAAAAATAATACTCAACATTAATATATAATATATAAGATGTAGAAACAATGTAATGAATGATGTGATAAATTCGCGCGAATTTTACACATCATTCATTCGACATTCGGCGATAGGTTCAATAGGTATTATTTGGAGTACATTTTCGGGGTTATACTCTTCAGGTACAAATTCAATTCCAAGAATATCTAAAGCAACCGTTAGCGATACTTAGCATAGACATGACTCGACTTGGGAACTATCACTGAGCGTTCTGTTATGCTATGGATACACACACGAAGATTACCTCCAATAAATCTACTTTAATCAGATCCAAATTTTACCCTGACACACACAAAAGTAAAGATTAACAATCGGCGCACTAGATGGCTTTGGTTGTAGTACTTGCTATTTAAAACTAGATGTCGATATTTATTAATTTTTCGGCGACATCTATCATCCAACCCGTCAGTTTTGTTGTATTTCTTGTTAGATGTCGCTGAAAAATAAACAATTATCAGCGACGTCTAGCGGCAAATAGCGGTGAACCGTTGTATTTCTTGCAGTTTTTGTTAATTTATCTGCAGAGTGTTGCCAGCGAACATTTTACTGTGGCTTCTCAAATCTTCATTTTTGGGAGTTTATAATGAAGATAATGCTCAAGTTAACTCCCAAAAGCGGAGTTAACTCGAAATTTGCGCTAATGTATCAGCCGTATAATATAAAGTTTTCATGGAATCGATTACCCTACTTGATTTGACTTAGAAGTCTGATGATTTTTGATTTTCTACGTAAATTCTAAGTTTAGTGAGCGCGGTAAGAGAACTGCGTTCTCTTTGAATAAAATTCTCCAAATAATCCATAGTGTAAAGAATTTTTGGATGTATATTATTCATATGGCAGCCGCAAAACTATCTACCAAATAAATTAAATCCGAAAATTCTTTATAGTTTTGTTTGGGCATTGAGTATATACTGATTATGGATAAGCTCAAAACATCGAAACCTAATGCCACGAAAATGCGTTTTGGTACTTTTTACAGAGTTATATATAAAAAACCACATCATTACTTTTAAAAAGCAATTCGAGAGTTGAAAATTTTATGCTTATTTGAAACTGGCTAGTGTGCTCTCTTGTTATTTTTCTAAGTGCTAAGTGACAGTTCTCAAGTTAAGTCAAGTCTATGCTAAGTGTCGGTAATGGCACTTTAAGAAACGTATGGTTCGCTTCGCATTTGGCGAGGTTATTTCGAGAATGTTTGTCCGCAGAATGAATTTGTTTGCCAAATTAGACGAATTTAATTTAAATTGACCTAATTTGGTGATCAAATTCACTCTGCGGATGAACGGTCTCGAAAAAACTTGTTCAAAAGTGACGCATTTGGTGCAGTGTAAATATATCTTTAGGGTAGTTCTGACATACTAAGGCCCGTTATCTCATCTTACCTTTAGTTTTAAAGGTCACTTTATCGGGCAGATAAGTGTATTTCCGTTTGCTCAAGTTACCTATAATTTATTGGGCAGATAAATTTATCCGCCACTTCATCTGCCCTTTAAAATTTATTGTTAACTTTAAACTGAAGCATTGCCAGCTATGTTTCAGTTTTGTTTACATTTGCATATCTGACATTTAAATTATTTTGAAATTAATTCAAAAATATCAAAACGACAAAAAAATACAATTAAATAATTTCGTTTTATTGCAATTAAACCCACAAATAATGTGTTGCTAGTACACAGTAGGTCCTTTATATCCAGCTCCGTGACCTGGCGTAGGCTATCCAGGAAGGAAGCTCCTAAAAAGCGCATTCTCGCGTGCTTAAAGCCGGCAGTTGCAGATGAAGTGCTCCACCGTTCCCTTCTCCTCATCATCGTTGCAACTCCTACAGCATCGACGGTAGGGTACACAGCCTTTCTGCGTGCCTACCAATGAGGCAGTGACCGGTTAATACCTCTACCAATATGGAGATTTCCCTCTTAGTTAGGGCATAAATACGTCTAGACCAGTGGTGGCCAAAAAAGCATAACCCCTATGCACACGTACATTCGAAGTTAGCATTTTGGCCATGTTTGTTTGGATATCCGACACCCTGGGGATTGCAGCCATATTTCGTTGGCTTGACGGAGTGTGTGCTCCTTCAGCCTAAACATACCTAAGCGCTCTTTATCCTGAAGAATCTGCTTCGTAGTGCCCTGCGTGGTAAGCTCGTCTGCCTTACAGTTTCCCTCAATGTCCCTATGTCCCAGGTTTACGCGGTCCTGGTGGGCCATCTTCTGAAGAGATCGACGACACCTGAGTGTCAGTTCAGAGTTGGACGAGTAGGAGCCAAGGGATTTGATGCCGCTTGGCTGTCGCTGAAAATAACGATATCTTCTCCGATACCACGATTGCTTATCTAGGCAGCGGCGTCCAGGGTTGCCGAGACCTCTGAGTGGAAGACGCTGCAGTGATCAGGTAGTCTGAAGGAGAGTTCGAGGTTCAGATCCTGTGAATAAACCCCTCCTCCAACTCTGCCGTCTAACTTCGAGCCGTCGGTAAAAATGGAAATGCCGCCATGAGTAGCGGGACTCCGTTCCATCCTCTTCCATTCTTCAGTGTTTATTTTGAAACAGCTATCTCCGATTATTGTGGTCGCACAGAGATCTGTGCCCAGCGGAAGAAAACTGTAGGATCCCAGAATACTGGAGTGTCCAGTAGTGCTTGCGCCCCAGCCGGACGTTTCCCTTAGACGGCTTAGCCTTGAAGTGCACCACAATAGTGATGTGGGTCCCGGGCTGTAGTGGTGTACCAGGGAACTGCGCCTTTAATGAGCTGGCGAGGGAATCCACTGGACTGCCGCAGACGGGTCGATTGACACATAATTCTACTTCTCTTGCTATGAGAGACACAAACTTCACTCGGTTTTCACTGAAAAGGGTAATGTGAGGTGGGCACTGGAACCTAAATGAGAGGTCTCCAGATAGACTTGGCCTCGCTTTAATGAGAAATGAATAAAGTTCATCATTAGCCTAAAGCGGCCGTTTTGTTGTCGTTGTTGTAACGATGCTACCCCCTGCCCAAACGTGAGCATGCCGGCCTCTCATTCGGTAGGGGTTCAGGCTATAAAGTGATCCTTATCTCTCGAGGAAGATGACGCTCCTCGTCAGCAACATGAAGTGTTGGAGTATGTAAAACGGCCAACAGACGTCTCATGAATGGGCTGTACCTGCTTTTTGTTCCTAAAAACGACAGACGTTTGACGACCACTCAGATAGTTAGCTGACCAACCTTAAAGACAGGAGGGGGGAGTGATGAATCGTCCAAATCGGAAACCAGCTGAAAGACTTGAAGATAGATCAAGGGCAACTAGGGCTGTCCTGTAGTTAGTCCTTTTCTGGTTGAGTCCGTCAACTATTTGAGTGTTTATGGCATTGAAGGCTGAAGTTGTACTCCTAATTTTCCGAAAGCCATATTTTCAAGCGCCTCTCTCTAGGCCCATACGGTGAACGTATGGGTTTCTCGACAAATTATTTCTGACGCAGATTTAGGGATGAGGGAGAAATCGAAATTAATAACCACTTGTCCCGCGATAGCCAAAACTAGGAAATAATCCACCATTGCAACAGTTTTGGCCACATGCAGCAGAGCCTGATCAGTTGATGCGCCCGCAATGTGATAGATCATTAAAACAGTATCCACATCATTGATGTTACTCAAAAAATGAAAGAAATCGAGATGTTCATCTCGTGAGATACCCAAAGTATTCTCTTTGAATTAGGCTTGACACAACCCGCATAGGCTAATAATAGCTCAGCAAAATCGACTTCGGTAACACTGGTTTACAGCCAAAATGCACCAGAGACGCCATAGTGAAATTCCTATGTAAAATCACCTCCTAATTCCGAAAATCAAGGTTATTTTTACTTGAATGGTACCGTTTTTGAGATATTTACGATTTACCGTTATTTCAAAAAAACAAAAAAGATGGCTCCACTTAATCGTGTATATCTCAAGAACAAACTGAGCTCTTCCAAAACGGTTTGAAATATTTTTGAGGCAGGTAGTGTTTTCTTTGTAGAACTAGGGAACCTTTTTGTTTAGGTAGGCTTGAATTTTTACTGGATCTAAGTATAAATAAGAGTACATGCGCCTTGTTCCTTCATAATATCTGCAAGGCTCGCCGGATACTGTTCAGTTTATAATTGCAGTTTATAACCCGTCATTTACTTAAAAATAAAAAATGAATAAAAGGGCGCGAGAGTTTGAGTGTACAAATGATCCAGATATGTTCTGTTTCATCTGCGGTCAATTTATTGTTAAAAGTATGAGACGTGTGTTTTCAAATCTTTTGAAAGTTACATACTATAAGTGTTTTGGAATTGAGCCTAAAAATAATGAAAAACCATGGACACCGAACACTGTGTGCACCACATGCCGAGTCGAATTGATTTCTTCGGAAACCGGAACAAAAAGGTACGTTGTAAAAATTATGAATATATTCCCTTTTAATGCATAGCTGACTAATTTCTGAAACTATCTATTTAGGCGACGTGTGAAATTTACTACACCAATGAAGTGGAGGGAACCAACTTGCCATTCAACGGACTGCTATATTTGTACTACAAAAGTACTTGGGGTTGGAAAGTCCAGAAAAGTAACCTATGCGAGCGTATCTACAGTGTCATTACCAGAACTAATTTCAACAGAAGCGACATTGCCAGAATCAAATTTAACTTTAGTTCCGGCTCCAGTTTCATTGTCAACAGTAGTATCTGATTACGCGGCATCATGTTGTACTGAATTTCAAACGGAAAACGAAAGAAATTCTTTGTCACAAGCACAACTCAATGATTGGATAAGGGATTTGGAATTGTCAAAGGAAAAGGCCGAACTACACGCCTCTCGAATGCAACAATTTAAATTTGTTTCATCCGATGTTAAGGTAACATATTATAGAACTCGTCACGAAGAATTTTCCAAGTACTATACGAAGGAGGACAGTGTTTGTTACTGCAAAGACATTGCTGGTCTATTCAAACAATTTGGTGAACCATATGATTCAAAAGAGTGGCGATTGTTCATAGACGGCAATAAATTAAGTTTAAAGGCCGTATTATTGCATATTGGCAACCAAAAGCCATCTATCCCGATCGCGCATGCAGTAAATACGAAGGAAACATATGAGATAATGCAAAAATTGCTCAAGTTAATCAAATACGAAGAACATGATTGGAAAATATGTGCCGATCTTAAAGTCGTTGGAATGCTATGTGGTCTACAAAATGGATACACAAAATACTGTTGCGTTCTATGCAAATGGGATAGCCGAGCTCGTTGTTGTTGTTGTTGTTGTTAACAACAAAACACTCCCCGAAGGTTTTGGGGAGTGATGCCGAAGTTGACAGTCCTTGGCCGGATATGACCCCGGTACGCTGCGGTACTCCCTTGCGGTACTGCCCGTCTGTCGTGGTAGCGATTTGGTATGACCAGTGGAACCTTCTAGGTCATGGCATCCCTCCATCCATGAGGAAGGAGAAGATGGGTAATGAGAGGTGAGAGGCATCATATCCGTAGATCAACCATCGAGTAGCACGTCAATTACCTATGTGCATATTAGTCGCCTCTTACGACCGGTATGCCTACCTCGGGCATATTCTAAACCCCTAACCCGCAGGATTGGCCAGAACGAATCGAGTTTCAAGTTGGGGTAGATAACATAAAATACTCTCCACTTATAAAGAAGGAAAAAATAATTCTACCTCCGCTCCACATCAAGCTCGGCCTTATCAAAAACTTTGTGAAGGCTTTGGACAAAGAAGGCGAAGCTTTTCATCATTTGAAGACAATCTTCCCAGAGATTTCAGAAGCAAAAATAAAGGAAGGGATTTTTGTGGGACCGCAAATAAGGAAAATGATGACCAATAACCATTTCAAAGAACTATTTTCACCAGTGGAGGCAGCAGCGTGGGATTCTTTTGAAAAGGTCGTTTCTTCTTTTTTAGGCAAACACAAAAGTCCTAACTACGAGATGATAGTGAACGACTTAATCAAAAACTATGCGGAAATGGGTAAATAAAAAAAATATTATAATAAATTATATATTACATAAATTTACATGAGAATATATAGCCATAAAGCTGAATTCATCGTCCAGTTCCGAACAAACAACAAAGGGAAAAATATAAACAAAAAATTTGTTCTGAATTGAAAGATAAATCCAGCCTAAGAAAATTATATACTAATGTGTCACTTATGTATTTATCTAATTTACTTTTTTATTTTCTTTCAGGAGTAAATATGTCTTTAAAAGTTCATTTCTTACACTCCCACTTAAATTTTTTCCCGCAAAATCTTGGCGACGAAAGTGACGAGCATGGCGAAAGGTTTCACCAGCAAATGAAAGTGATTGAAAGTCGGTATCAAGGATTCTGGGATGTCGCTATGATGGGCGACTACTGTTGGTTTCTCATAAGAGAAACCGATCCTAATCTAAATAAGCGTCAAAACAAGACACATAACTTTTTCAATTATAAAATAAGATCATAGAGTTAAGACAGAACCATATGTACATATGCTATTATTTGTAGGGTACTTAAGTATTAAATGGATATATTTACTTGAATGCTTATAACTTTTGTATTAGTTCATCGATTTTGTTCACTGATAGCTCGTTTTTTTTTTTTGTAATAAAACAGAGCTTAGGGGTCGTGCATATATGACGTCACGCTCTTTGAGCGGGGGAGGGGTCTGCGATTTGTGACGAAATGTGACATGGGGGGAGGGGGGGAGTAGCACTTACGTGATGTCACGTTATTTTTTGCATGTTTTCTAGCGTGCAACGTCCATGAGCGTTTTCAAATTTAGCACGTTTTCATTCTTTCGATTGGCAAATATTATTTAATAATTAATATAAACATTCTAAATATGTATCAGATTTTATGTCAAATAAATATTGAATTTATATTTATTAAGGGTGTGATGTGACATTCGAGGGGGAGGGGGGGGTCTGGCGTTTGTGACTGGGTGTGACATGGGGGGAGGGGGGGTCAAAAACTACCAAAAATCGCGTGACGTCATATATGCACGACCCCTTAGAGGGGGGGGGGGGAATATCTGCTAAAAAACAAAAAGTTTTCGAGATGCTTCCTCGCAAAGTACAAATTTTTTTATATTTTTACAAAAAAAATTTAAAAAATCCGTAATGATTGTTCACTATGTTTGATTCTGCAGGACCTAGCAAAAAGTGTTGTATGTACTGATTATAGTAAGTTTTATAAGCTTTCAAATTTTTCAAACCGTTTTCGAATAGCTCAATTTGTTCTTGAGATATACACGATTAAGTGGAGCCATCTTTTTTGTTTTTTGAAATAACGGTAAATCGTAAATATCTCAAAAACGGTACCATTCAAGTAAAAATAACTTTGATTTTCGGAATTAGGAGGTGAGTTTACTATGGCGTCTCTGGTGCAGAAAAAAAGTTGGAATTTGTGATCCAGTGTAATCAGGCCAGCATCATTTGGATGTTTGCGCTCAAATTCGAGTGTGAGCATTTCACGTTGTTTTTTAAGCATAATTTATTTACAATATTTTTGACTGAAATAAAATAAAATTGTCATTGTCATTGTCAAATATATTGCCATTCTTAAAAAAAATAGTGAACGTAGTAGATTTTTACATGACATAAATTTATTTTTATCGGGAAGATGAGAAATTGAAAATAATGAAAGGCCACTTTAAAGTGAGGAATAGTTTATCTGCCCGATAAGTAAAGTTCACTTTATTGGGTGGATGAGATAATGGGCCTAAGAGGTGTCAGATCCACCCAATATACCTTCTATCGTATTTGGTAAAAAATAAGGAAGTCAATAAATACATATTGTTAGCTTAATTCACAAGGGCCCTAACTGACATAAAAAAACTTTTACAGGAGAAGCAAACATTGAACGTATGTAAATATAGCTTTGTAAATTTGGAGTATCTTCGTTATTACTGCTAGTAACTCCTTGAAATTTGTGTGTATTTTACTACATCATACTTAAATATGTGAAAAATTCATTTTCGAAAAATGTGTCAATTAGGGCAGTGTTGCCGCTGAAAAATTTCAAAAAGGGCCCCAAAAAAGGGTCCCAGCAGAAAAAAGGGTCCCTTCTTTTTTTAGACAGGAATACGTTTAAATAAGCTTTTCCAATTTTATTGATGCTGAATGACTGGCTTTTGTTATTGCAGGTACACATACAAAATAACGTCATTTTTAAATGGCGTAATTAGTTTGATAGTGACGATAATCGCATAATGTAAGAAGTTTTTTAAACTTAAAATCCTCCACTGAAAGAATATGTACAGTTTTTTTGGGAAAGATTTCAAAAATTATAAGAAAACTCACTTTGAAAAGAATAAGGGTTAAGTTAGAGAGCTAATTTTTTGCAGGGCTTATTTTCTCATCTATTACTTTTTAGGGGGTTAGACCCAAAAAATTTTTTTTTATTTGAATCACCCTAATACATATATCGGAATTGTCAAATGATACAGCGTTGCCAGCAGTGGACTTTTGGAAATCTGGGAGATTTTTTGGTTTTTAACAAAAAACGATACAAATGCACTTCATTACAAATTGAAAGTTAAAAATGGTCACGAGTTTTAAAAAAGGGCCAAAATATAGTACCTTTTTTGAAAAAATTGGGGTCCGGAGTCCTGGCTCTAAAAAAGAGTCAAATTGATACATTAGGGTCTTCAACGGCAACACTGAATTAAGTCCTTTGTGAATTAAGGTAACGATATATTTGTCTAAAACGGCAAAACCACCTTTGAAGAGTGCTGATTCAGTTATAACACCCCCACTTTTTGCCGTGTTATTGTGTTCTTTAGACTTGAGGGAATGTTTTGAATACCATTCTTCGCCTTCCAATATAAGTACGGTGACCATCCGTTCTATTTTTGGCAGAACAGTCCTGTTTTTAAGGAGCTTGTTCTGCGTGTTTTTTTTTTCTAAGGAAAATAACATAAATGTTCTGTTTTTAAGCAAATGTTCTGTTTTTGTTCTGCTTTTTTGTGCCGGCAACGCTTTTTAACAAATGTAATGAGTAGCTCTGTAAAGTTAGTTTGCTCAATAATTTCAAAACTTTTTATTATTATTATTATGCCCAACGGATTTTACCCACCATCCCGCCCAACCGACACGAGGGGCGCATCCGCATAACGCGCGGATTAATTTGCCGAGTGTTTGAAAGGCGGAGGTTTGTTAAGCGTCGAGTTCTCAAAATGCTCAGCTACAGAAAGGAATTCATCAGCTGAGTGATATACATAAATAAATAGGGAATTGCAATAAATTAATACAACGTAGAAATCAAGTGTTAAGAGATAATAGAACAGTTATTTTGATCATAAAAAGCGAGTCCGAAATATCAAATGTGCCTGAATGAGAGTTAAAATCTTCGCACAAACACTGGAAAGGCTCGTGTAATTGAAAATTTGTCCTGCATTGCTTCAGCCGAATAGGCCTAAAGTGTCGTGAAGGTCGGGACGGAATATTAAAGTTAATTTCGTTTAAAAGAAATGGGCTGGAAATCGATCCGTTTATCAGTTTAGTCATGAATAATACACCTAGCATTTCCCTACGACTTGCAAGGGTTGGGAGATTGATAAGTTTCAAATGATTAGTATAAGGTGGAAGGTTATACGTTGAATCCCATTGTAGATTTCTCAATGCAAAGAGTAAGAACTGTTTTTGAATTGATTCTAGCCTATCAATATAAAGTTGGTAACGCGGATTCCATATAACTGAGCAATATTCTAATATAGGTCTAACTAGTGTAGTAAAAAGAGTCTTCGTAACATAAGGGTCATTAAATTCCTTTGACCACCTTTTCACAAAAGCTAAAACACCTCTAGCCTTATTAACTGTTGCCTCAATATGAGGACTAAAACTAAGCTTGGGGTTCATTGTCACCCCCAAGTCAACAAAAACATTAACATGTTCAAGATTGTGGTTGTTGATTGCATAAGAAGCTGGCTGTAGATCCCTACGTGAAAAACACATGAACTTACATTTTTTCAGATTGAGCGGCATATTGTTAACGTTGCACCAAGTTACTAAGTGGTCTAAATCAATTTGAAGCAAAGAACGTTCTTCAATCGATGCATATGACTTAAAAAGTTTAACATCATCAGCATACATCAAGATATTCGAAAACTTTATTGTTGTACAGATATCATTGATAAAAAGCAAAAACAGAACCGGGCCTAGATGGCTACCCTGAGGAACACCAGAGGAGACATCGATGACATTTGAAATTGCATTATTAAAGGTAACTCTTTGCGTTCTACCACGGAGATAGGAGGATATCCAACGGATGAGAGCGGGTTGAAAGCCAACCAGGGCAAGTTTATGAATAAGTAAAGAGTGGCTAACCTTGTCAAAGGCTTTACTAAAGTCGGTGTATATAACGTCGGTGTGGAGATTATCCCTAAACCCATTCGAGACATGTGTAGTGAATTCAAGTAAATTAGTTGTGGTCGATTTACCCTTACAGAAACCGTGCTGGGAGTTGGCAATCAGTGTTGATATAGAAAATGAAAGGTGATTGGTGACGATAGCTTCAAAAATTTTAGGAATAGCAGAGAGCTTCGCTATTCCGCGATAGTTTAGTATAGATGTTTTACTCCCACTTTTATAAAGAGGTATAAGAAAAGACTCTTTCCATGAAGCCGGGAAAACGCCGCGCTGTAGAGAAAGATTGAACAAATCGGTCAGTGGCAGGTATATGTGTTCTGCACACTTTTTAAGAAAACATGTCGGTATTAAATCAGAGCCAAACTTGGTTGACTCCTTTAAGGATTTTAAATGTGACAAAACATCTCCTGGATCTATACTAGGAACATAAATTGAGTTACATGAATGTGGACGATATGGGTATACAATTTGTGATGAATTAGTTTCAGAAGAGTAATTAGACTTGAAAAATTGAGCAAAGTAATCAGCAATCACTAGATCGTCGCTGGATATGTTATCATTAAATTTCATTGTTGAAGGAAACCCTTTTACTCTGCGTTTAGAGTTTACGAAACCATAAAATGACTTAGGATTGGAAATAATGTTCTGTTTAGTTTTAAATAAGTAATCGTTGTAACATTTTTTGTTTAATTCTAAATATTTATGACGCAAAATAGTGTACTTAAGATAATCTGAGCGTGAACCAGTTTTCTTGTATAATTTAAAAATTCGAGACTTCTTATTTTTCAAAGTTTTTAGCTCTTTAGTGAACCAAGCTTGTGTTGGTACATCACAAAAATAGTTACGTTTAGGTACATATCGTCCCCTTTTTGCGTTTTTATCGTAACCACCATTTTTTCGAAATTTACTTTTTGATGCAAATTTGTACATCATCCCTTAGCGCATCATCTGGAAAAAAATTATAGCTGAAATCCTTACAGTTATGTCAAAAAATGGCTATCTTTTTTATCGTATCCACCAATTCATAAATGATAAAAAATAAAAAAAAATTTAAAAAATGGTCTCCTGTAAAATTTGGGTTTTGGCGTTTACGATAAAAACGCAAAAAGGGGACGATATTTTTCAAAAAGGCTATAAATTGTATTGTTGAAATGTAAAAGGTTATTCTCAATGTCATCTTGATATCGAGGCCAAATAAATTTAGATAGTTCAAAATTTAACTTTTTAAAGCTGGCTTTAGAAAAATCAAATTTTGTATTAGAGCCAGATGGTTTTTTAATAACATCAGGTTCGTTATCAATGATTTCGTAAACAATATTAAGAGAGGGATGGTAAACGTCTTCGGGCAGAACAAGGGGATCACAACGGTTTATAAAAAATTTAGACAAGTCATCAACGAAGGCTAAATCCAAACTTATTCTGGATAACATTAATCTGGTTTAGACAAAGGTTGATCATCTCATCCAGAAACTCATTGTTACTCAATTTGGTTGAAACTGGTACAATATTGTTGTCAATAGTGCTCCATGAAATGTGTGGTAGGTTAAAGTCACCTAAAACAATCATGGAGTCAATAGGCCTAATCATAGAATTTACAGCTTTTATCAACGAAATGTGGTGCATATACACTGATAGATCAGACGAAGGTGGAATATAACAAACAGGCAAGTAAATATGGCATTTATTTAGAAGAACTCTAATACACTTAAACTCGATGTCATCAATAAGGGGTATATTCACTTCTTCAGATGGTATTGAAGAATGTACAGCCACCAGGACGCCGCCCCCGGTTCTGTTTAAGCGATCGTTTCTATATGTCTGGAACTCGTCACAAAAAATTTCAGAGTCAAAGACATGCGGTTTCAACCATGTTTCAGTAAAAACAATAATATTATAGTCGCAATTGATAGTTTTTAAATAGAAATCAGTTAATTTAGTGTTCAAACCTCTAACATTCTGATAGTAGATGTTAAAGGCAGAATTTACAATGAGTTTTTTGGATCGTCGTTGAGGCTAGGAAGTCGTGCCAAATTTGGGGGATTCGCATCAGGTTTAAAAATAAATTCGCGAACTAAAGCCCCAGGCGGCCAGAACGAGCTATCCAAAATAGTATTGTAATCGGTTTCTAAAACATCGATCCTAAAGGAAGCTACACTTCTATCATAATTAAATTTAAATTTGTTTATAACAATATCTTTAGCTTTTACTTTAGATTTTATATAGGACTTAAGGTCATCAGCCGAAGTTTTTTTGTCAAATCTAGACACAAATATCGTTTTTTTCGGCGGAACCACAACCAGCTTGTTGACTATTGGCTCGGATGTGATAGTAATAGTTGGATTTTGTGGAGGCTGAAGGTTTTCTCTTAAAGCCTTAGAAAAGGACGGAACCACTGCCTGCGGATTAGGTGAAGTCAGGTTTATTAATTCAAGGGCCTGAGGTGTTGTGGCACTCTGAGTGGGGATTGGATGATCTACAGCCCCAGACGAATTATTATTGTGAATAGTTCTATTATTAGGATCATCCAAACACTTGAAGGACTTAAACAAGTCCTCAAAATGCTTGAATTTTTTCGTTATAATAGAAAATTCCTTCCCAATTTCCGAAAACGCGTTTCTCGTTTCCCTAAAAAGCTTGTAGAGATCAACTTCCTTTGATCTGCATTTTACGCACGACCAACGTAAGCCCTTGTCTTCATTTAAAGCGTCCGCAACTCTACCGGTCAAGCCTGCACATTTCATATGTCCAAGCCCATCACAGAGCCAACAAGACAAGTAGCGTTCGGACTCACTTTTTATAGAACAATTTGGAAAGATGCACGACATAGTAAACGAAAATAAAAAACAGTAACAAAAACTTTATAAAAATACCAAAAGAGAGGTTTTTATACTTATATAGAAACTAGTAAACAAGAATAAAAGCAGGTTTTAATAAAATGCAACTCTGAAAGTTTGAAAAGCAAGAGTAGGTAGCGAGCAGTTTGAGAGTCACTGTATTTGACACTTAATAAACAACGCAAACAGCTGCGATAAAAGTAAATAGCAAAGTAAGAAAAGGAAAAAGTGCATACAATAACAATTGCAAGAATTAAAGCCTATCAAACTGCAACAAATACAAAAATGCAAAAATGACTCGGCAAATAAAAAATTATGACAAACTAATTTAAACATTTAGATTAAATTCATAAAGTATGAATAACTAAACAAAACTAAAATTTTCACAATTTAACACTAAGTCTTTGCACTTATTTTTATCACAATTAGGAATCAGAAAGTTAGATTTTATAATTAAATTTCTCAATTTAAAGCACAGAAAATATAAACACAACTACACAGCTCAAGTGACGTTTGCGTAATGCGTTTATGAAAAATTTAAAATCTTTCAAAATATTTTAAAAATAATTTAGTTTATGTCTAACACGGTCAAGTGCTTCAGCGAAATCGAAAACTGAGTACGTTAAAATGGCAAAAACGTACCAAATTTGGAGGTTCCGTACCCGGAAAAAAATTCGTAATAAAAATGGTACATTTCGGCCAAAATGGCAACCGTGGTTATGGTAGGTTTTAAATTAACAAATCACCATCAGGAAATACTATTCACAAAACGAAAAAATATACTTAAAAAATGACTTTCAATTGATTCACTTTAGTTAAATTATTTGAGATTGCAATTTCAATGTTTCACAGACGTTGGCAACATTTTTGAATGCAAAAAGATGATTACGCCATGTAAAATACTTTTTTATTCCAAATATTGAGAGTGTAACCCCAAATAGTTTATAGCCGGGTAGCGAAATTTTTACGTGAAGGCAATACCAAAAAAAAAAAAAAAAAAAATTAATGGCGGCGATATACCAACAGGTTATCATAACCTCTAACGAGATTTTTAGCCGAGCTTCTCTTTCCAACTTGTGGTGTGTTGCTTTTGAGTTTTTCCTACAAGTTGGCGGGACCTACAGTTTTTTGCCGACTCCGAATGGCACTTGCAAAGCAAATTAATTTTTTGCTGAGAAACTTCTCATGGCAGATATACACCCGGAGAGTTTGCCAAACTACTGCCGAGGGGCGACCCCGTTTAGAAAAATCGTTTTTCTAAATAATTTTTGATGTTACTTTTGCCGGGCATCGAACCGCCACGACTTGGTGTAGAAGGCCGAACACTTAAACGCTACACCACGGCAGCCGCAATACCAAGCCTTAAGTAAAAAGAGTTCTGTTTATCCAAAAAAAAAAAATATGGTCACTGTAAATATAAGGTAGCTCTTCACATCCATAACAAATTTAGGAACAGAAAGTAAATCAAATATTTTTTTGGATAGTAACCGTAACCTAGGTTTAATTAATTGTGCCTCCCATACTGGACTGTCTGGTCTCAGTTTTTCTTTTTCTAAAATGTGTGTTTCTTTATGTTTTGTGAAAGTACTTTAGGAAATGCTTTTTGGCTATAAAATCCCCAATTCATGATTTAAGCAACACTTTTCCCACTCAGAGCAGCACTACAAAAATTTTAAGAGAAATGTGTTTGAAGGTTCTAATGATAACCTGTACATTTATCGCTCCATAGTTCTTTTTAGGTGTGTTTTTCCATGCTAGCAAAAAAAATTTGGCACTCTTGAAACTGTTTTGGTACAAAAAATAAATGTGAGTGGCAACACTGCGCTGGACTGGTAGTGGTGCAATTCTTTGATTTTGATAATGGTTGTTGTTGTTGTTGTTGTTGTTGTTGTTGTTAACAATGCATTGCCCTGTCTAGAGTGCATGATCATTCCGAAGACCTTCATCAAGCTCTTCTAAGGGGAGTCCAAGGAAACGTGCAGTTTCAACAGGGTTTGTCCAGAGGGACGGAGGGGTTAGAAGAGTAGGTTCAGATGAACAATTGAATAGATGTAGAGTATCATGGGGGGTCCTACCACATGCAGGGCATGTGTTTGAGATTATATCATTCAGTCTGGATAAGTAGGAGTTTAACCTTACACTATATCCAGACCTAAGCTGTGCCAAGGTGCGTTCTTCTTCAGCAATATCCGGTGGAGGACTGTTCAGAACGGGATTCACAGGTAGAGATCTGACAAAAGTGTCTACCGACTCGGTGTGGATGTCGGTTAGAGCCCGCTTATGATTCTGCAGATCAAACGGCAAGGTAATATGATGCCGGATCTCGTCATAATGCTTACGGACATGTTTCTTTATGTCTCTCGGGGGCGGATCTGTGTCCAAAAGATGACGGTTTGGATGTGCTGGCTTGTGGCAGTTCAGAAGGAATTGCCTGCTCAGCATTTCCGCGTGCTCTTTTACATTGAGCAGTTTTGCCTCCTGATGGAGGTGAGACTTGGAAGACATGAGGAGACATCCCGTAGCAGTTCTGATGGCAGTATTTTGGCAGACTTGTAGCTTCGTCCAGTTGGTGTTATGTACATTAGGCGACCATATGGGTGCAGCATAGTCAAAGACTGGTCGGCCAATGGCCTTATATGTAGTCAGCAACGTTTCTTTGCCTTTTCCCCAAGTACTGCCGGCAAGTGACTTGAGGATCTTGTTGCGACCACGTACCTTTGAGACCATTGCAGACACATGACCAGCAGATGAGAAAGTATTATCCAGTGTCACCCCTAATAACTTTGGGTGGCTGACAGTTGGTAGCTTAGTGTCATCAACGAAAATGTCTAATTCATTTCTCACCTGGTGCGTCCATGTCGTGACAAGCGTCGCCGTGGATTTAGTCGGAGATATCGTCAGATCTCGCTCAGTGAAAAACCTGGAAAGGTCGCAGAGGTAACCGTTGATTTTAGCACAGAGTTCAACAGTATAGGGGCCCTTCCCCGTCGCCATTATTGTACAGTCGTCGGCATATGAAACGACGATGACGCCCTCTGGTGGTGGGGCATCTGCGATAGATAGAAGTTAAATAGTGTCGGGGATAGGACACCATCCTGTGGCACCCCCTGTCTAATACGTCTAGGTTTTGATGTTGTGTTTCTGAAGTTAACCGACGCCTACTGTCCATTTAACCCGAAGAGATCTTATATGAGAGTGGCATGGTTGACTGTGTCAAAAGCTTTCGACAGGTCAAGTGCCACTAACACAGTCCTGTGATTTGGTTGGTTTTGATTTAAGCCGCTATTTATTTGCGTTGTAATGGCATTGAGTGCGGTGGTGGTGCTGTGCAGCTTACGGAAGCCATGTTGATGACTAGCCAGGTCCAGATTTGCAGTATAATACGGGAGCAAAATGGACTCTAGCGTCTTCAGGTTTTAGTAGTGGAAACACTCTCGCCTTTTTCCATATTTCAGGAATAACGAAAGTGTTCAGTGAAAGGCTGAATAGAGCCGCTAAGTATTTGTGTCCCTCCTGGCCTAGATGTTTCAGCATCTTCATGGCAATGCCGTCGGGCCGATGGATTTTGAGGGCTTAGCCTGTCTGATGGCTTCCTTGACCTCTGAGGCAGTGATGACAATGGGCGTGTTTTGGTTTTTGTATTTACGCGCCTGTCGCATGGTTCTACGTTTAGCTTTATCGGGCGGGGAATGTAGTACAAATTGTCTACAGAAGGAGTTCGCACATCCCCTAGGGTCCTTCTTCACCCTGTCGCCGAAAGTAATATCTACTTTATCCTTGTGTTGCGTTGGATTAGATAGAGCTTTGACCGTAGTCCATAATTTGCCAACACCATCAGAGAGGTTGCATTGCTCTAGGTGTTGTTTCCATTTGGCCAGTTTGTGTTTATCGACCAACCTACGAATTTCCGCGTTGAGATCCCTTATGTGGGGTCTGCAGGATTGAGACTTCGCACTTCTTTCTCTAGCCATAGCCGCTGCCTCCGCGGGGAAATTTGGGATATTCGACCCGCAGGAATGAAGCGTTTAGAGGCCAAGTTAATGATGTTGCGGAAGTCTCATTCGTCTTTGCGTACGTCCGTAGAAATGGATAGAGCAGCCAAGGATTCGTCCGTATATGTCTGAAAACTGTCCCAGTCCGCCTTGGTAAAGTTAATGTATGTACCATGCTCAGGTGTAATAAAGTCCGTCGGTCGTTCGATGGTAATGACTATTGGGAGATGGTCAGACGCCAACGTGAGTATGGGTCGCCAATTTGTGTTGTTCAATAGTCCTGCGCTTACGATAGAAATATCTGGCGATAATGGTGAATGATAATGGTGAATGGACATTCTTTTGAAAGTCTTTGCTAAACACCTGTTGCGAATATTTTTCTTATTCTTTCTCACAACAAGTGCAGTTGATTTTATTTGTTAATTGAAAATCTTTTATGGATGTTTCTTTTTGGATCTTTTACTATACACCGTGATAAAATGCACTAGGTGGACCCGTGCGCGCCTTGCGCAAAAAAAAAAAACAAATGGTTTGAAATCGTTTACTTACGTCATACAAACTTATGTAAAATTTTCGGAAATTTGATAAAAAGCAATCGATTTTTTCTATAAATATGACCCAGTGGCCACATGTATTTTTTTACAAAACTGCCACATACAACTGTCCGTGTGAAAACACACATTGAGCATTAATTCTGACGGGCAAAGGGAAGTAAATTTAGACGAAGTAAATATATTTTTAGACTGTCGCTGTTAGTCCTCCAGAGGTAATATGGCGACTTCATGAGCGCCAACTCTTTCATCATTCACATACTATTGAACGGCTGCGCAAGGCGCGCACGGGTCCACCAAGTGTACTTTATATGTAGAATAGTTTTTTTTAAATTCTGTGTTTATAACATGGTATAAATTTAAACTTTCGCTTTCATCAGGCTTATTTCAAAAAAAATCACAAACTAATACTTGGGGTTGCAACTCGGTTTTTGCCACAACATTAAGGAGATGCCCCTCTAGATTTTTACATAAAAATTTGTTTATGTAAATACAAGCCTACATACTTGGTGTTTTTGAAGTTAACTTCTTAGGTTTTGATTGAGAGTAAAATTTGAGAAAATGGCTGATGATGCAACGGAAATAGAAATTGTAGGCGATTTTCACCACGATGTTTAGCTGTGCACAGAGAACATAGAAAATAGAGAAGTTGCAAGTCGCACATTAGTTGGCAACGCGAAAAAAAATGAAAACGCTACTAGGGACATTTCACCACACAAATTTTTATTCAAGAAGGGACTAACAGATTTCTTGTGCTTGCATAGAAATAACAGAATTCTTGTGCGTACATCAGCAACAGAATTCTTGTACTAACATAGGAGATGTTATATTTTACCGACGGCAAAATGAAGATGTACTTTATTGTTCCAAAATAAATGCATATTGTATTTTAATAAAATTAAAAATTATTTTTTATCCATTGGGGGAAATTTATTTAAAAAAAAACTACATTGTAATATTTTTTCTAAACTTTTCAGAAATTTTACATCAATTTTTATGAAGAAAGTTTTGAAGTTTGAGAAAAAGGTTGAAAAGATTTTGAGTCATATTAAAGAAAAAGAACAGACTACTTTCTCAAATTTTCACAAACTTTATAGGTATCAGTTAGATGAAGAAAATTTCAAAAAAAAAAAAGAAAAGTTTTTGAAAAATCGATTGCTTTTTTTTGAATTAATATTTTATACATACCTAATTATTTAAAAAAAATAAACTTACGAATAAAATTTAAATTTTTATTCGAACATTTCTGGACTCTTTTAGGTAATTTCGGGGCTATTTTCTGAACTACGTAGGTACCTACCTATTTAAACTTATTTTTATTTATTGTAGTAAATACATACATATGTGCATATTTCACACTTCATTTTAAAATAAGGAAATACGACCAGGGATATTAGGTACCTAAAAGGCCCCCAAGCATCAAAACAAACAAAACCATGCACACAACCACACAACCATACATAATTCCATACTCTTACCCATACACCTCCGCGCTAACCCCTTTGGTCATAACTTCTCTGCACAACCACACAATCATACAAAACTCCGTACTCCTACCCATACACCTCCGCACTGTCCCCTTTGCTGCTTGTACTGTCCAAAAGCTTCAAAACAAACAAAACGCGCACAATCACACAACCATACAACTCCATATTCCTACCCATGCATCCCCGCGCTAACCCCTTTGCTGATTGTACTGTCCAAAAACTATTCCTACATACACACGCGCGAAATATGTCATACAAATCTACCTTCTTAAATGTAACAATAACAAATTCATTCATAAATTTTTGTCGATAGACTTGAAATGAAATTTGGCAACATAGCTCTCAAACAAATTGACAAAAATTAAAATTTAACAAAATCTTGATTTCCAACTTCAATCATTTTAGGGGTATTCATTTTTTTAGTAAAGTGTAAAGTGACTTACAACTCGCTAAATTGCGCAACCTATTTTATTTAAAAAGTAGACATTTATGTACTTTTGAAGTCGACCTGCGTTGTATGTTGGGAATAATGCTGATCTACACCATGGATAGCCCAACATCCAACTACAGGGACAAGTTACCTCAAAAAATAAAAGCATATATGGGTAAAATAATCATATTCCGATCGATTCTAAACAATTTCTCACTTTGCGGATTTTGTCACTCTCATATAATTTGTGAGCAAAAATGTATGAAAAGGTGAAACGGTTTGCACCGATTCACTAGTGAAAAATTGTTTAGAATTGGCATGATTATTACCTAAATAAAAATATATTCAAATTTTACCAAAATTGAGACAAAACCGAAAAACCATTAGGCAGAAACTAAAGTTCCAGTCTTTTATAGAAAATATGCTAAAAGAAAATTTTCCTAATATATGCTGAAATAGATTTTTCATATAAATTTTGAAACATTCTTATCCAATTTGCGCAGCTACCGTCTTTTCATTTTTAAGTAGATCGCAGTAGCAGAGCATATTCATATTAGGGTGTGCTGATAATCAGATGTACAATTTTTCAGCAGTGTATAAATTTCAGCAAATACACTTTTATCGTAACTGGCAGTATAAAGAGTTGTCCCATAAGGGTCAAAGTTCAGGCTGCTTCAGTAAAACCGATACTAGGTACAGTACCCGCGTACGTCACGCCTTAACTTAATTAAAAAATATAACAGTATACGGTATAAGTTTATCAGATTTATTTGTAGACTATTTTCCACACTGGCAATTTTTCGGATTTTTTCCCCTCCTAAATATCAACCCACTCTAAGATATTTCAGAATTTTTTCAGCAACGCTCTATCTGAGAATTTCATTAAAAAAAACCTATCTCAGCTAAAAATGTATTGAGTTTTCGTTCATATAGAACGTTTTCGAACTTAGCACAAACAAGCACGAACACGACACGAAATTGCATTTTCCAAATTTCGGTCAATTTTGTATCGTTCATTCATTCAGTAATATCGATTCATCGTTGAAGTTTAGGAAATTTGATGTTCAAATTATATTCCCATAAATACGGGCCACCCCGATGTGCACTTATTTTGTTAAATTTTCTGAACTGCATTGTATGCTGTTGTATTGGCCAATCGCCGCGCCGCGCATGTGGTAGTGAAATTCAAGTGTACAATTTGCTACTAACGATTATCATGTCTCAATAACTCAGGTAATAAATATCTGGACTACGGAGCGAAAGCTTGTAAGTTCAAGGTGGAAAGTAATTTATGTTTTGTTTATTTTTTTATTTATTGTGTTTTTTTTGAAATTCTATTATTATATGTAATTGTTTTTTTTTTTTTTTTATCTAAATGCAAAATATCGACACTGATACCAGAGAAGGTAGAAAATCAGTTTTTCACAAATATGTCCTATTGCTTATACGTACATACCTACCTATGTATGTACCTTCTGGGATTTTGGTGTGATTGCCGTCGGCAAAATGCTTTTTGTCGTTTGGACAAATGTTTGTAAATAATTTTACGAAAATATAGGATAAATAAATTAATAAAAAAATACAATATATTATTTCTCAAATTTTTACAATAAATTTTGTAAATAATTTTATGAAATAATATTTTAGTTATTGTTATTGGTCATTATATTTACGAACTTGGAAAATTTTGTGAACTTTTACCAGTCGAGTAATTTTATCAAATTATTCTTTTGAGTTTTGGCGAAAACAAGTTGAAAAATGCTACAAACAATACAATTGCAATCATATGGGATAAATAAATTTATAACAAAAACTAAACTGATTTTTTCTAAAATTTTTACAAATTTGACATGGAAGAAACTTTCAAGATTTTAGAAAAGGTTTCGAGCAAGCAAGAAAGCAATTAATAAATTCTGTTAAAAATTCTGCTAAATTTTCTTGTGTGGTGAAATGTCCCTACTAGCGTTTTGTTAGGATTTGACGTTTTACACGCATATTCGCACTTGCAACTTCTTTATTTTCTATGTTCTCTGTAAGAAGTGAGAAGAAAATTCCCCTCTTAAGTAACTCCCCATTTTATTACCCAACACACTTAAGTGACAAAATTTTTGGTGCTTCAAGTCAAGCTCAATACTAGCACTATAAAATCGATATTTGATTTCACTTACATCACTAATTTAACGAGAATCTCTAGTTGTCATAGTGAATTTAATGTGAAAATAAATGTGACTACATCCCATTTGTCATATCTTCTCTTAAGTACCCGAATGAAGGTACACGGTGAGCTTAAACAACTTATTATGAAAAATCAAAACAACCAAGATATTATTTCATGGTTGTATTCTTGGACGTATTTGAAGATATTCTGAGCAAACACTGAAATCATCCATCGGACACATTTTGAGATTTGTAGGAATTTTCTTTCTGTGGATGCCCCTGTTCCATGTTTAAACAAGTTTCACCAACTTTTTCTGTTTTCAAATGGTGGATCTTTACACATGTGTCGTAGAACACTACCCCTAAGTGGTATCATGCATTTTTCGACTTCGTCCCATGACAAAAACTTCAGCCAGAGCCCTCAAAACTTTAAGTTGTACGAATTCCAACTTTGCTAGTTTCGATAACGACTAAAGCTGGAATTATTGGTGATGTTTGTCGTAACGCTGTAGTCGTATCCCTAACGCAACCCTATGCGTTACATTTTTATCGATTATTGGTGCGGTAACCGTAAACAGCTTTATCGTCCATTTTACTCAGCTATGAACACAATCTTAATTAATATTTTCTTAAAAAATGTAAAATGATAACTCACCAAATAGCAAAAACCAATAAATTCGAAAAATTAATGCAAAACAAATAAATTAAATGAACAAAAAAGGTCATCAGCTGTTTACGTTACCGCGGAAAACCAAAAACCAATTGGTTGGCTACGATCCGGTTACGACCTTAGCGTTACGATATGGCACCAATAATCGATTGCATTAAATCCCATAAGGTTGGTCGAATCAGCTGATTGGATACGACTACAGCGTTACGACAAACATCAGCAATAATTCCAGCTTAACCCGAGTTTAATTGACGTATTTTGTATGGTGTCAAGTTAATCACCGATTAGGCGTTATCAGCTGTTATGCAAGTGGCCTTTAAGCGGGCTTTACTGTAGAGTTTGTCAAAAGCACACGCCCAAAATTATGCTAACATAATAAGCGCAGTTTACCCAATTTTCGTTTAAATAAATTTATATACTCTTTGTTGCTTTTTTGAATTCGGAATTTGCGCTAATGCATCAGCCGTATAAGTTAGCATTGAAATTAAAGAAATGTTCTATATGGAAGTATAAATATATGCATAAATGGACACTGAGAAGGGTTTACCTTCAAGCTGGGTAGTGGCCTAAGTTGCTAGACCTTCTAGCATACAAGTCACTACAGTGTTGTGAGTTCGACTCTAAGAAAAGTCCTTGAAGAGATGTAACTCCAGTATCATCGAAACATATGTCGGCTTGTCTGGTTCCTGCAGCGCGTAGGTAAATTTTTCTCAAAAAACCATATATGTAATACTTCTATATAGATAATACCGAACAGTGAAGCGTGTCAAACATTACAGTACAGATATACCACGAGAGGAGACAAAATCTCAAGGATGTCGTTAAACTTTTGTAAACAAAGGGGCATTAATAAATGCATACTTTAACAAAATGTAAATAAATTCACTTCGTTTTTCTTATCACTCCTTTCACTAACGTCAGAAAAAAATTTACGAAGTTGATATTATTTCATCACCAATAACCCGTTTTAGTACTACGTTGCATGGATGTGAGCCATATTTAAATAATAAAAATGCAAAACCTTATATTCTATATAGAAATAAGTATGGATATATAAATTTATTTATTTTCGAAAAATTTGAATTTATCGTATTTTTAATGTATACACGAATAATATAATTTGTATGGTTATAAGCCATGTGTAAATAATAAATACGCAAAGCCTGCCTTCTATATATGTATATATTTATGTACAAGTATGTTTGATTTTTTTTTTTCACTTCAAAAACATGAATTTTAATGCTTTTATTTTAGTAATTCAATATGTTTAAATAGTAAATACATCCATTTATGCATTATATTTTGGTATTTTCATTATTTAATTGACTAATCAAAGATTTTATAACTAAAACTATGCACAATTTGTGTAATGGGGATAGTGACCCTTTTTGAGCCCTTTGATATTTTTTTTTAAACGCGCTACTACAATTCACTAACACAAACAAAACTTGCGCATGCGCAGAACTCACATTTGCACTGATTCATATAATAATGTTTGACACGCTTCTTACACACGGCCAGTATACGAAAGGCGCAGACTGTGCAAAAAACACATTTTAATACAATCCCGAAAATTGCTTGTAAATTGCGGTATTTACAGCAATAGACTACAAGTCAAAAAAGCAACAAAGAGTTTAAATGTTATAAATGGAAAAATATTCGTGCTTAATTAAGCATAGAAAATTCTTTCATAGGTTTCACACCAAGTCCTAAAAATTCGCAAATCTTTCATATAAGTTAGCATTGAAATTAAAGAAATGTTCTATATGGAAGTATAAATATATGCATAAATGGACACTGAGAAGGGTTTACCTTCAAGCTGGGTAGTGGCCTAAGTTGCTAGACCTTCTAGCATACAAGTCACTACAGTGTTGTGAGTTCGACTCTCACAATGCCGGGAAGAAAAGTCCTTGAAGAGATGTAACTCCAGTATCATCGAAACATATGTCGGCTTGTCTGGTTCCTGCAGCGCGTAGGTACATTTTTCTCAAAAAACACATTTTCATAAATTTATATAGTTATATATTGAGATCGGAAAAATAGGTCAAACCAAGCGCCTGAAAAAAACTTTGCAAATTAATTTAAAAAAATTGGGTTAACTGTGGCAATTATGTAAGCATAATTTTAGGCGTTTGATTTTGTAAATTAATTTAAAAAAAATTGGGTAAACTGTGGCAATTATGTTAGCATAATTGTAGGTATGCGTTTGACTTTAACCTATTTTCCGAACTCTAGTTATATATTATTGAAATTCAAGAAAATTACGCCATGATACTATCACCCCTATTGTGAGTGTCGACCGCAATAGATTAAGCGATTAGCGATCATCGAGCAATTGCGAAGTTCGCTCCGATCGCTACGGTGACCATCCGTTCTGTTTTTGGCAGAACAGTTCTGTTTTTAAGGAGTTTGTTCTGCGCATTTTTTTTTCTAAGGAAAATAACAGAAATGTTGCGAAATTTTCACGTAAAGGCAATACCAAGCCTTAAGTAAAAAGAGTTCTGTTTTTTGAAAAAAAAAAAAAAAAATGTATGGTCACCTTACGCTTAATAAGCGACAATCGATCATCTTTCTACAGCTATTTTTCAGTCGATAGCGTGTCGATTGATTTGCAAAGTGCAAATAATTTGGATAAATAGTTAATTATTTTAATAAAAATAGAAGATATTAAAAAAAGCATTCAAAATTGGTAATTTTTGTTCGATTAAGTTACCCAATACCAATGTTAAATTCGATCGACTCAATCGAAAAAAATTATTCTACTACAAATCGACACTCGCAATAGGGGTGTATGTATTTTTTATGGAAATGGTAAGTTCCCATACATATATGTACATAGATATTAGCTTTAGTCGCATGTATTCTGAGCATAAGCTTGGAATCAAACCATGTCAACCGAGAAATTTTACGGAACAGTTCTGTTGTCCACAAGGTATTTCGATATCAGATGTAGAGACCTGCACTCAGTCGGGAAAAGCAGTTGGACTGCCGCCAGTTTTCACAAAAAGTCATGACTGCCGTGTTTTGATAAGCAACTGCCAAAATCTTGCAGATGGTTATGGCTGGTTTTCATTAGGTCAAAATAACTGACCTCAAAAACTGACTCAACTGTCACTATGTCAATTTGGTGTCAAATGTGTTTTCATTATGTCTTCAAAACTGGTACGAAAATTCGCATTTGATTTGAGACAGTAAAATCAGCTGTACGCACGTCAAATTACACACATTGTCCAACATGTTGGCAAATTTATTTTGTGTGTCAAACGTTGAAAATTCCGCTGGCAAACTGAAATCCGATCGTTTTCACATGCTTTATTTGATATGACAATGTGTTGTCAAAACTGACTACAAACGCAATTGACACCACATGTCAGCCGTTTTTATTGGTTGGACAACATTTGATGCCATATTTGGACCTAATGAAAACCAGGCAATTGGTCGGCCGATCCTGAACTATGCGTCGCCGGGGCTTGCAGACGTTCACTGGAATCAGCTTCAGGCCTGTCAAAACACCGCGCTCAGAACCGCTACGGGGTGCGTCCTTATGTCACGTATATCTCATATACACAATGAGGTGGAAATGCTTCCAGTTAGGGAGCATAATGAAATGCTAAACAAGCAGTACCTACTGAATTGCTGTAAACCACAGCATCCCGGTAGACAACTGCTTGAACTCATTCCGCCTCCTAGGACCATAAGATCGCATTTACGTAAACATTTTGACGAGATCCGGCACTATATAACAACGCCGTTTGATCTACAGGTGCATAAACAGGCCTTGGGGCATATCCATACAACGCCTGTTGGCCATTACTCTGCGCTCTGTCCGCTAAACAATGTCTTACATGCCGCAACACCTGGCATTTCTGAAGAGGAGCGTCATCTTCCTCGAGAGACAAGGGCCACTCTGGCTCAATTACGCTCTGGATATTGTAGCAGGTAAAACTCCACAATACCAATCACTTATTTTCTTGCTCATTTGAGCCCACTCTTCTAACACCCATCTCTCTTTGGTCCAACCCTATTGAAACTGCTAGTTTCCTTGGACTCCCGTTAGAGATATTGATGACAATTTAGGTTAAGGAAAAATACGCGTTGGGCAGGACTACAGATCGTAACAACAACAACAACCAGCCATTAGGCAACAATGAAGGATGATTGTAAATAGCAAGCTGCGTATAAATGTCTGTTACCTGTACTTATTCTTTTCTCCTGTTCGAAATATACCTTTCGGGCACCCTTTGTAGTACGGGTAACATTCGCCAGGAGATTTTCGACCTTCTCCAATCTCCTGTGCATTTACATATTCTGGTATCAAGTCAGCATATGGAGAACTTTTTGCTCTGCAAGGATGATAATTGTTATTTTTGTTAAATCGCAAATATGTTAAATGTTAACTTGCGTTAAAAACAACTTAAGTATTTCACCAAAGACTCCGAAATGATTAATTCTTCGAGAATGTATTTCGCATATGGTGCGCAACAAACATGCCTTGCCATCCATGCCAAAAGTGCCTAGTAAATCCTCCACAACTCCATACAGCATAACCCTAAACAAGAATTTCAGAAAAATAGGTCTTATTATGTATTGAAATTATTAAGTTATCGTGCCTCTCTCCACCATGGAATGCATGTTTCAAACTTTCTGGTAATAGAGGTAATTCTACGTTCTCTTGTTCCTTTGTTTCTCGCCTTATTTTAAAGTGATTCGAATAATCGGCTCCATATTTATTCTGAGCAGACAAATCACGTTTCCTTTTGTGGTCAAGATAACGTGCAACATAGTCCCCCAGGATGCGCCCTGTTGAACGACCGAACTGCCTAGTGAAGATTGGTGGTAGATCGCCAAGAGGATTGGATTCATCTGTCAGACCAAGCTTATCAAAGTCAACTGAAAAACAAGAAAAGAAATTAATCTTTATCTAATTAATCTACATCTATATTTTTACTTCTATATCTATATCTATACTATATATACAGGGCCGTATTAAGAGCAGGGCCGACGGGACTCTTGCTTTAATATTTGTAGTCCATTTTATTTTTATTACTCAGTTGATTTAAACAGAATAGTATTGGGCAAAATACTAGACAAAAGTATCGCAGAACTTAAATCCAAAGGCATATCAATAAAATACATAAAAAAATATGTAGACGACACAGTTTCCATAATTAAAAAGACAGACTTAGATATTATCCTTAAAAATCTCAATAGTCAACAAACAAAAATAAAATTCACACATGAAGAAGAACAAAATCAGAAGTTGGCCTTTCTAGATATCCAAATTCATAGAAACAACAATATAATAAAAACGAACTGGTACGCCAAATCGGTATCCTCATCCAGAATGATTAATTTCCACTCAAAATCATACTTGGACCCAAAAACGGAACACCGCCCAAAACTTTATCTTATGCGCAATGATTTACAATTCAAAATGCGTAAAATATACAACGATGTTAGTGAACTTACTTATAATTTGCCACAGACTCTTAACCCCTTTGGAAAATAATTGATCGTATTTTTAACGAATAAAATGTATATGTTTAAATGCATTTTCATTAAAAAAAAAAAAAAAAACATATTACAAATATGAACTTATTTTGTTTACCCATGGGTGTTAAGTTATAAATAATTATTAACATATACATTTTATGTAATTGCAATACGAAAGGACTTTTGATATTTTATTAAATTTTATTTTCTGTCAGAATTCAGTTCAGTTCATACAGGTACTTTTATTCAAATAATATATAGACATATTATCTTAAATAAATACATGGATTTACATTAAAAAAAGGCATAAAATACTTATTTTGCTTAGCCCTGAGTGTTTACTATTAACATATTGTGACGAATTCGATGATTCCTTGATTATTTTCCCTGAGTTCGATCACTGTACGTTAAATAAAACACTCCGAAACTGCTTAATAAGTAGTACGCTTTATTTAGTACAAAAAACCGTAGTACAATATCGCGGGTTAATTCACTGTTCAGTACTTCACTGTACAACACTTCAAAATAAACTGATTGATTTGCGTTGTCTTTGCGCGGTTTATATACCCTAGCAGACAGCAGCTTCACAACCTAGAAATGTCTACACATTTCTGGTTTATTCGCGCAACCGTGTTCTCGAAACGTTTATCTATCGTCATCTCCTCTTTGTGCCACATTCGCAAACCTGCCTCTCGCTCTCACAGCTATAGTTGTGGTAGTGACGCTAGTGATCGAAATACGCTAGAGTTGGGAGATGAGTGATTCGTGAGAACATTCGCCACACTGCCCTCCACCTAAGTCTGATCGTCCTGATCAGACACATTTCCCGATCCAAACGTTGCTAGCCTCTCCAGATGAACCACCTTCATTTTGTTTCGTGGCCTTCCAACAGTTTGTATGCGGTAGACAACATCATTTATCCGCTTTATTACTTTATATGGGCCTTCCCAGTTACATTGCAGTTTTGGGGACAAACCTTTCTTTCGTTGTGAGTTGTATAACAGCACTAAATCTCCTTCTTTAAAACCTTCCGAGTTGATGGCTTTGTCGTATCTGGCTTTCATCTTATCACTCATGATCTTCGTCCGTTGTCTTACAAGATCGTGTATTTCTCTCATTTCTTCTTCCAAGATGCTAGTGGATTTCCTGGCATTTATTCCTTCATCAGCATTTATCCCAAACTTCAAGCCAGCTGGCAACCGCAGATCATTCCCAAAAATTACTTTTGCCGGAGTCTGACCCGTTGTTTCATGTATTGCCGAGCGATATGCCATCAGGAACAAGGAGATGTGCGTATCCCAATCTTTCTGGAACTTATCCACTACTTTCCTCATGTGCTCTTCCAAGGTTCGATTGAAACGTTCCACCATGCCATCTGACTGAGGATGCAATGCAGTTTTTCGAGTTTTCCGAATACCCAATATCTTGCACATTTCTTGGAATACGACTGATTCGAAATTCCTGCCTTGGTCAGAATGTAACTCCATCGGTACACCAAACCTCGCTATCCAATTGTTAGTGAACACCTCTGCAATGGTTTCTGCCTCTTGATTTGGAATCGGGTAAACTTCTGGCCATTTGCTGAAATAGTCCATAACAACTAATACGTACTTGTTCCCGAGTTTGCTAGTAGGAAATGGACCAGCTACATCCATGGCAATCCTCTCAAACGGTGCACCTGTGTTATACTGCTTCATCTGTCTATGACTTCTCGACTTCGGACCCTTTGCTTTGATGCACACCTCACAGTTGGCAATCCACTCCGGCAACCAACCCAATAGAATCTCTGCTTGACTTTCTCCAACGTTTTCGTGACTCCGAGATGACTTCCACTTGGGCCATTATGTAGCTCATTCAAAATATCAGAGATTTTCTTCCTTGGGACAACTACCAGCTTCCGAGCGCATTGACCATCTTCGCTTTCCCATACTCTATGTAAGCAACCGGATACCAATTTCAGACTGTTCCACTGTGCCCAATATGACTTGGCAACAGGACTCTCTGCTGACATCTCCTCTCTTGTTGGTCGTTCGTTTTGCTCGATTCCTTGCATCACACGTACCAGATCGGGGTTCTAGCTGATGCTTCCTTAGTTGATCCATGTTCCATTCGTCCGTAGATGTTATAGTCATTAGCCGCACATCTATAACATCTTCCTTGGCCTCAGCTTTCGAACAATGCTTGCATTCTAGGTCACATGGTCGCCGGGACATTGCATCAGCATTGCCGTGGTTGCTGCCTTTGCCATGCTCTATGGAAAAGTCATAACTTTGTAGTCGCTCTATCCACCGTGCCAATTGACCTTCTGGAATACGGAACTGCAAGAGCCATTTCAAGGCTGCATGGTCTGTCCTGACGTGAAATCGCTGTCCATAGAGATACTTGTGGAAATGCTTGATGCACTCCACCAATGCCAGTAGTTCTCTCCGTGTTACACAATAGTTCCTTTCGGGCTTCCCAATTGTGCGGCTATAGTACGCCACTACCTTCTCCTGCCCATCGACAATCTGTGACAAAACCCCTCCAATCGCGTAACCGCTCGCGTCTGTATCCAAAATAAATGTTGAGCCTGGGATTGGATACGCTAACATTGGGGCAGAGCACAGCCGTTTCTTCAAGGTTTGGAAAGCCACTTCATGTTCCTTCTTCCAATCAAATGACATATTCTTCCTGGTCAACTCATGAAGGCTACTGGCTACGCTGGCGAAATTCGGTACAAATCGACGATAATACGTGCACAGTCCGAGGAAACTTCGTAGCTCATGTAAATTTTTCGGTCTTGGCCAATCCTTTACTGCTTCGATCTTCTCTTTAGCAGTGCAAATTCCCTCCGTAGTAACCTTGTGACCTAAGTAACTTACTTCCTTCTTGAACAATGCACACTTTTTGGGACTTAATTTCAGACCGGCGCCAGCTATCCTTTGGAAAACTTCCTCCAAGTTCTTAAGGTGTTCCTCAAAGCTTTTTCCCAGCACGATGATGTCATCCAGGTACACCAAACATGTTTTCCAATGCAGTCCTTTCAATACTTGATCCATGAGTCTCTCAAAAGTAGCTGGAGCGTTACATAGTCCAAAGGGCATTACCGTAAATTGCCACAGCCCCTCTCCAATGCTGAAGGCTGTCTTTTTCTTATCCTCATCTTTCACCTCTACTTGCCAATAGCCGCTTTTCAAGTCCAGTGTTGAGAACCATTTCGTACCAGATAGTGAGTCCAGAGTATCGTCAATTCTGGGTAATGGATAGCTGTCCTTTTTCGTTACGTCGTTCAACTTCCGGTAGTCCACACAGAACCGCATTTTTCCATCCTTTTTCTTCACTAGCACTACCGGTGAGCTCCATGGACTAGCTGATGGTTCGATCACGCCGCTGTCACTCATTTCTTGTATAATTTCTCTTACCACTTGGCGTTTGGCCAATGGAACACTTCGAGGAGCTTGGCGGATTGGTCTCGCGTCACCGGTATCAATGTGATGCTTCACTACATTGGTCCGACCTGGTTTGGAGCCATCCTTGTCAAATATGGTAGAGTACTTTAGTAGAAGTTGGTTTGCCTTATTCTGGTGGTCTTCTTCGAGCTCTTGCGTCCACGCCATGATATTATCTGATAGATTAATGTTGCTGGTAGGGACATTTCCCTGGAGCTGTTCACGGTTTATAATCACCTCCACCTCCTGACATTGTCCCAATATAGCTCCTTTGGAAAGCTTGATCGGCGATCGAAACTCATTTAGTACTCTTACCGGTATACGTCCATCTTGTTTTGTCATAGCCAGTGTTTTTCTTACTAGTATATCCGTCTTTGAATTGTTTTCTGCCTCGACAACCCACAATTTGTTTGTCCCATAATCTCCATCAATCCTTGCCCAAACGACTGCCTCCGACTTCGGAGGAATTTGTTGACTATCTTCCACGAGTACCCGCTTACTGATGTACTTGTTCTCGTAACCAAATTTGAGTGGCACATCCATGTTCTTATAGCTCATGGTCCTGTTTTGCATGTCGATCTTGATGCCTTGGTTGCTTAAGAAATCCACACCAACTATGATCTCATCAACAATATCTGCCACTATAAAATTGTGCAGTACGGTGACATTTCCAATTCCGATTTCACATGTTATTTCTCCTTGGACTTGAGTGTCCTCACCAGTCGCCGTACGCAATTTTGCTCCATGTAATGGCCTCACTTCTTTGTTGGCTAAATCAGATCGAATGATGGAATAAGATGCGCCCGTATCAATAGTCAGTAAACGCTCTTTTCCGTCCACGAGTCCTCCAACAGTAACATTACTTGACTTCCTTCCGATCTGTGAGACAGAGATTATGGGGCATCCAATTGCGGGAGCCAGCCTACGCCCCTTGCGGCTGACTCTCTTTAGTTTAACGGTTGGTTGGATTGGGAGACTTGCTCATCTCCTTCAGCCTTGCGCTTACGTCCGCTTGCATTACTGGAATTATTGGAGCTAGATCCAGATCCACAATAACGTGCAATATGACCAGATTTTCCGCACTTGAAGCATTTAATGGCGGCTTCATTTTTCTGTTGCTTTCCGTTCACTGCTTCTAGGATTGCGTCCACCCATTCTGGTCGTTCTACTTCCACACGATGAGCTTTGTACGCTGGTTTGCACAAAAGTGATGCTGTTTCTTGAGTAAGAGCATGTGATACCGTCTCCGCAAATGATCTCTTTGGATTTGCATAGGTGGCCCGCTTCGTCTCCACACCATGTATTCTACAGGTGCATCCGCGTTTGCTAGGTGCGCTAACCTCTCGATATCCGATGCAAATTCTTGTAAGGTCTCATTGGGCTTCTGGCAGCGATTTTGTAGCTCTATTTGGTAAATCTGCTTCCGATGCTCGCTACCATAACGTCTCTCCACAGCACCCATCAATGCTTCATAGTTGTTTCGTTCGCCATCAGGAATAGTCCGTAAAATTTCGGCTGCCGGTCCTTTCAATGCTACGAAGAGTGCAGCGACTTTATCTTCAGCGCCCCGGTTGTTCACAGCTGCTGTCTTCTCAAATTGTAGCTTAAATACCTGGAAAGGAGCAGAACCGTCAAATGATGGGGTGTTTACCTTGGGTACGCTTGTGGAAACACTTGGACGATTCAGCTGCAACTCCTGGATACGACTTCTTAACGCATCCACCTCGGCTTCGACTTTCTCCTCAAGCTGCATTAGTTTCTCGTCCATGCGCGCCTCTAGTTTTGAGGACATACGTGCTTCCTGTTCCTCCAGCTGTGTAGACAACTGCAATATTTGAGATGCCATGTGCGTCTTCGTTTCTTCCCACTGAGATGACAAGCGTGTCTCTTGTTGTTCCAACTTTGATGCCATGCGTGTCTCTTGTTGTTCCAACTGAGATGCCATACAAGTTTTCTGTTGTTCCAACCGAGATGCCATGCAAGTTTTCTGTTTTTCAAACTTTGATGTTATATTCGTCGACATCTGAGCCAATACAGCCAACAGCGAGTTTGTGTCCACATTTGCCACTGAATCCGGAGTATCCTTTTGCTCTTCTATTTTCGTCGCTCCCTCTTCCGAAAGCTGAAAAACATAATCGTCAACGTTGATTCCTTCCGCTTCCATAGCCTCGCGTAGACGTGATTGTAGCTCTGGCTTATTGCCTGTTGTTACCATTCCACGTTTCTCCAACTCGTTTTTGAGTTGTTGGATCTTCAAGTCATTAAACTTTGCCATATCCTTGCAATGTCCTTGTTACCTTTACAATGTCCTAGTTATCCTTTTCAATGTCCGTGTTATCCTTTTCAATGTCCTTGTTATCCTTTTCAATGTCCTTGTATTTATTTAACAATACCGCTTCTGACACCAATTGTGACGAATTCGATGATTCCTTGATTATTTTCCCTGAGTTCGATCACTGTACGTTAAATAAAACACTCCGATTCTGCTTAATAAGTGGTACGCTTTATTCAGTACTAAAAACCGTAGTACAATATCGCGGGTTAATTCACTGTTCAGTACTTCACTGTACAACACTTCAAAATAAACTGATTGATTTGCGTTTCTGGTTTATTCGCGCAACCGTGTTCTCGAAATGTTTATCTATCGTCATCTCCTCTTTGTGCCACATTCGCAAACCGGCCTCTCGCTCTCACAGCTATAGTTGTGGTAGTGACGCTAGTGATCGAAATACGCTAGAGTTTGGAGATGAGCGATTCTTGAGAACATTCGCCCCAATATATATATATATTATTTGAATGAAAGTGCCTGTATGAACTGAACTGAATTCTGACTGAAAATAAAATTTAATAAAATATTAAAAGTCCTTTCGTATTGCAATTACATATATGTTAATAATTATTTATAAATGTATTTTCACGAGTACTTTCATAAAAAATTAACGAGTACTTTCATAAAAATATTCAAAAAGAAGAAATGCTTGGTGAATGTTGTAATTTTATGGTGTACACTTTCTTTTGACACTGACTGTACATTTTATGTAATTGCAGTACAAAACGGATTTTGATATTTTAATAAAATTGATTTTTAGCCAGAATTCAGCTTAGTTCTTACAGGCACTTTAATCCAATTAATATACATATAATATATTATCTTAAATAAATACATAGATTTACATTAAAAAAGGTATAAAATTCTTATTTTGCTTAACCCTGAGTGTTTACTTATTAACATACATATACATTAGAGCGTATCACGGTGTATGGAGGAAAAAAAAGTTGAAAATGTTCCCCCCCAGTTTGAACACTTACCTTATGAGGTTTTCAAAAAAAAAATTTTAATTTTTTTGTCACCCTGTAAAAACAGCGAAATTTGTTTTTTTCTATAATTTCTATATTTCTCGTTCGATTTTCAAATGTGATACATTTTTAGAAAGGTACTCACCAAGGCAAGATTTCATCCATAGAAACTTTTAGCCCTTCATGCCAAGTTCAGTTTTTATTCTATTTTTGCTAAAACCAACACCCTGTATTTGAAAAAAAAAAAAAATTTCCGGAAAACTAAGAAAAAGAGATTATTACCTGCATGTAATGAGGAAATAAATGTAATGCACTTATGCTAAATCTTTCCTTGACTCCAATTTCATTAGTCGGTAGCTTGTCTGTGCTTAGGTCACTCTTATCAAACGGCATTTTTATAATAATTTTAATAAGAGACTTTTATGAAATAAATAATGACACGTGATTGAAATTTAAGTAGACACTTGCTTCACCACTACTAATTTTTTTTAATACAGGGTGTTGGTTTTAGTATAAATGAAATAAAAACTGAACTTGGCATGAAGGGCTAAAAGTTTCTATTGATGAAATATTGCCTTGGTGAATACCTTTCTAAAAATGTATCACTTTTGAAAATCGAACTAGAAATATAGAAGTTATAGAAAAAAAAACAAATTTCGCTGTTTTTACAGGGTGACAAAAAAATTTAAAATTTTTTTTGAAAACCTCATAAGGTAAGTGTTCAAACTGGGGGGGAACATTTTCAACTTTGTTTGGGTGATACGCTTTAATATACATTACATATTACTAATTTTGGAAACAAGGTTTCTCACTTTTTGTAAATTATTTATGTTTTTTTGCACCTCGGGTCTGATTCGGATAGTGCTTATAGCGAGTCAAAAATTCTAAGGTCTGCGATATTTCTGCAGGGTACGTTTTATTTAAAACAAAATTTATTAAGTCGTATTCTCCATATTCAGCAACGGGTGTTTTTTCTATAAAAATGGTAGCCTTTTCAGGTTCTGTAAAAAACCAATAGAATAAAAATTAATTTATTTCTTCGTAAAAGGTCGCCGTGTAGAAGGCCTAATAATAATACAGTGATAAAAAAATGCGAATACACTTTTAAAGCGACCTAGTAGAGATTGTCTGTGACACACCCCTTAAACCCCACTACAGTTCAACCTTATGAACAACCTAGGTCGCTTTAAAAGTGTAAAATCATTGTAGCACTGTGTAATAAATAGTAATATGGGCAAATCCTCAAAACTTTTAACATCGAGCGAGGCGGATAATATCATCCAATAGCAAGGAACACGATATCGTTACACAGGCTCAGTATTTTTTTTTTTAATTTATGGATACAAATCAACATTTCAAATGTCTCAGAAGCATAAAATAATACTTGATAAATCCAGGAAAAATTTCGCAAAATCAAAAAATTGTGAAAACGTGTGCGAGTTTTCAAAAATTTATGAACTGTTAATCTTTTCTTAAGGGCGCCTCTCAATATTGCGACCCACTCTTTGTTTTTTCAAGTATTTTTCTACATACTGAAACTTAACCTACAAGGTCGCGTGCGTACTTCGTTCTATTTAAAAGTTAAAAGGCTAAGAAAATGCCATTTACTTGCGCGCCCCCTTTAATCAAAAAAATGAACAAATATACTTGATGCTAAAACTCAAAACGAAACCCTGCACACGTGATACGATTACTGTGCTGTTCATATTATGCTTACAGCAGCCACTATAAATCAACTGTTTGGTTTGTGAATAGTTTAAATAATTCAATTTTTTTGTTAGCACACAAAAACTGACAGATATTTTCATGCCATGTTAATTGTAAACTTGAGTATTCAATATGTTTAATTAACGTAAAAAAGCGCGTTGAAGATCCATGCATATATCAAAAGTGAAAAGCTTACTTATACCTTCAATTTTTCAAATGTTTAGTGGTTTTTGGTTTTTTGAGGTTAGGAAAAAATTCAGACGTGCTGGACCAAAACGGACACCGGAAAGGGTGGTCTGATCCCCCAACCCCGACTTTTTTTTTTTGTGGCGCTGGTAATTAAGGTTCAATTTGCGTACAAATAACTAGGTACTTATTAATTCAAAGTGATTTTGAAATGTGTCGTAAGAAATTCGTTTTGAAATAATTCGATTTTACGTTCGTATAAACTAGGCAATAGATTGCAAATAAAAGTAAAAAAAAAATAAAATTGCATAATGATGACGTCATAATTTCCACGCCCGCACCTTTAGCATATTAACAAGAGCCAAAATATAATCTTATAAACTAAGTAAAAGTGTCAGCAAAAGCTCAAGGGTGTGCTCCTATTATCTTTTTTGTTTCTTTTTTTTTTTTTGCATTATCAAAAGTTTTGAGGATTTGCCCATATACATACCTATTATAGCTATTATGGGGAAATATGACGGTAGTTTAATTAGAACTTCGTCCGTTGTGGTTTCAGTCTGCAAATATAATAAAAACAAATTTATATTATAAAATTATTTATTTTGACATGTTCCAAAAACTTACCTCAAAGTTCATAAAAAGAAAGTCTGGATTTTCTCTAAAAAAGCTAACAACCGACTTAATGAGTTCTAATTCGCTGTTAATGGTGGTGTCTTTAGTTTTCAAACATTTCTTAAAAATATTGTTTGAAATTCTCAGCAAAGATATTTGTTTTGATCTTCATAAGCTGTTCGAAGTGCTGGCATAAGCATTGTTCATAAAATAGAAATGGCCAATTTATTTGCACAACTTTTATTGAAGGCATCGGATCCATGTTATTCAAGTATTGCCTCTGCAACCAAAAACAATCTTTCATATGGGATTGAATTATACTCCCATTCTGATGTTCAAAGCGATTTTCAAATAACGTTTTTAAGTATTTCTGTTTAGATTTCATCGCTTCTAATTCTTTAGGTGGGACATCTTCTTGGATTTGCCAACGGGGGCAGGTGTTTTTAAATATCATCGTTTGTCTTCTCTTCTTGAACGGAATATTTGATGCGATGTTTGATTTCTTGGTATTTGATTTCTTGGTATCTTTCGGTGGGACATAATTTAAGTTACTTTGAAAATATAGGTTTCTTTTGTAACGCGAATCAAACTTTGAAAGACATGCTTCAAAATCATCATGATAAATAGCATTTAAAATGAGTTCCCTGTGGGAATTATTACAATTATTTAAATAACTATAATTTTACTGGAAACCGCACGCTACCGATTGGCACAAACGAATGAATATGACGCGTCAAGATGGAGTCGTTCGGCACCGACCACTAAGCTTTTGTTGCATATTTACACACTTTTATACGTTCACTAAGATTTTGTTGTATATTTACATGCATTTGTACTGCCTTACAAACGTTGTGTGTAATTTCGCGAACAGTATGAGTTTTTAAAGCATAAATGTTGGTAAGATTGTGGCATTGATGTGTAAATAAGAAAAATACACTTTAAGTGCGGGACTATGCAAATAATTTGTAAGATTACACAAAAAATTACTAGCATTAAGCTTGCATTTTTCAATACTGTTTTAGAGTGTACGTGCTAGGCCTATCGGACAACAAAACTTTAAGTAAATACATACCCAACAACAAAATATCTTTTGCTCATCGACCATTTCATTGACTTAACAAAGTATTTATAAAAACTAAAGATAAAACACAAAAAGAGCAATAAAGTAATGTAATTTATGAAATTAAATGTAATGGCAAAGAAGGCGAACTTTGCAACCAGATATACATAGGTCACACCAAAAGAAGCTTAAAAGTAATAATAGGAGAGCATAAAACAGATGCAAAAAATAAAAAGATAACAACTGCATTAGCAAGCATCTCACGCAAAATCATCACACAGCTGATTTCGATAATGTGCGAATAATAGACGTAGAAAAGAAAACGAAAAGAAGATTAACACTGGAAGGGCTTCGGATTGAACAACAAAAACAACATACAATGAATTTCAGGGAAGATGTAGATAAAATAAGCTGCGCATACAAACGGCCAATATAGCTCTTAAAAAATACAGAATTTTATTATATTATCAGAGGTCTGTGAAGTTGGTACCCTCATAAAGGAATAAATAAAAAAACTTTACGTAACTCATTTGCCCATCGTTAGATGAGGATTGTCCAGGAAAAATTTTCGTTAGTCCACCCTAGGTTCACAAGTTATTTAAAAAATAAATTTTTATTAAAAAAACAGAAAACTGTCTGTTATCTTTGAATCCATTTGTGAAATCCAAGAGAGATGAGTTCGAGGCGTACGAATAAGGTTAGGTTAGGTTAAGTTCAAGTGGCTGCCGCAGAGGCACACTTAGGCCAGTTTTAACAGGCCCGTTGTGATACCACCAACAATAGGAAAGTCAGTCCCGGAACCCGGCATATGGAAAATCCCTGAGTTGTTGGGATTTTCCACATAGCAGAATCCCGGGACTGAAACTCCTAAACCGACACCGTGACTCCTCCTCGAACCATAAAGATGACTTTATGAAGGCTATCAAGTCCTTTATGTCCAGCTGGGCGATCTGTTGTAGGCTATCCAGGAAGGGAATTCCAAAAAGCGCGTTCCCGCGCCGCTTAAAGTCGGTGTTCCACCGTTTCCTCCTCCTCATAATTTATGCAAACTCCTACAGCATCGTCGGTAGGCCACACCTAGTTTTTCTGCGTGCCTACCTATAAGGCAGTGCCCAGTTAATGTCTCTAGATCTTTTTTGATCCTATTTTGGCCAGGTTTGTTTGGATATCCGGCACCCTGCCTTACAGTTTCCCTCAATGTCCCTGTGTCCCGGGACCCATTTGAGGTTCACGCGGTTCTGTTGGGCCTTCTCTTGAAGAGATCGGCGACAGCTGAGCGTCAGTTCAAAGTTGAACGAATAAGAGCCAAGAGCGCGTTTACTTATATAGGCCGCGGCATCCAAGATTGCTGAGACTTCAGCCTGGAAGACACTGCAATGATCAGGTAGTCTGAAGGAGAGCTCAAGTTCCATATCCCTTGAATAAACCCCTCCTCAAACTCTGCCGTCTTGCCATTAGTACCGGGGCAATCATCCATCCTCTCCCTGCTGCGAATGTTCGTTTGAAGCAGCTGTCTCCGAATGTTGTGGTCGCACATCGATCTGTGCTCAGAGGGAGAAAACCGTAAGATCCCAGTCCAGTTGTGCTTGCGCCCCAGCCAAGATACAGATCAAGCCAGATCTGTGGACTTTACCTAACAGATCCAGGTTTGTGGCCTTGCTCAGCGCAGGCCACCACACCACGACTCCATATAGCATGATAGGTCAGATAATTGCAGTGTAGATACATCTGCATATTTTGGGGCTGAGACCCAACTTTTTGCCATTGGCTCTTTTGCACGTGTAAAGTGCAACACACGCCTTCCTCTGGCGCTGAAGAATATTCTCCTTCCAGTTTAACTTCCTGTCCAGAACTGTGCCCAACAATTTGGCTTTATCAGCCAACGTACGAACTAACTACCAGAGAATTCTCCGAGATCAGCGACTATGAATCTCTCTGCGTAACACCAGCAAATGTTCGCTTTCAACCTCCTGGTTCTCAGGCGTCGGCAGTGCAACTTTCAGGGAGGAATAAATTTCGTACGGCAGCTTTGCTTCCAGTAATTGATGATTTGATTAGTGCTCTTGAAGACAAAATTTCCGTTTAAGAGTTTTTTACGAGCTGTTTAATTTATAGGTGAGCTAATTCACATGAAATCTGATGATATCGACTTGAACGCAAAAAAACTTGAGCAAAGGGCCTTATGCTATGGATACACACACGGAAATTATCTCCAATAAATCTTCTTTAATGAGATACAAATTTTACCCTGACACACACAAAATTGAAGATTAAGAGCATTGAGAATTACTACTTTGGTTGTTATTGCACCATATTTTATTATCACACGCATTATCTCTCAAAATTTTATCGCCTTAAAGAGAACCGTTAATTGCCATGTGTTCGTTTGTTTAAATTTTTTAGTGAGCAGGAGTGGCTCATAAGTCTTTTTTCTCTTTTGAAATTAGTGGTTGAATAAGTGGTTTAAAACCAATTCGCTGGTAATAGGTAATTCTGCTTTTAATATTTCTAAAATTTTTAAGTATTTTTTAGATAAAACAAGTTAGTAACACAGTGCTACAAAAAGAAGTGAATACACTTTTAAAGCGACCTGGTAGAGATCGTTCATCTGGTCGAATTATACACGAAACACCCTTCAAAAAATTTGTAGCACTCCAAAATCTGGTTTTAAGGTCAAAAACGGTTTTTTTTTTTTAGTTTTTTCGTAAAAAAAAAAATTCATTAAAAAACAAATATTCAACCGATTTCAAAATTCTCAAAGGTTTAAGACAGAGAAATGTTGAGACTTTCGAAATATATGTATATAGTGTTTTGTCCATTTGAGAAGAGTATGACATGTTTTTCACGCAAGAATTGGAATTTTTTGAAAAATTTTGTGTGTAATAAGGCGGGAAGATTTTGCCGTAGAAAGCATACCTGTAAACCGAATTCTGATGTCCCGACTCCAAAACCGTTAAGAATTTTGAAATCGGCTGAAAAAGTTAGGTGGGCGGTTAAAAGCTTCGAACCGTTCAAGGCTGCCGGGCCAGACGGGATTATTCCCGCACAACTCATAAACACGCTGGAGACATCAGCCAAATGGCTGGTATTTCTCTATACAGCCTGCCTTTCTCTTAGCTACATTCCGTGCTCCTGGAGAAGTGCTACGGTAGTTTTTATTCCTAAGGCGGGGAAGGCGTCTCATTACGAGCCCAAGGACTACAGGCCGATCAGTCTCTCATCCTTTGTGCTCAAAATCTTCGAGAGGATAATAAATGACTACCTCTCCTCTACTATTGATAGCAACCTGATCTGTAGCTATCAGCATGCATACACCAAAGGGAAATCTACAGAAACTGCGCTTCACAGCCTAGTTTCTGTTATTGAAAAATCCCTGTATGAGAAGGAGTACTGTCTTGCGGCCTTTTTAGATATTGAAGGAGCCTTCAACAACATAAGCCCTGATGCTATAAACACCGCTTTAACAAGTCTGGGCATAAGCAGGTCTCTTATTGGACTTATTGATCAACTACTAAAGGGTAGACGAATAGTTTCATCACTGGGCTCGGTTGACTTATCACGCTTTGTCACAAGGGGAACGCCTCATGGTGGTGTTCTCTCCCCGCTTCTATGGAACCTCACTGTCAACTCGATGCTGCGAGACACAAGCTGGGGGGGCGGGAAGGTAGTGGCATATGCAGACGACTTAGCTATAGTATATAGGGGCAAATTCCCACAAACCCTGTGCGACTTGATGCAGGTAGCACTGCGAGAGGTTTCCTCATGGTGCTTGCGCTGCGGACTGAGCATCAACCCGGGAAAAGTAGAACTGGTTCTCTTTACCAACCGCTATAAGATACCACCGCTAATACTACCAAAACTGAATGACGTGCACCTGAACTTGGCTGACAAAGCCAAGTTCTTGGGCACAGTTCTGGATAGGAAACTAACCTGGAAGGAGAATGTTCTTCAGCGCCAGAAGAAAGCGTGTATTGCACTCTACACGTGCAAAAGAGCCATTGGAAAGAAATCGGGGCTCAGCCTCAAAATATGCTAATGGATCTACACTGCAATCATTCGACCAATCATGCTCTATGGAGTTGTGGTATGGTGGCCTACGCTGAGCAAGTCAACAAACCTTAATCTGCTAGGTAAAGTACACAGATCTTGCATGATCTGTATAAGCGGTGCGTTAAGAACAACGCCCAATGAAGCACTCCAGGCCATTCTTGGCATTTTTCCACTCGATCTGGAAGGCCACTGGGTGGCAGCAGCATCGGCTCTGCGTCTAAGGGAAACGTCCGACTGGGGCGCAAGCACTACTGGACACGCCTGTATTTTGGGATCCCATAGCTTTCTTCCGCTGAGCACAGATCGTTGTGCGACCACAACAGTCGGAGATAGCGGTTTTAAAGTCAACATTCCCAGCAGGGAAGAATGGGAGAGCACGGATCGGAGTCCCGCCACTCATGGCGGCACTTCCATTTATACTGATGGCTCGAAGCTAGACGGCAGAGTTGGAGGAGAGGTTTATTCAAAGGATCTGAACCTTGAGCTCTCCTTCAGACTACCTGATCACTGCAGTGTCTTCCAGGCTGAAGTTTCAGCAATCATGGACGCCGCGGCTTGGATAGGCCAACACACTATCGGACAGGACATTTCTATATTCAGCGACAGCCAGGCGGCCATCAAATCCCTTGGCTCTTATTCGTTCAACTCTGAACTGACGCTCAGCTGTCGTCGATCTCTACAAGAGTTGGCCCAACAGAATCATGTGAACCTCACATGGGTCCCGGAGCATAGGGACATTGAGGGAAATTGTAGGGCAGACGAACTTGCGAGGCAGGGCACGACCAAGCAGGTTCTTCGGGATAAAGGGCGCTTAGGTATGCCGTTTGTCACATGCAAGCTTATGATGAAGGAGTACACACTCCGCCAAGCCAACGAAAGATGGCTGCAATCTCCAGGATGCCGGATATCCAAAGAAACCTGGCCGAAATGGGATCATAAAAGATCCCTAAGGAGAAGAGAAATCTCCATATTAATAGGCGTATTAACTGGGCACTGCCTCATTGGTAGGCACGCAGAAAGACTAGGTGTGCCCTACCGACGATGCTGTAGGAGTTGTAAGGATGATGAGGAGGAGGAAACGGTGGAGCACCTCATCTGCAACTGCCCGGCTTTAAGTGGCGCGAGAATGCGCTTTTTGGGAGTTCCCTTCCTGGTTAGCCTACGCCAGGTCACGGAGCTGGACATAAAGGACCTGATGGCCTTCATCAAGTCATCTAAATGGTTCGAGGAGGAGAAACGGTGTCGGTATAGGAACGTCAGCCCCGGGATTCTGCTATGTGGAGAATTCCGTTAATACCGGGATTTTCCATATGGCAGGGTCCCGGAACTGACTTTCCTAGTGTTGGTGGTACCACAACGGGCCTTTTAATACTGGCCTAGGTGTGCCTCTGCGGCAGCCACTTGAACCTAACCTAACCTTGTATTTTAATGAATTTTTTTTTTACGAAAAAACTGAGAAAAAACCGTTTGTGAGCTTAAATCTAGACTTTGGGGGTGTTACAAATTGTTCGAAGGGTGTTTCGCCACACTAATATTTTAAATATTTTCGACTTTTCTTTGACATAAAAAACAAAAATTAAAGAAAATGCTATGGCTAGGCAATATTGTGAGCTAGGCAATATCGTCTGAGCTATCCTTCGTCAACATAATGAAGCCCTTTATTTTACATATGCATAATTGGAAATATCAAAAGAATAGAATAGAAAACCAAACATTTGTTGAAAAAATTTTTTTACGTAACAGCCAAATTTTCAGACAGTGGCTTAATTTTGTGCAGGCAAAAAAGACGTATGAGCCAAAAATTGCCCTTATGCTACGAATATTAAAAAAATAATTATTGCATTATATATAAAGGAGCTAAATAAAGTTGCTTGCTAAATTTCATGACAATATATAAACTGGATGCAGAGAAATTTCAACAAACCTACTCCTGAACAATTTACCCTTTGGCTCAGACGTCTTTTTTGCACACACCGCTCGATATTTTTACCTGCCTCGGCGACATCTATCTGCCGATAGTCGCATTTTATAAACCAGCGCGACATCTATCAGTTTCTTTCCTTAATTTCCTCGTGTTTCTGGCTATTTTTGATTATTTATCTACAGAGTTTTGCCAGTGAAAATTTTTAAAAACTGCTCAAATGTTCTTTATTTTTGGGAATTTATACGTGCCAATTCTAAATAATTTTCACTAGTGAACCGGTGCAAACCATTTCACCTTTTTCATACATTTTTGCTCACAAATTATATGAGAGTGAGAAAATCCGCAAAGTGAGAAATTGTTTAGAATCGGCCTGATAATGAAAATTATGCTCAAGTTAATTCCCAAAAACGGAGTTTGTTCGGAATTCGCAAATGTAAGAGCAAAACAGCCGCCATAAAGTCAAAATTATTATAGCAACCTAACATTGATATTAGGACTGTTCATTTGCTGCAAATAATGCATAATTATGTCTAAAAAGCGTTTGTTGAAGAAAAGCGAATTCAGCAACAAACGAGCGCATTTTGACTTTTAATTGAGAGAGAGTTACAATTCGCTGCAAGTTATTGCTGGGAATATTTCATCCAGCAGAAACCACAAAACATGAACAGCTGATCGTGACATAGAAACGTAACAGCTGTTTTGTCTGCAAGTATCTATTGAATCCTGTCCGACGAAAGCTTAGCAAATTTGAGATTTTTACAAAACTCTATAACTGAATGTTGATGGGACAGTTTCCAATACCCATAATAATAGTTGTAGCTGATTCAGTATTCTACCACGAGGCTTTTAAAGTCATGTAAATGTCAACTTTTATTTTAACGAAATAAGTGAAACAATTTTAGTGAATTTGAAAAAAAGTTAACCCGCTTTAAAAAAAAAGTGAGGCATCGAAATTAAAGTTCAATATATGTTTAATAAGAAAAAACTAATTTATATATCGTGTGTGTGTTTACATATTTTTAAACCATATTTTTTTTGGGAGTAGCTTAAAAAAAACCACCTACTAGACGGGCCTAACCATGTTTATAAATACTCACTAACACATAGAAGCAAAAATTTTGTTTTTACACACACACAGATGGCTTGTCAAGGGTTGCTTTTTCTTTTCTTCTTCTTTTTTGATATTGCGAAAAAATTGCAAGTACGCAGTTAATAACTTTGTAAAAACTTCAAAAGGAGTTTTGCAGTGAAATTACACCTAATTTGCACAGATAAGGTAAGTATATAGTGCTAATTATTGTTTTTTTTTTTACAAGTAGAGTCTTGATTTGTATATTCATGTACACAAAATTGCATATTTTCAGTCAGACGCGCGAAAAGGCTTTCACTGGGAGAAAAACGCAATCAAACTATGTTTTTAGTATTTAGTATTATAAATATGTATTAATATATCTCATATATTAAAACGATGTAATTTTTAACTATTTTCTACAATAAAAACCAAAACTGAAGCCATCGTCTTGTTTGCGACATTTATAACCATTACACCTAACGTGGTTTTGCGGTATTCATAACCATTACCTCTGCCTTACATTTGCGTTATTCATAACCATTACAGCTAACAAACGTTTGCGTCACATATAACTCAAAAGCACAGCAAAGACATGGATATTTTTGCCCACTCGCCTTAAGAAAATAACTAAGAACACTACCCAAAAGTCACAATAGGCAAGTCGGTTACATAACCAGTCAAATAATCGGCATCTGTCTAGTAGGGCCTAACCTATATTTTTGTTTTTCATGGAGTAGAACCATGAAATAAATAATATAGGTACAACCCATAATATAAATACTACAGGTAAAACCATGATATAAATACTACAGGTAAAACCGTTCTCTCTTTTGATTTTATTTTGACATTTTTAAGCAATATAAAATGTGTTGTATATAAGTCAAATAGAAAGAAAATATTCAAAAAATTTAAAACAAGAAAAATTTGAAAAAAAAATGCAAAAATATTTTCGAATTTACGCTGCACGTTTAGGTGGATGCCTGGACAATGTAAATCGGCAGGAAATGAGATGGTAGATTAGCCTGCTAGAGGGGCACATTCGCTCCGCTTTTACAGTCCTTATTTTTAACAATTCTAGCAATAGTTATAATCGCAAATTGAAGAAAAATAAAAAGAAAAATATTTTGACTTGTAATTTATTTGATTGAAAAAACCAAACAGAAAAGTCGTGGCAAAAAATAAATGAGTATGAGAATTACTTAAAAAGTATTTATATCATGGTACAACCCAAAATGTATTCAACAAAGTGTGATTGACAGTTAAATATTTTCTCTTTTTCTTTTCTATAATGTCAAACGAATGTAAACAAATGATTTAATCCTTTATGGTGCACCACATGTAATTTGGGTATCATTTTCTCTTCTTTAACATATGCAATAATTCATCTTATATCATCCGCGATTTTTGTAAAAAAATGTTTGGTTACAGTTTTCTTACCTTAGCTTACAAAACAGTTGAATTGCAACCGTTCTTCACTGGCACCGAAATTTTTTTCACTATCAATAAAATACTTCTAAATTAGCTACCGAATATTCTTTCGTATTGCTTATTTGAATTAAGGGTAAAATATAAATATTGAAAATTTAAAACAAAAGTTAATTCACAAATTTTCCTAAAAGTTTATAAACGGAAAAAATTGTTTTCAAGTGGGTTAAAATATTTTTTCTGTTTGACATTATACCCTGGTTCCGATTGAGAGCAACGTCAAATTCAAGCACACTTTGTTGAATACATTTTGGTACAACCGTTCTCTCTTTTTATTTTATTATGACGTTTTTAAGCAGTATAAAATGTGTCAGTATATAAGTCAAATACAAAAAAAAATATTCAAAAAATTTGAAAAAAATAACCAAAAATATTTTCCAATTTACACTGCAAGTTTTGGTGGATGCCTGGACACTGTAAAATTGCAGGAAATGAGATGGTGGTATAGCCTGCTATAGGGGCACATTCGCTAAGCTTTTACAGTCCTTATTTTTAACAATTCTAGCAATAGTTATAATCGCAAATTGAAGAAAAATAAAAAGAAATTATTTTGATTTGTAATTTATTTGATTGAAAAAAAACCAAACAGAAAAGTCGTGGCAAAAAATTAATGAGTATGAGAATTGCTTACAAATGTCATTAGTGTCATTAACGGTTTTACCTGTAGTATTTATATCATGAATAGAACTACCTTTTACATTACTAATAACCACTTTAGCTCGTATTTGCTCGTTTCTACAAAATTTAACCTGCAAATTACCTAGGCATTGCTGAAAGCTAAAGATGAGATGTAAATATCTTACATCCAACGCCACCTGGTGGCAAGATTTTTAGTGGAACTATTTGTCGTCCTCTAGGTGACATATGTATGTTTTAAGTTTTCAATTTGACCTCGAGCCAGCTAACACAAAAAATGGATTCTTATTTTATTTTTTTCATTCAAATTTTAAAATAAATATAATTCCCTATCACTATCCCTGTCCCTATTCCTATCCCTCTCCCTATCCCTATCCGATAGAAAAGGAAAAATAGTTTTCGGAACTATAGAAGTGCGCCGGGTATTAGCTATTTCTTAAAAAAAAATTGTGTGAAACAAATATTTTTTTTTGTTCTTTTACACGTAAAAAAAATTGAAGTTTATCAAATAACGCGGAAAACGGTCACCATCAATAATTATAAACAAAGTTTGTCCACACATACCATTGCAAAGGTATTGAACAAATACCCACTAACAATTAATTTCGACTTTTTTCCGAAGTCTTTACGTTGCGTCGAAGGATTTTTCCGAAATCGCAACCGATTTGCTTTCGAAGCTGCTGAGAAATTTGTATGGGAGGGTTCCCGCGGTTTCGTTACGAATTTTTCGAAATAAAATCGGTAGTTAAAAAAAAAATTAAATTTGAAAAGGTTTTGGCAGGTATCGAACCGACGCGCCTGCGTGCTTGTACTCAAGTGCTATCCACTCAGCTACAGAGTACAATGAAATTCTTTGGGCAATAGTCAATAGCTTTCATTTCATAACTTTTTTTTTTATCTGATAACCAAATTTTTGTACCACTTTTATTTCACGAAATGATTACGAATTATTTAAGTAAAGTCGAAATTCTTTCAATTTTCTTCAGAAAAGTCTGATATCAGACTATTTCGGAAGTCTTGGTTTGGTGGGTAGTTCTCTTCAATGAATTAAAAAAAAGTTATGCTTTAATCGGTCGAAACCATAACGACAAAAGATGCAAACAAAAAGTTAAATTATTTTTTAAGTGGTAGGGGTATTATGAAACGCGTTATTTTTCAAAACCAATAAGGGTAATCGTGTATACAGCGCGTAAAGCTCGTAAAGGTATAAGTTTACGAGATGCGTAAATGAACTGTCAAAATTTGTATGGAGCGAAGTTTACCCAAAATTCGTAAATTTATCCACTGATTTCAATGCTGCCAAAAATTGCAACCTTGCAAACGCAACAGCTCAGAACTGTTCGTTGAAAAAGATGTAAGCAAACAGTTTTGGCCGACAACTGTTCTTAGTCCGCCAATACGTCAGTTGCGTGACGCACTAGCGGATTTGAGGGGGGCGAAGGGGCGATCGCCCACCCCCCCCAGACAAGATTTTTTTTTTTTTTTTTTTCAGAATAAAACAAAATATTCATTTGCAATTCCTTTAATATGAATATGACTTTTTGGGCATTGCGTAGATTTTCCACGAAATAAGTGGCAAGCATTTATCAAAATTCTGAAGAAATTCAGCGAACAGCGGAGCAGAATTAGCAGCGTCGTTTTTGTGTATGTACAGCGCTGCCGCGTCGAAGCTACCCACGGGTAGCGTTTTGCCTATCGTTGATCTATGCTCTGTTCATGCTCAGAGCCGAAGCAATAGCAGAACACATTTTTCGTTGCTACTGCTGCTCTGGAGAAGCAATGGCAACCACTGGCGAGAAAGTGAATCGCCAGAGTTCGGACTTCTACCACTGAAGTGGTAGATCTACTACTATATTTCTTTTATTTGAAGTTGGCTGGAAATTCGTGAAGTGGGCACTCGATTTTCACACTGCCGAAAAACCCATTGCAATTTTTTGCAATTAGTAGTACTAAGCATCCTGAAAAGGGTTTGCGAAAACATTTTTGCAAAAACAATTTTTTTAATATTTTTTTTGCTAATAAAAAAAACTATAATTTTTTCTTTCTAAATGAATATCTCAAAAACTGGTGGGTCAAATCAATTGAAATTTTGAGGGTATACTAAGATGACTTTTAACTTTATGAAAAAAAGACTTTCAAGAAAAAAAAGAAAATTTTTTCATACTTTTTAATAAAATTTATTATTAATTAATTTTTTTAAATGCTCTTAATCGTTTAAAAACATGTTTCCTTACAGATTTTATTGCCTATATATATTTAATTCAGATTGTGAAAACAAATTTTTGGGGTCTCAGTAAACTTCGTAAATATATGATTTCTTGCATGTCACGTCAGCGCGCATCCCTTGCAATCCATACAGTTTTTTTGGCGTTGATAGAAACGAAGCATATACATACCTACATGCGCTGCTTCATAAATATTAAAAAAATTGTTTTTGCAAAAATGTTTTCGCAAACCCTTTTCGGGATGCTTAGTACTACTAATTGCAAAAAAATTTCAATGGGTTTCTCGGCAGTGTGAAAATCGAGTGCCCACTTCACGAATTTCCAGTCAGTTCTACCACTTCTGCCACGCAAGCTGGAAAATAGGTGGTAGTTTTTTTTTATAGTTTTTTGAAGAAACCTTTGCTTTTCCACAATTATTTGTAGAAGAATAGTTTTATAAAACTCAAAATAACACCTAGCGATGCTTTGATCACCATTTAATCTCTTTTCCTTTAGGTTTTTAGTACATAACTGCCTCTTCCACCTACCTATGTATATATAGGAAAAGAAGTGAGTAATATTTACTACTTAAAAATATTTCAAATATAACCCAATGCTACCACTTTTTTCATAAATCTACCACTATTTTCTGAAAAATCTACCACTAAACAAAATTTTAAAGTCCGCACACTGTTAATCCATCGGCTAAGTTGACCGTGCACTACCGTCCACATCCCGCTCTAAAAATTTAACTACGTATGTATTGGTTAAATTTTCTGAGCTCATCGATTTTTTAAAATCTAACCGTTTGTTTGGCAATAAAAACAAGTGCGGGTATTCCCCGAATTTCTGTGTGAAAAATTATTGTCGGTGTCGCGTGGCGTAAGTGTAGTTAGTCATGGGCATTTAAACTTGTAACCAGCAAACTAAAAGACCGAAGGCGGAGGAACTCGAAAATGGTAAGTAAGAATTTTCCATTAAAGTGTGATTCGGGGTTTTCCATTAAGCATACATTGCTATTTTCTTGTAATCGTTAAACATTTAATAAAATTTTATTGTTGGTTGTTTTCATCGTCTATTCATTTTACATATTAGTAAATTTCTGGCTTCAAGACTGTTACAATATTTCTTAGTTAATTATTATACTTGTTAATTCAGTTTTTCTGTTTTCAGATTTTCTCCAACAATTAACAAATATAATAATTAACTAAGAATTATTATAACCGTCTTGAAGCCAGAAATTTACTAACATTTAATAAAATTTCATTGATCAGACTGCTTTTTAGCAGTCGAGAGATCACTCGGATATAGTATGTTTATTAGGGTGATTCAAAATGTTTTTTTTTCGGTCTTACCCCCTGAAACTTAAGGTATTGATGAGAAAAAAAGCCTTGCAAAAAATTAGCGCTCTAACTTAACCCTTAGGGATGGCTATTTTTTTCGCCCTTTCCCATACATTTTGTATGGGGGAAAATGATGAAACTTTTTTCAAAATATTTTTACATACTCTTAACCCTTTCCCACTAACTTTTAAGTTACTAGAAAAAAAAATTTTATTAAAATATATTGACCAAATGTTGTGAAAGGAGTAAAAAGTTCAAGTTTTTTATAACACGATAACTTCAGTGAAACTGGAGATATTTGCATGAAATTTTGTACACAGGTTACTTTCTGACCAAGGTAGGTTGCTACAGAAAATGGGCGAAATCGGATTGTAACCACGCCCCTTTTTTCGATATCGAATATACCTAATAAAATTGGATAAAATCGCTCTCCAACCACGCCCACTTCCGATACCGAAAATATCGAAAATCACCTAAATGATTTTTGGCAAGGGAAATGGCTAAAATGATATATAGGATGAACCCCCTAACCTTTATATTGTGATTTTTTGATAAATTTTTGCTTCCCGACCAAGCCCACTTTCGTTATAGAAAATTTCGAAAATGACATGAAAACTGTGTTGGGTATTTAATGTTCGGTTTACCCGAACTTAGACTTCCTTACTCGTTCATTTTTTTTTAACGATTATAAACACGAAAGAACCTCAACTTGTAACTGCCGCTTCAGTTGCAGGTGAGTTGCAGCAACCGTTCATGACATTTGTGTAAGATATTGACCAAATTTCCTTTTGTACAATATATTGCACATTAGAGTTGCGGTATTTTGTACAATATATTGTACACATTTTTTATTAGCATTAAATATTTTTTTTTTAACTAAATTGTTAAAGATTGTTAATTTTTTATTGATGAGTGAAATATTTACTTTCATTTGAAAAAGTTACTCATGCAAAATATTTTAATTTAATTGGTTAAAATATTAAATATTTTATGTCCCTTTAGAAAAATAAAATTTTTGTCTATAGACATATTTATGAAGTTATATAGCATTAACACTATAGTCGCTATTTTTATAAAATTTGGTAGAAAGTGAGGAAAGTTATGCTATTTTATATTTATGCAATTATTTTTTGTAAATATGTTATAGTTATAAAACTACAGGCCGATATATTGGAGCATTTTTTTTGTACAATATATTGACCAAATGCAAGGAAAGGATTAAAGGTGCAGCTCTAAAGCTTCCAAAATGGTAAGCCATGTACGATTATCTTAACTATTAAAATAATTACAGGCTTTTAGAATTTACTAGATTTTATACGTGTTACTGTGTATGTGTGTGCAATAGTACAAAACTCAGTCATATTTAGGTAGGTAGGTAGAAGTGGCTGCCGCAAAGGCACACCTAGGCCAGTAATAAAAGGCCCGTTGTGATACCACCAAAGGAAAGTCAGTCCCGGGGCCCGGCCATATGGAAAATCTTAGTGCTGTCGGGACTGACACTCCTAACCGACACCGCTACCCCTCCTCGAACCATTTTGATAACTTGATGAAGGCCATCAAGTCCTTTATGTCTAGCTCCGCGACCTGGCTTAAGCTAACCAGGAAGGGAACTCCCAGAGAGCGCCTTCTCGCTCCGCTTAAGGCCGGGCAGTTGCAGATGAGGTGCTCCACCGTTTCCTCTTCCTCATCTTCTTTGCAACTCCTGCAGCATCGTCGGTAGGGAACGCCTAGCCTTGCTGCGTGCCTACCAATAAGGCAGTGCCCGGTTAAAACACCTATTAATATGGAGATTTCCTTCCTTTTTAGGGCGTATATGTGTCTAGATCTTTTAAGATCGCATTTTGGCCAGGTTTGCTTGGATATCCGGCACCCTGGGGCTTGTAGCCATCTTTCGTTGGCTTCGCGGAGTGTATGCTCCTTCAGCATTAGCTTGCACGTGGCAAACGGCATACCTATGCGCTCTTTATCTTGAAGAATCTGCTTGGTCGTGCCCTGCCTGGCAAGTTCGTCTGCCCTACAGTTTCCCTCAATGTCCCTGTGTCCCGGGACCCATGTGAGGTTCACGCGGTTCTGTTGGGCCATCTCTTGAAGAGATCGACGACAGCTGAGCGTCAGTTCAGAGTTGAACGAGTAAGAGCCAAGGGATTTGATGGCCGCTTGGCTGTCGCTGAAAATACAGATATCCTGTCCGATGGTGCGTTCACCTATCCAAGTCACGGCGTCCATGATTGCTGAAACTTCAGCCTGGAAGACGCTGCAGTGATCAGGTAGTCTAAAGGAGAGTTCTAGGTCCAAATCCCTTGAGTAAACCCCTCCTCCGACTCTGCCGTCTAACTTCGAGCCGTCGGTGTATATAAGTGCCGCCATTAGTAGCGGGACACCGATCTATGTTCTCCCAGTCTTCCCTGCTGGGAATGTTTATTCTAAAACAACAATCTCCGACTGTTGTGGTCGCACACCGATCTGTGCTCAGAGGGAGAAAGCTGTAAGATCTTAGAATACAGGAGTGTCCAATAGTGCTTGCGCCCCAGACGGACGTTTCCCTTAGACGCACAGCCGATGCTGCTGCTGCCCGGTACCCTTCCAGATCGAGTGGCAAAAAGCCAAGAATGACCTGGAGAGCTTCATTGGGCGTTGTTCTTAACGATCATGCTCGGGTTGATGCTAAGTCCGCAGCGAGAGGACCATGAAGAAACTTCTCGCAGTGCTACTTGCATCAAGTCACACAGGGTTTGTGGGAATTTGCCCCTATATGCAATAGCTAAATCGTCTGCATATGCCACTATCTTCCCGCCCCCCACCTTGTGTCTCGTAGCAGCGAGTTTACGGTGAGGTTCCATAGGAGCGGGGAGAGAACACCACCCTGAGGCGTTCGTCTTGTGACATAACGTGAAAGATCAACTGTTCCCAGTGAAGAAACTATTTTCCTTCCCTTTAGTAGTTGATCAATTAGTCCAATAAGAGACCTATTTATGCCCAGGTTTGTTAAAGCAGTGTTAATAGCCTCCGGCCTTATATTGTTGAAAGCCCTTTTCGATCTCCAGAAAGGCCACGAGACAGTACTCCTTTTCATGCAATGATTTTTCAACAATAGAGACTAGGCTGTGGAGCGCAGTTTCCGTTGATTTACCTTTGGTGTATGCATGTTGATAGCTAGAAATAAGGTTGCTATCAATAGTAGAGGAGAGATAATCGCTAATTATCCTCTCGAAGGTTTTAAGTGCAAAAGGCGAGAGACTGATCGGTCTGTAGTCTTTAGGCTCATAGTGTGAGGCCTTCCCAGCCTTTGGAATAAAGACTACCGTGACGCTTCTCCAGGAGCACGGAATGTAATTAAGAGCCAGGCAGGCTGAATAGAGAACTACCAGCCATTTAGCTGATATTTCCAGCGCGTTTATGAGTTGTGCGGGGAAAATCCCGTCTGGCCCAGCTGCCTTGAACGGCTCAAAGCTTTTGATTGCCCACCTTACCCTTTCCTCCGTAATGGGTATGTTTACCGCCAGGTTTGTTGCAGATGCTACAGGTGCATCATACAAGTTCCCCGGAAAGTGTGTGTTCAGGAGCAGCTCCAGGGTTTCCCCTTCCGTGCTGGTCCAAGATCCGTCAGGCTTCCGTAAATAGCTAATGGCTGTTTGAGTTTTTGATAGCACTCGTCTAAGTCTCGCTGTATCATCGACTTTTTCGACCCCGGTGCAGAAATTTCTCCACGAAGTTCTCTTCGCTTGCCTTAGAAGCCATTCAGGCTCCGTACCGATGCTCTTGGCCTTGTTAAATTGCTTCCTGCATGATATACGGAACGAATCCAGATCGTAAGGCCACCAGTGGGGTCTATGTTTGCCGCGTGGTTTTGGTACTGGACAAGCCTGCTCTAGGGCATTTGAGAGTGCCGTTGTAAAGGTCGTTACCAGATCATCCAGTTCTCCCACTGATGAGGGGGCTTGTGGAGGTAATACTGGTAGGTCCCTAGCTAATATTTGGTTATGTAGCTGCCAGTTAGTGTTGCGTGGATTTCGTTTCATAACTGGCTGCTCAACAATAAAGTCTAACATAATTTCTATGTACCGATGGTCAGAAAATGAATGCTCATCAAGAACACGCCATTTTCTGACCCACTCATAAGCGCCTTCGCTACAAACAGTGAGGTCTATAACCTCCCTACGAGCTTTAGTTATAAAAGTAGGCTCGTTACCCACGTTACAAACCACCAGATTAGTTGTTAGTAGGTAGTCAAACAGAGACGCGCCCCTAGCGTTAATATCGGATCTTCCCCACTGGACGTGATGAGCATTAGCGTCAGCTCCAATACTAAGATGGCCCGTACAGAAATTATCCACCAGATCTTTCACCTCCTTTTGTGGAGGAGGTTCTTCGGCGTCATAGGGCATATAGACCGACGCCATTGTTAGGCTGGTGCTGCCGACTGTTAAGCTGGCAGCTGTAACGTCACCATTTGAGTAGTTGGGTAATAGAAAGGTGTTTAGCTCAGACTTTACCAAAATACAGGTTCTGACCTTGCCCTCATCATTGGCTTGGATGAGCTTGTACCCCTTAGTCCCCAATCCACAGATCCTAGAGCTATTGACCCAGGGCTCTTGGATAAGGACCACGTCTACGTCGCCTTTAGAAAGACGACTACTTAAAACAGCTGAGGCTGCTTTAGATTTGTGCAGATTTATCTGAAGCACCACCAACATGAGAGAGCTCAGACTTCCCTGCCGCCAGCGTGTCGTCGAGGTCTGGCCTGTTCCGGGGGCTGTCTCTCAACGAGGAGTTGTTCAGAGCACCTGCACGATTTGGCGTGGCGGGAACCCTGCTGTCTGAAGCAGCATCAACGTTAGTGTGCTCAGGTTTAGCCACGATCGTGACGTCGAGGCCTTCTTCGTCAAGCAGGCTTTCTTCTGTCGCCGAGTTGTTCGCAGCACCATCGCAATTTGACGTGGCGGATAACATACTTTCCGCGTCGGACTCCTCTGCTTCCCCTTCCGATGCCTCGATCTCCGAGTCCTCCGGAGCGTCCGGAATAGCAGCGCGCTGTGCATCGCCACGGTATACGTGGATCACGATCTGACCCAAGCCGTAATGCACTCGTCCGTTGCACCGTTTAAGGGGCTCGAGCGCCTCCTTATTCAAAGTGATAACCACCTGTCTATTGGGCCCAACCACATCATCGACCAGATTGACGCCCCAATCCTGCGTCGGGAGAGACGGATTCCAGACCTGCAGCATCTCAATAATATTCTCGGGTTCTGCAGGGACGGCAGGAATCCATGCCCTTGCCCTTGGCCGAGCAGGAATGTCCTTCCAGTCGACGACATCTAGTCTTGCCCCTGGGTAGACTTCACCCAGTCTTGCAACTGCTGCCTTATACAGTGCGACAGTTCTTGCATCCTCGCACGCGAATATTTTGATCTGACCTTGGTGCCAGCCCGCGTCAGTACCTCGCGGCGGACTACCCGGAGACTCACGCATTAAGTCGAGGAGGGCCCTGCCCATTGCATTCCGGACATACAGCCACCGGTCTTTGGGGATGGACCAACGGTCGTTACCGCGGTCAATGAAACCTATAAGGATTCTGTCCTTGGTTACTTCAGCAAAGCTGAGTTTTCCCACTACGGGGTTGAACTGATGCCGCTTCGGATGGGGGTCTACCTCTCCGTCCGATCTCTGGCGTTTGAAGGGATTACCGTTCACCCTCTTAGGCACATAGGGCCTCTGGAAATTTGGTATCAGAGCTTTCGCTTCCTCCACCATCTTCCTTTCTTCCGGCGACAGCTTCTCCTGCGATGCTCCCTCATATTTTTTAAGGATCCTTGCGGCCTTTCTTTTATCCCAGCCCTTAAACCAAGTATGTCAGAGTGGCCCCACCGGGGCTCCCTCTCTTTCTGCCGCGAGCCTAGGTAGCTCAACGTTGCCCAGAGTGCACGAACGAGGACGCAAGAGTCGGGATTGAGCGCGGTCACTCAGCAACCATACCCCATTACACTCCTCAGTCATATTTAGAAGGCTTTAATTATTTTAATAGTTAAGCTAATCGCGCATGGATTACCATTTTGGAAGCTTCAAAGCTTCAACGTAAAGAGTATGTAAAAATATTTTGATAAAAGATTCAAAAATTAAAAGAAAATTCACTTTAAAAAAAATGCCATTTTTCTCCATACAAAATTTATGCGAAAGGGCGAAAAAAATAGCCACCCCTAGGGGTTAAGTTAGAGCGCTAATTTTTTGCAAGGCTTATTTTCTCATCAATATCTAACTTTTTAGGGGGTAAGACCAAGTCGACACTTTTTTTGAATCACACTAATGTTTATGCATATACTGAAGTCGCGGCAAGAAAACAAGTGCCTATAGCTTTTTTATAGCTTTTTTTTTTAATATCAAAAGAGATATCTTGTGTCTACGTATTTCTAATTCGCTACATCAATCAGCATAAAAAAAAATTCAAGTAGATAAACTTCATAACATGCAAATATTGCTCACTGCTTCTACGTGAATCAAAGAGAATTCTTGAATAACGTGAAATAAATATTTACAGGACGGAAACTCTGATGGAAAAGATAATAAGAAGCGCCAAGCTACCAAGAGCATCAAAGAATATTTTTGTAAGCTGCCAAAACTTCAAGAACAGGTCTGCGATGATACAAATGCAGAAAACGGAAGTACTGTTCCACTCTTAACGCATACTGATCGCGACGCTAATACATTGTTGGCTGATAATAATAATGAGAAAACGTTGCATTCAACATCTATGAATACTGAAACGGGTTCGAATGTACCTATATCACTTTCACAAAATTCTATTCGAGTCATAGTAAAAAAGGAAAAATAGAAAAGCGATACTTTAAACATCATTTCTTAACTGAATATGAGTGGCTTGTTTATTCTGAACAAAAAAGGATGTTTTTGTAAATATTGTTTCTTATTTGCAAGTGATACTGGTGACTCGAAATCGAATGTTCCTCTCAATGCATTTGTCAAAGTTCCTGTGACATCGTTTGCAAAGTTGTCCGGTAAAGAAGGTGTACTAAATAACCACGCTAGTAACAACTATCACTCTAGGTCAGTCCTTTTCAGTCAAGATTTCATAAATACTTATGAAATTCCAGGAAAGGAAATCTCTAACTTGCTTTCTTCTCATCGCATGGAACAAGTTAAGAGGATTGTTGGAAATTATTATAAAAACTATTATTCTTTGTGGGCGACAGAATTTAGCATTAAGAGGCCATAGAGATGACGGTAAACTTAACTTTTCTGAATCAGCAACAAACGAGGATAATTTTAGGGCAATTTTGAAATTTTTAGTCGGTGCAGGTCATAACGAGCTTGAAGAACTTTTAAATTCCACACATCCAAGAGCTACTTATATAAGCAAAACGACTCAAAACGATCTTATCCAATGCTGCAAAGATGAAATTCAATCTATTTTGATAGAGAGGGTTAAAAAAGCTAGATATTTTGCAATTATTTTCGATGAAACTACTGATTGTAGTCATACTGAGCAACTCAGCCTTTGTTTGCGGTATTTATATGATGGCAATATAAGAGAAGATTTTGTAACTTTCCTTGATGCGTACGATTCGATCCGAGAAGAAGACGTTATAAATGAAGAAAAAAAATTGACAGGTGTAGCCTTGGCGCACATAGTAATCGATATTTTTAATAATTTAGGACTACCCTTCGAAGATTGCGTTGGAATCGGAACGGATGGATGTTCTGTAATGACATCAGAAGTTAAGGGAGCTGTGCAGGAACTTCTTAAAATATGTACCAATGCGAATCATTGCCCGTGTTTCAATCATTGTCTTAATAACTCGCTTGCGAAAACGTCGGAAGTTCTTCAAACAAAGGATTGTATTGCGTTGATGAAAAAAATTATCAGTTTTCCGAATCAGTCTCCGATACGTACCATAGTTTTCAAAAAACATTTGCAGGAATCATTAAGTGGACTATGTGAAACGCGCTGGTCTGAAAAACATGATGGTATAATGCAGTTTGAAGAAAACATCACACAAATTGTTGCTTCGTTTCAAGAAATTTCTACTTGGCAAGATGCAACAACAAGTTCTGAGGCCCGTTGTATGTTGAAATCTATTTGCGAGAAAGAGTTCGTGATTTCAATGATTTGTTTGAGCAATGTACTTTCTGTTACACGACCACTAAGCTTATTTTTACAAACACCGTCAATAGATTTGAATCAAGCTTCTGAAGCATTGAGTGATACCTTGCGCACATTAGAAAAACATAGACTTGAAGCAGAAAGTCGTTTTTCAGGAATTTACAAAAAAATAGTCGCTTTAGCAGATGAGTTAAAGTTTGATATTGTCCTCCCACGAATTGCTAAAAAGCAAATATATCGAGCGAATTACACTTCATCAGATGCTGAAGAGTATTATCGTAAAGCAATTTATATACCTCTTCTTGATCATATCATTATTGATTTAAAAGGTAGATTACCTAAAGATACATTGCAAGTTTTTAATCTTAATTTGCTACTCCCATCGCATATCATCAAAGATAATACACTGCAAAAAAAGAATTTGTCTAAAAAGCTTGTCCAAGATCTTGGTAAAAGATACGCATCTCTTATTGGAGGAAATAAAATTAATCTATATGGAGAGTACGAAGTGTGGTCAGAACGCTGGTCTGATAAGCATCACAAAAAACCAATTTTACTATCAGCTGAGAAAGTTTTAAAAGATTGCAATGAATATGCTTTTCCATCAATAAATGCTCTTATCAAAATTCTGGCCACGCTTCCAGCTAGCAATGCTTCTGCTGAAAGGAGTTTTTCGACACTTCGCCGGTTGAAAACGTGGTTACGGTCCACAATGTCCCAGGACAGACTCACTGGTCTTGCACTTTTACATACCCATTTCGATATTGAGATTGATATTGATCATATAATTGAAAGATATGTAAAAAAAGGGAAGCATAAAATTAAATTTACTGTGTGAATATTAACTATGCAGAAGATAAAAATGATGTCGAAAAATTGGATGTACTATTGTTAATTTGAATACCTAAATGAAACCAAATATGTGTATGAAATTATTAAACAATATAAAAAAATACTAATAAATTTACCCCTAAAAAATAACGGTCTGTTACGTTTCCCTTGTTGTTTTGTCTTGCATTTTCACGTATAAAGTATCTTGATGTGAACCTTGTTCAAAACACATCAGCTATTGGGAGAAACAATTACTGACTGATTCTGCTGAACGCTTAAGTGTATGGTGATATGAATCAACGAACGCTTCACAGCCAAAGTTATTACTAATTTTGCGTTAAGCGAACGCAACTAAACACTGCAGGTGCGTTCATATAACAGGGTGCGTAAACCTATAAAAATACACATTTCGTAAACTTCTTCGATTTCATGAATATGTACCACAGTTGTCGGCCAAAACTTTTTGCCCACTGCTTTTTCAACGAACAGTTCTGGGCTGTTGTGTTTGCAAAGTTGCATTTTTTTGCAGCATTGAGTTTACGAGCATTTACGCACGAAATCAGTGGATAAATTTACGAAGTTTGTGTAAACTTCGCTTCATACAAATTTTGACAGTTCATTTACGCTTTTGGTAAACTTATACGTTATCGAGCTTTACGCGCTGTATAAAAATCAACAATTCATCATCATCATTTATTGGCGCTTAACCGCCTAAGCGATTTTGGCCGTTTCGTATCAAAGCACGCCAGTCATTCCTTTTTAGCGATAACGGACGCCAATTGGAAACCCCAAGGGAGTTCAAGTCATCCTCCACCTGTTGTTTCCATCTCAGTCGAGGCCTCCCCCTTCCTCTGCTGCCGAATTCAGGCGACGATAGGAAAACCTTCTGTGCTGGAGCTTCTTTGTCCATTCGCATAACATGGCCCAGCCAGCGGAGTCTTTGGGCTTTAATTCGCTGGACTATGGTCAGATATGGGTAGAGTTCGTACAGCTCATCGTTAAATTTCCTTCTATACTCGCCGTAGGCATCACGGGAAGGACCATAAATCTTCCGGAGAACTTTTCTCTCAAATACTCCAAGGGCCATCTCATCTTCTCTTGACATTGTCCATGAATCTGAGCCATACATCAGGACAGGTATGATGAGAGACTTATAGAGCGTGATCTTTGTTCTTCGAGAGAGGACTTTACTTCTCAATTGCCTACTCAGTCCAAAGTAGCACTTGTTGGCAAGAGTGATTCTCCGCTGGATTTCTAGACTGATATTATTTTCGGTGTTGATACTGGTTCCCAAATAGACGAAGTCCCTCACAGTTTCAAATTTGTAACTATCAACAGTGACATGGCTGCCAAGGCGCAGGTGCGCCGATTCTTTCTTTGATGACAGCAAATACTTCGTCTTGTCCTCGTTCACGGCAAGACCCACTTTTTTCGCTTCCTTATCCAGTCCAGAGAAGGCAGCGCTTACGACGCGGTTGTTAAGGCCAATGATATCAATATCATCGGCATACGCCAGCAATTGCACGCTCTTGTAAAAGATTGTACCATTGCGGTTTAGCTCTGCTGCTCGAATTATATTCTCCAGCATCAGATTGAAGAAATCGCACGAAAGGGAGTCGCCCTGTCTGAAGCCTCGTTTGGTTTCAAATGGCTCAGAGAGGTCCTTCCCGATTCTGACGGAGCTGTTGGTATTGCGCAACGTCATTTGACAAAGCCGTATAAGCTTTGCAGGGAAGTCAAATTCAGACATGGCGGCATACAGGCAACTCCTTTTTACGCTGTCAAAAGCGGCTTTAAAATCGACAAAGAGATGGTGAGTGTCGATTCTCTTATCATGGGTCTTCTCCAGGATTTGGCGTATCGTGAAAATCTGGTCGATGGTAGACTTACCAGGTCTAAAGCCACACTGATAAGGTCCAATCAGTTTGTCTACGATGGGCTTCAGCCTTTCACACAACACGCTAGAAAGAACCTTATATGCGATATTAAGAAGACTAATTCCGCGGTAGTTGGTGCGGTTAGCGGGATCGCCTTTATTGTGGATTGGGCAAAGCACACTTAAATTCCAATCCGGAGGCATGCATTCGTCTGACCATATTCTGCATAAGAGCTGATGCATGCTTTTTACCAGCTCTTCGCCTCCGCGTTGGAACAGCTCGGCGGGTAGTCCGTCTTTTCCAGGCGCTTTGTTGTTTTTGAGCCGGGATATAGCTATCCTCACTTCATCATAGTCAGGTGGTGGGACGACTTTTCCATCGTCAGGGATTGGGGTATCGGGTTCGACGTCTCCCTCGCAATTTAGCAGTGAGGAGAAGTGCTCCCTCCATAATTTAAGTATACTTTGTACGTCGGTTACCAGGTCGCCATTATTGTCCTTACAGGAGCTTGCCCCGGTCTTAAAACCTTCCGTCATCCGCCGGATCTTTTCATAGAATTTTCGGGCATCATTCCTGTCAGCATCTCAAGCTCCTCACACTCACGCCTTTCGGCCTCACTTTTCTTTTTTCTGAAAAGGCGTCTCTCTTCCTTCTTTGCCTCACGATATTGTTGCCATACACTGCGGGTTGCGCCCGTTCGCAACGTCTCCTTGTAGGCAGCGTCCTTTTTATTCGAGGCAGTTTTGCATTCCTCATCGTACCAGTTGTTCTTGCGGGCTCGCTGGAACCCTATAGTGGCCTCAGCGGCGGTACGCAATGAGTGAGAGATATGCTTCCATTGCTCGGTTATATCGTTAGGTAGAGGATTACCCTCTGCTAGCAGGTGTGAGAGTCGAGTTGTGAAATTATCAGCTGTCTGTGTCATGCGCAGCTTCTCGACGTCAAACTTTCCTTCCGTTACTGTGCGCACTTTCTGCGTTGCACAGAGGCGTGTGCGTATCTTGGCTGCGACAAGATAATGGTCAGAGTCAATATTGGGACCACACAGTGTACGCACGTCCAGAACGGTGGAGCTATGTCTGCCGTCAATCAAGACATGATCAATCTGGTTTCTAGTTCTTTGATCAGGGGACAGCCATGTGGCTTGGTGTATTCGCTTATGCTGGAACGTGGTACTACTGATGACCATATTGCGAGCAGCGGCGAAGTCAATCAACCTAGTGCCGTTGGGGGATGTTATATCGTGGAGACTGAATTTTCCAACTGTGGGACCAAAGACTCCTTCCTTGCCCACCTTGGCATTAAAGTCGCCGAGCACGATTTTAATATCATGCTGTGGGCAGCGATCATAAGTCTGTTCAAGTTTATCGTAGAAGGAGTCCTTCTCTGCGTCGTCCGTCTCCTCCGTCGGCGCATAGGCGCAGATAAATGTTATGTTGAAAAACCTCGCCTTGATGCGGATCGCAGCGAGACGCTCGTTCACAGGAGTTAACGCTAATACTTGGCGGCGAAGTCTCTTTCCCACCACGAATCCTACACCACGCGCTTTGCCGCGTGTCTGACCACTGTAGTATACGTCACAAGGACCGATGGTCGTCTTTCCTTGCCCCGTCCATCGCATTTCCTGCAGGGCGGTGATGTCGGCCTTTGCGCCTACGAGGACATCAACCAGTCGGGCAGCGGTACCGTCCCTTGAAAGGGTCCGGACATTCCCGGTACATGCCCTAATATCCAAATCGTTATGCCTTATTCGTTTTGCCGGGTCGTCAACATTAAAGGGGGTTCTCATCCGAGGCTTTGAATTTTTTTTCATTGGAATTAAGTTTTTTACGTGGCGGGTCACAAACCCAGCGCACAACCCGTCAACAATTAAACCTTTTTTATTTTCGTAATTTCAGAGGCTCACCCTTATCGCGAGTTTTGTTTTCACCCGAAAAAAATTCACTTCTTTTCTTCGCCTTATCACAGATAGTAGCGAACAGATTTTCCGTGTTCGAAAAAAATTCCGCCAAAATGCCAAATTTATTCACTTTTATTTTGCAGGCGAACGAGAGTAAAACAAAAAAGCCATTGTTTGTTTTGAATATTAAATATTTTTTTAATTAAATATACTTTTAATTTTAAGAGTAAATCAATAAATAAAGCCCGGTATTGCGAACTTCGTATAAAAGTCGCGTGCAATTTGGCGTTGTTCTTCTGATGTAGGCCAATTTATCCGTTGGGGAGGAAACAATGGCTCCAAGACACTCAGCACCTCTGACAAAACCTCGCTGAAGGAAGATTGGGTAAGACCAACCTCATGGTCATTGCCAACGCCCTTTTGATGTCCTCCCTCTGCGAAAAAACGTAGACAAGCGCTCAAATTAACAATTGGTGGAATTCCAAATTTTTGCTTCATTGGCGGCGAGGAGCTGGCAAGAATATCTAGCAAGTATGTAAATGCCGGCTTATTTAGCCTAAAATATTGCCGAAAACTATTAAAGAAACCGATTAATTTGTTTACAAAAGTACTGGAAAGAACTTTTAAACTCACAGTTAATCACTTAGCTCCAAAGGTTTGGAACTGTCCCTTAATTGTCTCCGGATTGCTTTCTGATTCGTATTCTCCTCGCGTTCGATTGATAACAACATGTTTCTACATATTTTTAAGACTTCTTTTAATTTTATTTGAAGAAAATGTACGCTTGTTTACGAAAATTTATAAATTGCAAAAAGTTCGAAATAAAGCATCAGCTGATTCGAAGTGAAGTTTTGTTCGGGCGAAACTTTCGATAGGCGGAAACAATTCGCCCGAACACAAAAAGTGAAAGCGAAATTTTCGCCTCCCACAATCCCTTAAAGTTTGGCGAGTGTGGGGGATTGAAATGCCATTTTATGCCCTTGTCAGCCAAAAATGGCACAATATCACTTTGCAGGGATTCGCGAAATTTGTGTTCTTGCATTTTGAGTACCTGTTCGGCACCCATGAAATTTGTTCCACAGTCACTATACATATCGTGACAAAGACCACGTCGACCAATAAAGCGTTGTAGAACGTACAGAAAGTCATGAGTTGACATACCTCAAACTGTATTGAGGTGGATAGCCTTAGTTGCTAAACAAATGAAAATGGCAATATAGGTTAAGGTCGATAGCTCCTGTGTAATGAAAACTCGTTTACTATATCGAAAATACATGTACATGTGTAACATACACACCTTGTGTGCTTTCATGCATTTATAAAATTTAAATATGCTGTTCTGTGAAATTATGAGCATTTGTGTTATTTTAATTTGTTTTTATAATACAAATTGTGACTAATTTCCAATCGTCCTTACTTATTAAGTAACCGAACTCTGTTACAACTCATGATTCAATAAGTACCAGGTTAGCTCTTCCCTGACAGATTTTGTCAATTGCGGCCATCTTGCTCCCCGAAAAATTATCATTCACATTCTGGGTAGCCTTTTAACAAAATCATGTAAAAAAAGTAGTTATAAAAGTAGTTTAAAATAGTAATAGTTAGAAAAATAGTAGAGGTTGGCTTTTAGACAATTGATGAATTTATCATTAATAACTCTCAATATTAATATATACTCAGCAATTCAACCCTGACTTTAAAGCTTTTCCATTCTGTGATTCGAGTATGTTATTTTCATTCCTAATCATCAGCCAATTGTGCATGAAAGAATTGGAGATAAATTTATTGGAACGCGTTAAAGTTGGTTAGTAGAGTGGTAATACTTTTCCTTTGGCAGACTTTTTCCAATAGTCTTTAAGGCTATACCCATAACGCTAATCAGCTGTTCCAACCACCCGTTGGAAATGAATGTAAATACGTTAGCGTTATGTTATGGCAAGTATAAACGATTACATTGATTTCCATAAGTTTGGTTGGAACAGCTGATTAGCGTTTTGGGTATGGCGTTAGCGATAAGGAAGTATAATTGTCGCTTTATGACCTGAAATGCTTCCAAGGAACTTTTAGTAAAAATGTATGTTAAGACTGATTTACATGAGTCGATGTCCTATTCGATTGTATTCAACAATCAAATGCAACTTGTCGATCGGATCTGTAATTTTTACAGTAATATTTATTCGAATTATTTATTCATTTATTCGAATAGTTGTATTGAACTACTGGATGAAACGCAAATGGTTTGCATGTACAAATGTGTGCATATGCTGAAGTTTCGTTCAATTATTCGAATAGTTGCCAAGTATTCGAATAGTTACCAAGTATCCGAATAGTTGCTAATTATTCGAATACTTGGCAACTATTCGAATAGTTGACAATTATTCGAATAGTTGTTTATTCGCTATTGTCTTTTTTTTGTATTTGAACAATATAATTTTATAATGTATAGGTTTTGGGGTCATTTTGGGATTGTTTTGAAGGCGACCCAAAGGGATCCCAAAATGGCCCCAAAATCGTACCAAATTGGCAACGAAATGGCCTTAAAGTCATCCCATAGTGACCTTAAGCGACCACAAGGGGCCCAAAGTGGCCCCAAAATGTTCCCAAATTGGCCGCAAAATGTTCCCAAATTGGCCGGAAAATTGTCCCAAATTGGCCCCGAAATGGTCTTAAAGTGATCCTATAGTGACCTAAAGCGACCACAAGGGATCCCAAAGTGGCCCAAAATGTTCCCGAATTGGCCTCAAAATTGTACCAAATTGGCCCCGAAATGGTCTTAAAGTGATTCCATAGTGACCTAAAGCGACCACAAGGGATTCCAAAGTGGCCCCAAAATGCTGCCAAATTAGCCCCAATGTGGGTTATACAGCCACACATAAATCACCATCTACAAAAACTTCCGAATTAATCGCTTTGTCGTACCTGGCTTTCATTTTATCCCTCATGATTTTGCTCCGTTGTCTCACCAGCTTGTGAATATCTCTCATTTATTCTTCTAAAACTTTAGTGGATTCCCTTGTATTTATACCAGCGTTAGCATTTACCCCAAACTTCAAATCAGCTGGTAACCGAAGATCACTGCCAAATATTATCTTTGCTGGAGTTTGACCTGTTGTTGTTCATGCATTGCTGATCGACAGGCCATCAAGAATAAAGAAATGTGAGTATCCTAATCGTTTTGAAACTTGTCTACGACCTTCCTTAGGTGCTCTTTCAAAGTTTTATTAAATCGCTCCACCATGCCATCAGATTGCGGATGCAACGCAGTTGCTCGAGTTTTCCGGATGCCCAATGTTTTACACATTTCCTGGAACACAGCTGACTCAAAGTTTCTTCCTTGGTCAGCATGTAACTTTATTGGGGCACCAAATCTCGGCACCCAATTATTTGTGAATACCTCAGCTATAGTTTCTGCCTCTTGATTTGGATTAGATACACTTCTGGGCATTTACTAAAATAATCCATAACCACTAGTACATACTTGTTTCCGCGCTTGCTATTTGGAAATGGGCCAGCTACATCCATGGCAATCCTCTCAAATGGCGCACCTGAGTTGTACTGTTTCATCTGTCCACGACTCCTAGTATTCGGTTCTTTTGTCTTATTATACACATCACATTTTGCAATCCACTCTACTACCGACTGACGACAACCAATCCAATAAAATCTTTGCTTTATTTTCTCCAAGGTCTTCGTAATTCCAAGATGGCCTCTACATGGACCATTATGTAATGCTTTGAGAACATCAGGTGTCTTCTTCCTGGGAACTACTATAAGTTTCCTCGTACATTTCCCTCTTACTCGATGTAGATAACCAGATAGCAGTTGTGAACTGTTCCTGTTTGTGCGCTGATTCGCAATGAAATTAAATAAAAACAACAACTATATAGTTTGAAAATTCGATGGTTGGTTTATTTTCTTAAACTTGGTACAAACGTATGGTATTAGTTTCCTTTAGGGGACAACTCCTAATAAATTAGCTAAAAATATGGGAGATACCTCAAAAGACGCGTTTTGGGCTCAGGATCACGAATCCGGAAGCGCTTTTTTAATTTTTTGTTTTAGTGAAAAGTTATGGTCAAAAAACCGAAAAATGACCCGGGTCCGATACCAAAATTAGGGCGGAATCCATGGTATTTATGTGCGAAGCACCTTTCTGAGTTGGCGGCCTTCGGCCGCGCTTATAAAAAATAACCCTGGGCTACGCCATCCCAAGTCCGGACGTGTGACATAACCGTGGCTACCGCCACGGCGGGACTTTTTTTGCACGTTTTTAGGGACAGTCTAATAAAATTACAACAACCACATGAAAACTTGAAACTTTGATTGCAAATATCTCTGCAGAGAAGCAAAATATTAAAAAAGCGCTTCCGGATTCGTGATCCTGAGGCCGAACGCCGTCTTTTGTGCTTTATCACATATTTTTAGCTAATTTATTAGGAGTTGTCCCCTAAAGGAAACTAATACCAAACGTATTTAGTATTTGCCTACTGTAGACTGACAACTGAGCTTTAATGTTTCTCAAACCATCTTCAATAGCTGTACAAAATTAAATTCTACTTATGTAAAGAATGTGTATACACACACACACACATAGCATTGCGTTAAGATAGGTGCATTTATCTTCGATGATAATTCTATCGCCCCGTTCCGTGAGGCATGTTGTTGGTGGATGGCGCTCAAGCCGGCTTTGGTTAATTTGACAAGTTGGCGTATTGTCACACATGCCGGCCCTCTATGCCATATCCGTGGCATACGAATCTTCTTATGTGCTTGAACTCAGACTCCACCAAAGGGTGCAGCAAAGGGTCGTGAGAGAATTTATTAAAGTTGTATTTGTTGTGGTCTACTAACCCAACAAATATTTTAACTAATCTCAATTTGAGATGCATTTGAGAACCAATCATCTTCTCAAATCTCAAATCTCAAACGTTCGTTTTCAATTTGAGGCGAAATAACCGTTGATAGCGTTCTCAACCTAAAAGGCTCATTTTTAATATGGGATTTCCCTGATTTCCAAATTGAGAACGGCAGAATTTTCAGACGTTTCTCAAACTGATCGAAATGGAATCCACATGCTCTCATTGAAATATTTATTCAGAGATGCCAATCATGCAAAACAAATACCCATTTTAATAAAAATCGAGTTTCCGTTTATGCAGTTAAGTTTTACTTAATACTTTTTTAATTAATATAATATAATATAATCCTGTTATATAAACAACAAAGTTGAGAATAGATGTTTTCTCAAACGTTTGAGTTTTTGGTGGTCGATGTTTGTTGGGAAGGAAAAGAGGAAATAGTTTTATGAGTGTGTGCTAATTTGAGTGCTCATAGGGTGTATCAATGGGCAAGCGCCAAATTTTTGAGACGCAACGTTTGTAATTTCCATTTTTTGTGCGAACGGTGACAACGCGCACTAAGCCATCGTTGCCCGGATTCCAAGTATCCATTGATTGGGTAGTAAACGATCCTCTTTAATGATTACGAGATCGTTCACTTTCAAATTTGGTTGTTGGTTGCGCCACTTTGGCCGGGATTGTAGATGACTAAGCCAGTCTGAAACCCAGCGTTTCCAAAACATCGGAATTTATTGCTGTAATTTAATATATTAACGAGTAGGTGATATTTCTAAATTAGCTGGTTCGGGTGGAGCAAGTAACGAATCACCTATCAAAAAATGGCCGGGAGTCAAAACAAGCAAGTCTTCACTATCGGATGTTAGCTCACACAGCGGTCGAGAACACTGTTGAAAGCTCTTCGGATGTGAGTGGAGTACCATTGCAAATGCGTTTTAGATGATGTTTTAGGGATTTTACATTCGCCTCCCACAATCCCTCAAAGTTGGGCGAGTGTGGTGGATTGAAATGCCATTGTATGCCCTTGTTAGCCAAAAATGGCACAATATCACTTTGCAGGGATTCGCGAAATTTGTGTGCTTGCATTTTGAGTACCAGTTCGGCACCTATGAAATTTGTTCCACAGTCACTATACATATCGTGACAAAGACCACGTCGACCAATAAAGCGTTGTAGAGCGCGCAGAAAATCCTGAGTTGACATACCTGAAACGGTTTTGAGGTGGATAGCCTTAGTTGCTAAACAAATGAAAATGGCAATATAGCCTTTGTATGTAGTGATCGCGGACACACTGATGCTTTAAGGGCGATAGCTCCTGTGTAATCCACGTCGGTGGCTAAAAATAGACGAACATTGATGGCAACTCTAGCTTGGGCTAAATCACCCATTAACTGTGTCGAACATTGGGGTCTCTGACGAAAACAAACAATGAATTTTTTGATGAAGGCGGCTATCGTTCGACTGGAATGGATGATCCAAAAACGTTTGCGGAGAAATGCTGAGGTTAGTTGGATACCCCCATGGAGTGTTGATTTATGAGCAAGATCGATGAGCAGCTGTGTAAATCGATGATTTTTTGGAAGAATAATTGGATGCATTTCTTGGTAAGGCATTTGTAAGTGCCTTAAACGGTCTCTTACACGGATAATTTTTTTATCGTCCAGGGACGGGGTAAGGCTGCAAAGGACACTTTTATTTTGCATCATTTCATGCTTGGCTAGAGCCTTAATTTCGCTATAATAGGATTGCCTTTGAACAATTTTTACCAGGCGCAGGAGACTATTGTTTAACTCCGCAGCTGTTAATGGGCCTCGTAAACGATTTTTCTTAGGATTTGTGAGATTGTATTTAACTCGCGATAGCATGGCTGTGATTCGTATAAAACGAGTATAAGACGCTCAAATAGGAGTAGTTCCTCACTGGCCCCAATGGTAACGTTGATTATATGTTCGACGTCTTCTTCTTCCTCCAAAAAGGTCCAATCCGAGACAGGCCAGGTGTCCTTCGATTTGCACAACCATTTATAAGCTGTGTTGCTTTCAAGCCTCTTGATGAATAGTCGGCAGGGTTTTCATGAGTCGAAACGTGATGACATTGTTTGAAATGTGATTCGGTATGAATGAGTCCTACACGATTTGCTACGTATACAGGCCAGCGGTTTATGTCCTCTTAGCCACGATAAAACGATGGTAGCATCGGTCCAGTAGTATACCTTAAATCGGCTCGCGTTAGTTACCTTGATTATCTTGAACGCGTAGGTATACATTGGAAGCATATGCTTGTGTGGAACCATCGCTGAATACGTGGAGCTGATAAGTTTGGTTGTAGAAGGTGAATAATTTAGCCATCATGGGATTTGGACTTCACTTATCGTTTGCAGATCGTAGACCATCTGTTCCCACTCATGGATCAAATTCTCTGGAAGTTGTTCGTCCCACTCCAAATTGAACGACCAAAGGCTTCAAAAATATCTTGGCTGTGACAATGAACGGATTAATCAACGCCGAGGGATCGAATAGCCTTGAAATTGCCGAAAGTACGGAACGTTTTGTAACAGATATATGATGTAAATTAGTATCGAACTTGAGTTATCGGTCAAAATGTGATCTCCAAAAAATCTTAACATTTTCCTACAATATGGGTACCAAACGAAAGGGGAAGGCCCCATGTTTCATTTGGACATCGACATATTTCGATAAATTTATCGATAACTGAGTTATCGGTCAAAATGTGAAAGCCCAAAAACCTTAATATTTCCCTACAATATGGGTATCAAACGAAAGGGGAAGTCCCCAGGTTTCACTGGGACATCGATATATTTCGATCATTTTATCGATAACTGAGTAATCGGTCAAAATGTGATCGCCAAAAAACCCTATTTCCCTAAAATATAGGTATCAAGCGAGAGGAGAGGCCCCAGATTTCATTTGGACTTCGATATATTTCTATAAATTTATCGATAACTGAATTATCGGTCATAATGTGAATGCTCAGAAACCTTAAACTTTCCTTTCAATATGGGTACCAAACGAAAGGGGAAGGCGCCAGGTTTCATTTGGACTTCAATATATTTCGATAATCTTATCGATAATTGAGTAATCGGTCAAAATGTGATTGCTCAAAAACCTTTAAATTTCCCTGCAATACGGATATCAAACGAAAGATGAGCGCCTCAGATTTCATTTGGCCTTCGATATATTTCGATAATGCTCAGATGAATGATCAGAAACCTTATAATTTCCTTTCAATATGGGTACCAAACGAAAGGGGAAGGCCCCAGGTTTCATTTGGGGTTCAATATATATCGATAATCTTATCGATAACTGAGTAATCGGTCAAAATATGATTGCCCAAAACCTTGAAATTTCCCTACAATATGGGTATCAAACGAAAGGGGAACGCCGCAGGTTTCATTTGGACTTCAATATAATTCGATAATCTTACGATAACTTAGTAAACGGTCAAAATGTGATTGCCCAAATACCTTAAAATTTCCTAACAATATGGGTATCAAACGAAAGTGGAGGTCCAGAGGTTTCGTTCGGACTGCTGTATACTTCGATATATTTATCGATAATTTCATAGGACATTTGACTAAAACTTAAAAAATAAATATAGTTTAAAAAAACTAAAACTCACGCTTTTAGAGAGTATTGAACAAAAAGTTGAAAATAAATTTAAAAACCCTATACAGTAGTATTGTGGAATTGTGGGAATTGTGTGTGCCATAATTTTCGTATATCGAGCGCTCGACGCTTTTCCCACATAATGCTAGTTTTTTTACCATGCTTTCATTAGCTTTACTTATACATACATTCGTATGTATGTTTGCTTGTTTGTATGTAACTCTACTTCAGTCTACCTGAAAGTGGCATATGACTGTCACAAAAACCTTGAAATGTGCCTTCAATATGGGTGTCAAACGATAGGGGTTGCATTTGGACTTCGATATACTTATCGATAACTAAGTTATCGGTCATAACGCCTATAATCTGGGTATCAAACGAAAGGGAAGTTCTACAGGTTTCTATTGGACTTTGGAATATTTCTATATATTTATCGATAACTGAGTTATCGGTCAAAATGAGTTTGTCCAATAATATTGGAAATTGCCTACAATATGGGTATCAAACGAAATTAGAGGCCCAGAGGTTTCGTTTGCACTGCGGTATACTTCGATATATTTATCGATTACTTCATAACACATTTAACTAAAAAGTAAAAAATAAATATTGTTTAAAAAGCGAAAACACACGCTTTTAAAGAATATTGCACTAAAAAGGTAAAAATAATTTAAATAAAAAACGAAGATTAGGAACAAAGCGGATCACGCTTTTTCCATAATACTACTGTGTAGGGGTTTTAAATTTATTTTCAACTTTTTAGTTCAATACTCTCTAAAAGCGTGAGTTTTAGTTTTTTTAAACTATATTATATGTGTATATTAGGGTGATTCAAATAAAAAAAATTTGGTTCTTTTTTCGGTCTTATCCCCTGAAACTATAGGTATTGATGAGAAAATAAGCCTTGCAAAAAATTAGCGCTCTAACTTAACCCTTAGGGGTGGCTATTTTTTTTTTGCCCTTTCCCATACATTTTGAATGGGGAAAAATGGCATTTTTTTCAAAGTGAATTTTCTTTAAATTTTTTAAACTTTTTTCAAAATATATTTGCATGCTCTTAAAGTTGAAGCTTTGAAGCTTCCAAAATGGTATGCCATGTGCGATTATCGTAACTGTTAATAATTACAGCCATTTAAAATTTACTAGATTGGTTTAATTTCTCGTTTCATTGAGATATAAGCCCATATGGCTTTATTGCTTATGGCTTTATAACACTGCACTTCATTTACACGCTTGATAAATTTATACGTTTACACGCTCTATAAGGTGTTTATAAAGGTTGATGAATCCCCTTAATATAACATTTATTAAAACAATTTTAAGCAGTTCATCTGCTGGCATAATTGAACACACAAACATATGGTGATTCAAATATAAGAAAATTTGCCAACCCTTAGGGGTCGCTATTTTTCTGCCCTTTCACAAGTGGTACCACTTCACTTCTACTGCCCGTAATGGAGTGAAAGAGACACAACATCAAGACTAAATAATCCTTTTGTAGTCATTCAAATGTAGTTTTGATATTTGTGGCAGTGTCATTGGAGTTGCGTTGAAGTTAAAATGGCAAAAATGTACCCAATTTGGAAGTTGCGTACCAACGTACTCGGAGAAAAAATTCGTACCACAAATGGTACATTTCGGCCAAAACGGCAACCGTGCCCTATATTCATAAAAAATAAAATAGGTTTATAAAGCTTTTTAAAATGACATTTTCATACCAATTTTGAATTATAAGAGCTCAATAAACCTTTTATATTTTTAATGAATAAGGGGGTTACTATCTATGAGTTTTATATGTTCCGACAGAACAGAAATCTTGGCAAAGTATCATCAATTTTAAATAAATAAATACTCAGGCCATGATATTTTACATTTTTTTTCTATTACGGAGATTCTTCCTGCTAATTAGCTTTGTGGGTGTGAATGGATTTTCGTAAAGATAGTATTGTCAGTAATTGGCAAGACAAACTTCATACAAATTTCTAAGCCAACAGGTTTGAATTAAAAGACCATTTACCAGTGTAATTTACATTCAGGGAGGTCTGTTTTTATACCTAGCTTTACTAATTACGATTGGAACCGCCCTATTAGTTTTATTGATAATCCTTTTCAGTCTTTAGAGACAAAATTTTGACTATTTTGGATCTATGTCTCGAATACTTTTGAACCAATCTTAGTTTCCTTTTAATTGATTTTTTTTTTAGTCAAATGTATATCCACTTAGGTCTTTTTGTATTTCTTGTAATACCTGGAATATGGTTTCATAGATCCAAATCTAGAAAATCTACGCACCCATACGTTTTTTTTTCCATTATTAAAAATCAATTCTTTCCATTGTCAATTTTTTAGTGAAACTTTTTATTTCATACCGAAGTGCCTAAGCTTTTTAGCAAAGGGTTTTTGTGCCTATATTTCAGGGCAAAACAAAAACAAAAGTGCTTCAAGGGTATAGGGCCTGCGCAGCACTGATTGAGCAAACCGATTGAAATCCACACTCACCTTCACCTATCTATCCCAAAGGAAGTAATATTGCTTATGTTTTGTAGGCCCGGTTTTTCAGTGCGAGTTTAAACTTAGTTTAAGCGGCCAATATGTATGGGGTAAACTGTAGTCAACTTTGTCTGTGGTTTAAACCTGCACTGAAAACCGGAGCTTAGTATGATAATTTGCTTTAAGCTTTGCAAGTTATTATATATGGTAGTAAGTTTGGCACGTAATCAGCAGGTATATAGGATTTTTAGAAATTATGAGCCACATATGTGTATTGGACCATACATGCATCAATATCCTTCCCTGTCCTTCTAAAAGAAAAACTGTAGATATTTCCTTCTTTTTAAGTTCTGTCCTTTTTTTGTTCTTCTTTTTCCGTTTTTTTTTGCTAGGGGTTGAGTAGCTACAAAACTGCATACTCGAAAAAAATCAAAAACTTTTTTGATGAGATTCGTCGAGCTTAGCGTATTTTTATGGAATTTTGAACAAAGTTTTAAGTGCAAAATTTTCATGTATTTTTATCTATATTTTCATGAAAAATTATAGAAATTACTAGTGTTGTATTAGAAATTAGAAGTAATATTTGGAAAAAATTGCAATTTTCATGTTGTACAGCTTTTTTAGTGCAATTTTTACTATATTTTTCACGTAACTTTTACTCTTTTTTGCGTATATTTAACCATATTTTTTGTGTAACTTTTACTTTATATTTGGCAAACTTTTACTATATAATTTTTACTATATTTTTACCGTATTTTTTATTATATATTTTGGGTACACTAAACCAAAAAGGTACATGTTTTTTAAGAAAAACGAGGTTTTAATGAACAATTCTTAAAATCCATGTACTTCTTCTTTGGAAACATGAACTTTTTTGGTTCAGTGTAGTTTTTACTATATTTATACCTTTCATGAACATGAAATGGTATTATAACTTTGGTCCGATGTTTGTAAATATGAGAAGAAGAAGAGATAGACCCATCAATAAGTATACCGAAATGATCAGGATGACGAGATGAGTTGATTTAGCCATGTCCGTCTGTCCGTCTGTCTGTCTGTCTGTTTGAACGCAAACTAGTCCCTCAGTTTTTGAGATATTTGGCTGAAATTTGGTATGCGGCCACCATTTTCCAATATAGGAATCATTTGTCGGAACCAGCAAGATCGGACCAATATAACATATAGCTCCCATACAACCGATTATTCCGATAAACGGATTTTGGGCTATAACTCCTGTAATTAAACACGAAGGAACGTGAAATTTTATAAGTATTGCTATTTTTATATGTGAAATATCGATGCTGAAAATCATAGAGATGGGATAAATATTTCACATAGCTCCCATACAATCGATTATTCCGATAAACGGATTTTGGGCTATAACTCCTGTAATTAAACACGTAGGAACGTGAAATTTTGTAAGTATTGCTATTTTTATATCTGAAATACCGATGTTGAAACTCATAGAGATGGGATAAATATTTCACATAGCTCCCATACAATCGATTATTCCGATAAACGGATTTTGGGCTATAACTCCTGTAATTAAACACGTAGGAACGTGAAATTTTGGACTTATTGCTATTTTTATATGTGAAATATCGATGTTGAAAATCATCGAGATTGGATAAATATTTCACATAGCCCCCATACAATCGATTGTTCCGATAAACGGATTTTGGTAGATAACTCCTGTAATTATATAGGTAGGAACGTGAAATTTTGGAAGTATCGCTATTTTTATATGCGAAATATCGATGTTGAAAATCATTGAGATGGCATAAATATTTCACATAGCTCCCATACAATCGATTATTCCGATAAGCGGATTTTGGGCTATAAGTCCTGTAATTAAACACATAGGAACGCGAAATTTTGGAAGCATCGCTATTTTTATATGTAAAATATCGATGTTGAAAATCATTGAAATGGGATAAATATTTCACATAGCCCCCATACAATCGATTGTTCCGATAAACGGATTTTGGTAGATAACTCCTGTAATTATATCGGTAGGAACGTGAAATTTCGTAAATGTTGCTATATTAGAATGTGGAATGTCGATGTTAAAAATCAATGAGATTGGACCAATATAACACATCGTCCCCATATAATCGATAGCTCCGATAATTTCGGTATGAGCTAAAGTTAAATTCACACAGGCTGTACTGGGGATCAAACAGTGAAAATCGTGACGCTTATTCATGAAAGGTATTTAGCCTTGGCGGCCGCCGTGGTGTAGCGGTTAAGTGTTCGGCCTTCTACACCAAGTCGTGACGGTTCGATGCCCGGCAAAAGTAACATCAAAAATTATTTAGAAAAACAATTTTTCTAAGCGGGGTCGCCCCTCGGCAGTAGTTTGGCAAACTCTCCGGGTGTATTTATGCCATGAGAAGCTTTTCAGCAAAAAATTCATTTGCTTTGCAAGTGCCGTTCGGAGTCGGCAAAAACTGTAGGTCCCGCCAACTTGTAGGAAAAACTCAAAAGCAACACACCACAAGTTGGAAGAAGAAGCTCTGCTAAAAATCTCGTTAGAGGTTATGATAACCTGTTGGTATATCGCCGCCGTTAGTTTTTTTTTTATTTAGCCTTCGGCACAGCCGAAGACAGCTTTCCTTATTTGTTTTTGTGTAATTTTTACCATATATTTTGCGTATTTTTTACTGTGTTTTTTGTGGAAACTTTACTGTCTATTTTGCTTTATTTTTACTTTATTTTTGGGTAATTTTTTACTTTATTTCTTGCGTATTTTTTACCATAATTTTTGTGTAATTTTTGCCATATTTTTAATGTAAATTTTTTGTGTAAATTTTACTATTTTTTGTGTAATATTTACTACCTAAACCCGAAAGCCCCACCCGTGGATCCGCCCCTGCTTGCCACATAAATAAGTATATGAGACATAATTTTTCTCTCTTCTGTGAGTTTTGAAATGTACACTCTTGTCCCATATATGTATTTTAAATGGTCAAAAAGTGAAACTTCAAAATTCACTGTTAGAGAATCCAGGTCAGCTCGACCATGATTTCTTATGTTTCTAAAAATGTTGAAATTAAAAGCCAAACCAGAGCAGCTAGAAAAAAATGGTCGCATTTGTTATTGTTCGAGAATGTTTTAAACCTTTGGTATTTCTCAAAGTTTTTAAAATATTTCACAAATGTCAAATACGGTTCTACTACTGTATCATGTGACAACTCCGTCATATGTATGTATGTATACATTAGGGTGATTCAAATAAAAAAGTTTTAGTTTTTTGGGTCTTACCCTCCACAAAGTTAGTAAATGATGAGAAAATAAGCCTCACAAAAAGTTACCTACTTAAAATAGCCTTTAGCCGCCTACACTCAGAGAAAAAATCACAGTTATATCAACAGTCCTCTAATGTTAATACCAAAAACTGTTGAATTGACGGAAATCTGGTCAAGTAATATAGATTTACAGTGAATCCAACAGATTTAACAATCATTTAACACCGAAGACACTCTCACAACAGATTTCTGCAGTTAATCCAACAGATTTAAGTTAATCCAGCAGATTTAACACTCTCACAACAGACTTCTGCAGTTAATCCAACAGACTTCTGCAGTTAATCCAACAGATTTAAGTTATTCCAACAGATTTAACACTCTCACAACCAGTGTTGCCATTTTAGCCGTTTTCCGGCTAAATCTAGCCGTTTTTTTTTTGTCATTTAGCCGGAAAAATTTTAATCTAGCCGCTAGCCGCGTTTTAGCCGTTTTCTTATTTTTTTAGCCGTTTTTAGCTTTTTTGCCAATGTAGTAAACAATTTTTTTCAAAATAAACTTAGTTCAACACATCTAACATTTATGATAGCTCAGAGCAAGATAAAGAAAATTGTGATATAGAAATATTGTATTGTTTTTCATATTATTATTATTTTTTTTTTTTCATTTTATGTCATGAAAGTATATGTTATTTCAAGTATACCTTTTATATAAGTATAGATATAGCCGGGCGCGTATCCAGAAAATATTTTCGGGGTGGATCCAATTTTTTTCTTTCATAATAACCATTTTGAAAAATAAATAAATTGTCTTTTGAAAGAACATTAAAAAATTTTCGAGGTCCATTACAAAAAAAAAAAATTATCTTAATTAAAAATTAAAAATGTCCAAAATTTGAAAAAAAAATGATAAAATTCTTCTTTAATAAAATTTTTAATAAATTTTTTTTTTTAAGTTATATTCGAAAAGAACGGAAAAAATACTTTGAAAACGGTTTCCATTATCTTTCTTAGCATGTCAATTACATATCTTATAATTTAAAGAAAAATGGCTTACACACAAAAAATTGCGAATTCAAACCAACCATCCAATATTTTTACGCGAACTTTGGTGATATTTTTTTCTTACATGGCAGATCACTTTCACCAAATTTCTTTCAAATCGAATTTTTAGGTGGTCCGCTTGAGGAATATTACCCCATATGTAGACAGCGATAGGGATCGGGATGGGGATAAAACATCTGCCGGGACAGCTTAATTTAGAAAAATGCTAGGACGATATTTATAGTGAAATTTCAGGTCTACAGTTTGGTCGAAGGTAATTTTTCGAAAAAATTACCGTTTTCGAGAAAAATTCGTAAAACCCTAAATGTTCACCTTTGCCCCCAAATAACTTTTTTACCACACATGATATTAATCGGGACTTTTGAAGTTTTCTTACTTTACCGAAGTTTGGCTTTGTCGCAATTTTTGTTATTTCAAATGTCTAATTTGACCGGAAATCAAAAAATATTATCCCATGAGTTTGGGACTCATATTCCAAATTTTATTTTTTACATTCACATACAAAAAAATTGCATAAACTTGCGCATTTCGGGATGTCCCTGAAGACGCGCCTGGATATAACAAATATAAATGTAAGCTTTATTTATGTTTATTATAGCTCTGTATATTCGGATGCAAGCATCCGTATACGAAACTTTCTTATTGTTATTAAATTGCAGCCGTTTTCTGAAGTAAACATTAAAATTTATCTTATTTTTTTCATACAAAATTTTTGTTTAGCGTGAACTTTAATATTTAAGGCTAGATGAGAAAACGCTCCTTTATATTGTAAAATATTTATATTATACGTTTTAATGAAAAAAAGCGAATAAAACGAGCGAAAAGTTGATACAAATGAAATAATTTTTTTAGCCGTTTTTTTTCTCGATCTAGCCGGATTGCTGAAAAATTCTGGCAACACTGCTCACAACAGACTTCTGCAGTTAATCCAACAGATTTAACAGTAATTCAACAGCGAAGATACTCCCATTACTGTCATAGAACAAAGCTGCAATTCGACGCCCTCAAACATAAGTACGCGATGGCCTGATGGTTAGCATCTCCGCAGTCAAAGCAGTGTGGCTCGATTCTCGGTGGGAGGCACCAAAGCAACTTGGGAAAGTGTCATTTAGAACAAAGCTGTAATTAGACGCTGAGAAGCATAAGTAAGCGATGGCATAATGGTTATACAGCAGACACCTGGGTTGAGTGTTCACGAGCCCTGAGTTCCGATTCTCGATGAATTCACAATATAAGAACTATGAAAAAAAATTTTATTTTTGTTTTGAAAAAAAAAAAAATATATTGACTTCACCGAGAATCGAACTCGGAATACCTAAAACAACAAAATTTTCTGCTGAAACAACAGATGCTGTTCGTTCGTGAACAGATATATCGTTTGGATGGGGTTTGAATGTGAAATCTGTTGTTTTAACCAGTAATCCAGTTCGTTCTACTGTATTTTTTCTCTGGGTGTAGGCCGTCCCTTTTCCCCCTTTCCCATAATTTTTTTACGGAAAAAATGGAATTCTTTTCAAAGTGAGTTTTCTTATCATTTTCGAAACCTTTTTCAAAAATATATCCCTAAAGTGGATGTTTTTAAGTTTAAAAAACTTTTTACATTATGCGATTATCATTACTATTAAACAACTACAGCCATTTAAAAATGTTTATATTTTGTTTGTGTTACTTGCAATAGTACAAAACTCAGTCATTCAACATCAAAAAAATTATAAGGCTTATGTAAATGTGTACCTATCTAAAAATAGACTAGATAGGGACTCTTTTTTTCTGCTGGGACCCTTTTATTGGACCCTTTTTGAAATTTTTCAGCGGCAACACTGATGTTGGCGGTAAGCAAAGTTTTGGGATTAGTCCAAACGCAAAACCTTCAATAACTCAAACCAGTTGACTTGTGTCATTTTAAAAAATAACGGATCATTGTTCATTGAAACCCGCTTAAGAACTCACCTTTACTGTATATCGAGTTTTGTTTAATTACACTGGTCAACAGTGATTTTTGCGCTGCTAAAAGTAAAACTGTAACGTAGCGTTACAATTGTACGACCCCCACTGTACCTAACTCCATTAGCGCCTAAAAGCATGCCATAAAATTCGCCACTAGCAAGGTGACCAACAGCAGCACTGGCGATCAGCGGCAGCACTGCAATAGCGTGGCGATCACCACCAGCCAATACCAATTATTCATTGCACACACCATGACCATAGCAAGCGGTAGAATTCTCGTTCAATTTATAATCACCCCTGCTTAAATAAGACAGTTTTGTGCAAAACAAAATCATTCACTCTAGGTGGGTCAGCGGCAGTAGCCGCGGCAGTAGACGCTTATCGCTCCGCTGACTAGCTGAGTGGAACGGCCGTGCCGCTTCGGCGGGGTAACGACGTTCCACTTGGCTCTGGCCTAAGGTGTGGGATGGGTTGAGTGGTGTCAGGGAGTAACTGTGCTTCATGCACAGTGCCCGGCCAACAAGCCGTCCTACGCAAAGCCGGTACACCGCCGCCCCCTCTCGTGACACCTACATAGTTAGTGTGCGACTACGAGCGGGAAAACGTGGTGGCCGACGCACTCTCTCGATGCCCGCAACCGTACACCGAAGCTGACATGCTATATACTATAGACGCCGGCACATGCGACTGGTACGAGAAGAAGACGCGCCAAGTGAAGGAACAACCACACGCCCACCCAGACTACCAGATTGTCGAAAATCGCCTTTTCCGTCATATTCCGCCGAAGAACCAGATTTCCCGCACCCCGCAGTGGAAGCTGTGTATCCCAGCCAACCGACGAGGTGACGTCCTCCAAGAAGTCCACGATTCCTTATCTGCTGGCCATTTGGGTGTGAAGAAAAGCCTCAAGTGAGCCCAGCAAAACTATTACTGGCCTGGTATGTACCGCGACGCACTCCAGCACGTGCGCCGATGCCTGACATGCGCTGAATATAAGGTAGAACAAAGACGCCCGGAGGATTAATGGCCACCATGCAATGCTCACGGCCTTGGTAAATCGTCACCGCCGACTTCATTTGACCACTACCGCGATCTAAACAAGGAAATACGTGCCTCCTCGTCTTAGTGGATAAATTTTCCAAGTGGACTGAGTTAGTTCCAGTGCGTCAGGCGACAACCGCAACGGTAACGAAAGCTTTACAAGAACGAATAATCTACCTATTCGGCTGCCCTAAAGTTCTACTAACCGACAACGGAAAGCATTTCGCCAGAAAGGCTCTAACGACGTTGCTAAGCAACCATGGAATTGAGCATAAATTCACCGCCGCATACACGCCGCACGAAAACCCCACTGATCGGGTGAACCGAAATGTAAAAACAATGATCGCACAACGATCAAAGAATGACCACCGCACATGGGATCAGGAAATCCCACAAATAGCCTTTGCGATGAACACGGCGCAGCATGAATCAACGCAAGCATCGGCAGCTGAAATAAATTTCGGCCGCAATATTACCGCACCGCAGGAAGTACGAACGGAGGGGACAGTACCAGTGGAGCCACCGTCAGCACCACCGGAAATCACCGAGCTATGGAAGGAAATTAAGAAACACCTTACCAAGGCATCTCAGCAATAGAAAAAATATTACGACTTACGTCGACGGCCATGGAAACCAAACGTGGGTGAAAAGGTCATGAAAAGGGATCATCCGCTGTCATCCGCTATAGACAACTTTGCGCAAAAACTGGCCCCAAAATTTTCCGGTCCATATGTGGTAGAAAAATATGTGTCAGCAAATACGGTTGAGCTAATCCACTCCGAACCACACAACAAGAAGCGGGCTCACGCACATGGAACTTTTAAGCACTTCCAAATGACATAACAACGAAATCTACCGTTCTCTTTCTTCTTCTATTCTTGCAGACACGCCACGGAAAAATAAATAATAAACACCAAAACAAACAAATACGTGACAACATGGGTCGTACAAAACGTCAACCAGCTCCACCACATTCACCACAACCGGTCCGACAGTGGAAACCGCCTATGGAAAAGAGATTGTGGCCCCCGAATAAGCCACGAATACAGCGGATACAAATTTTTCACGGTCCACCAATCCACGAATTTCTCTTCGCCATGACCATAAAAGAAGAAGAGAATTACTACGTAATGCCAAAATCAGCAGACCGACCGACCCAGAAACCTTCTTCGCTAAGCTGAAATTGAAAAAATGGACGTATATGTGGAAGGGCAATAAGGTTCGGGTGAAGGTAGTAGATGCCGACAATACAGACGTTAGCATCCGAGGGGAACACCGGATAATTAAATTCGTGGAGTAAACCGCAGGCGAAGAGTATTAGGTTAAGACTGAATTGTAACATGAAATTTAAATTTATTTTGCCATGTAATATTACCATTTATATATATAGTATATAAACACACGTTTTGCACATATACACACAATTTTTTATATACATCTCACTTCATTAAAAGGGACCCGGCGCATCACGAAAACTGTGTAGTTTAGTGGTGTCCGCCTTATCCCTGTTTCGGGAGTCCCAACATTAGCATACAAAAAATATACATTTCTTTTTAAGAAATAATATATACATTAAGGCGCCTCACGCTCCATACAAAAAAAAATGGACACCCTGTTTCCATCGGAATTATAAACTTCAATGTATTCTAAGACCTTGGTCAAAATATTTCGAAAAAATGTTAAGATTTACTGGAGCTAAACTGCGTTAAAAAAACGTTAAAAATATCCTTTTTTATGTATAAAAATAGTATGAAAATATATTTTTTAATAAAAAGCACCTGAGATAATAAATCAGCTGGAGTACAAAAGGTAAGCATAAAAAAGTTTGAAAATTTTATAAACGCAATCCAAATATTGAGATGTATGATGCTTTTTTTGGTCATATAAATAAATAAATAAAGATATACACACACACTGGCCAGGCCGGAAAATCGTCACACAACGCGTAGACCACGCCTCGCGATTATACAACCCACCACAGCTTTCCGTCACCCGAAGTGGGAGGGGGACTGTAACGTAGCGTTACAAGTGTACGACCCCCACTGTACCTAACTCCATTAGCGCCTAAAAGCATGCCATAAAACTCGCCACTAGCAAGGTGACCAACAGCAGCACTGGCGATCAGCGGTAGCACTGCAATAGCGTGGCGATCACCAGCAGCCAATACCAAATATTCATTGCACACACCATGACCATAGCAAGCGGTAGAATTCTCGTTCAATTTATAATCACCCCTGCTTAAATAAGACAGTTTTGTGCAAAACAAAATCATTCACTCTAGGTGAGTCAGCGGCAGTAGTCGCTTTCGGGCTTATCGCTCCGCTGACTAGCTGAGTGGAACGGCCGTGCCGCTTCGGCGGAGTAACGACGTTCCACTTGGCTCTGGCCCAAGGTGTGGGATGGGTTGAGTGGTGTCAGGGAGTAACTGTGCTTCATGCACAGTGCCCGGCCAACAAGCCGTCCTACGCAAAGCCGGTACACCAACGCCTCCTCTCGTGACACCTACATAGTTAGTGTGCGACTACGAGCGGGGGACGGAGGTGTCCAGCGAGGGGCCAGTAGCCTGAGCGAACCGCTTCCTTTTGGTTGGGTGAGTCGGTGGAGTTGTTGCCTTACGGCTTTTCTCTCCACCGACTAACTGGGTGGAAATATGTACCAATTTCCACTTAGCTCTGGCTCTGGAGTAGACCGATGGGTTTGCAAGTGGGATATTGCTGTGCCTTAAGGTGCACCCCCCTTCAGCTCTCCGATCGGCCTGCGTGTCCTAGCTAGTACAACGCTGCCCTCCATACAGCCACCTATTCATAGCGTGCGACTATGGAGGCAGTGGTGTCCAGCCAACAAGCCAACACCCTAATCATTTACCTTTTCTTTTCATTCACTCTAGGATACCCCGTCCTTCAACACCGTCCTTGGAGGAGTACTACCATCAACCAGTAGAACCGACCAGGTAAACCCCCCCCGCCTATTGACCCGCTCCGCCTTATCCGCTCAATAGTCTCCCGCCGAATACCGCTGCTCCGATACTGGTACGCTCTCCGCCGTTCAGCCGCCGCTTGTCAACTGGGTCATTCCGCCGCTAGCTTGTTGCTACGTCGCCCCCTTAACACAGCTCAGCTGGTCGCCACCTGTTGCTGCTTTCCGGCCGCCACGCTCCGCCGCTAGATTATTGTGACGCCGTTCTTTAACACAGCTCAGCTGTTCGCCACCTGTTGCTGCTCTCCGGTCACTACGACCGACTTATCACTGCCGGAGAGAATATTCCATACCGACCGCTCCCCTCTAGTCCGTCCGTGCTTATACGGAAAGATGCTTCTCCTCGACGCCTTAAGGCCGTGTGTGTGTGTGTTCGATTTTAATACACAAATAGCGTGTTATTATTTAGTAGGGGTTAGTGGGACCTCTGCTGACCTTGGACAGACTGAGTTTACCTCAGCCTCCGACAAAACCCACCTCATAAATGGCGCCCGAGCAGGGCCCCGATTCCGCAGATGACTGTGCGAAAACAACAACTACCACCAACACTGTCGAGTCGGGTTCATCGAACACACCCCCCAGCGGGGATAACACCACGCTCCAAACCGATTCCCTTAACTGGATTTATTTATTGAAAAAGGAGAGACTGGTCGAGGAGTGCAAGAAATACCGAATTTTCGTAGAGAGCTACACCGTCGCCGATCTCTGCCGAGCATATACGTGCGAACGAAGCGCAATCGTTAGTCAAGCGAGGACCTACTGAAAGATTTGGAAATGGAGATCAATGAAGAGGAGGAGAAGCCGGTAAAGACGGTAACAAAACCGCCTCCCATTATTACAATTCAGAACGCCACTCCGAAGCATGGAGAAAAAGAACCTGCGCAACCAAAGAAAGATGAGATGAGTGACGCCGAAGTCATGAACACTGTCCGCCGCTGGGATGTGCACTTCTCAGGAAGCGATTCACTGTATGAATTTTTAGAGAGAGTGGAGGAACTAGCAGAATGCTACCGCATCCCCGCAGACCGACTCCTTCCAACCCTCCCTGAACTTCTACGGGGAAAAGCACTCCAATGGTACCGCGTCCGTAAACATCAAATACGTAGGTGGGTCGATTTTCGTGAAGAAGTACGTAAATTCTTCCTGCCAAAACGACACCTTGGCCCCCTGGAGGAGACCATCCGGCAGCGGAAGCAACAAGGAAGAGAAAGGGCCAAGGACTATATCCTTGCGCTTCAAAAACTCATTTGCCAACATCCAACTATGTGCAGGGAGGACCACATGGAACGCATTTACGACGGCCTACACGTGGAATACCGTCTTTTTGTTAAGCGTGGTGAATTCAGGACCATCGAGGAGTTGATGGAATTAACCGAGGAGTACGAATTACTTAAAGGAGAGGAGGCCAAGCAAGGAAAGATGGTAGTCAATAGCCTCCACCACATTCAAGAAGAGTACGATTCCGAAGCGTGCTGTTGGCGCTGTAGGGAACGCGGTCACCACCGTTTCCAGTGCAGAGGCTCGAGAAGAATCTTTTGTTCCAAATGCGGTCAGGACAACATTATGTCGAAAGATTGCCCTTGCAACCGAACTACAACCAGAATCACATCCAGGACTACACCGAATAGACAACAAAACCAGGGCCAGAACCAGTCCATCCAGCCGCGAACTCCAATGGAACCACCCGCCCGCCAGCGCAATTCACCTGACAAAGTACTAGGAGATGGGCGGTTTTACATCAATGTTACCCTCGAGGGCATGGGCGTGCGAGCGCTACTGGATACTGGCTCCACGCTTTCATATGTACATGACTCAATAAGGAAGCATCTGGAGGCATACAAGATTCAACCCGAGCTCAGCACACGGAGCATCCAACTGGCGGACCAAACTTGCGTTTACCATTCAAACGTCTACCCCGCCAAGATATGGTACGAACAAGCAACACACGGTTGTCTGTAATTCCAAACCTCGCAGCAAAGATGATCCTGGGAATGGATTTGTTACGGGAGAGGCAAGCCGTTCTTACTATCGATGGCAAAAGGCTAGATGCCACCCGAACCAAGAGAGCCGACGATGGGTTGAGGGGTGTAAAAGTAGGTCGCCTCCCAGTTGGTGCACCCTGGGTAACGCTAAATGACCTACATAGCCTACACGGCTAGTTTCTTGTATTGCCGGTTCTACGAGAACGGTACCAGTACTTGTGCTGTACCCATCGTGCCGAAACGACCCGGGCCGTTTTCTTATATCGACCCGGCCAAGAGCAATATACTCGGGGTGACCCTGTCTGACATTTAGGCAGGGCTACACCTCGCTACAACAACAACAACAACGAACCCGCCAGGCTATGCCTGCTTAGCACAAGGGAGCACCTAACTAACGACCAACACGCTATGCTGGAAAATTTTTTAGAGCATCATCGACAGCGGTTCAACGAGATCAGCGGCCCAAGTACCGCTGCCGAACATGTAATCACGTTAAAGCATAACCGACCGCTGAAACAAAGGCATTACCCGCGTAATCCAGCCATGCAACAAGCTATCGATGAGGAAGTTAATGAGCTATTGGCCGGAGGAAGAATCGAACCCTCGAGAAGCGCATATAGCTCACCGATTGTACTGGTCCGTAAAAAGCAAGGAACATGGAGGATGTGCATAGACTATCGCCAGCTCAATGCTGCAAGTGAACCAGATGCATACCCGTTACCACAGATTGGAGCTATCCTCGACCAACTAAAGGGGGCCAAATTTATTTCTACCATTGACCTGAAAAACGGTTATTGGCAAATTCCGCTGGCCAAAAGTTCCCGACCATACACCGCATTCACCGTACCAGGAAGAGGATTGTTCCAATGACTTTCCATGCCCTTCGGCCTGCACGCGGCCCCGGCAACGTTTCAGCGCGGTTTGGACAGCATACTGAGACCGGAGCTGCAACCAAAAGTATTTGCGCACTTAGATGACATCATCGTTTTAGGAGACACGTTCAAAGAACACATGGACAACTTACAGGAAGTTTTCGAGCGGCTTCAGAGGCACAAAATGCAGGTGAATTTCCACAAAGGTACCTTTGTCCAACCGCAGCTGCATTACCTGAGACACATAGTCTGCACCAAAGGGATCCACACCGAGCCCAGTAAGGTATCAGCAGTACGGGAGATGCCGGCACCGCAAACGCTGAAGGAGCTCCGCCGTTTCCTTGGTCTCGTATCGTGGTACCGCCGCTTCGTCGGTGACTTCTCCACGCTGGCAGCACCGCTGAACCAATTGTTGAAAAAGAATCAGGCCTGGAAGTGGGACGCGCCACAAGAAGACGCGTTTATAACCATCAAGGAAAAGCTCACCAATGCAACGGTACTATGCTGTCCCCACTTTACCCGACCGTTCATCCTGGCATCTGGGCGACTGGCACGATGGGCACTGGAGCTACAACAATATAACTTTGACATCGAATACCGCAAAGGATCGCAAAACATGGTGGCCGACGCACTCTCTCGATGCCCGCAACCGTACACCGAAGCTGACATGCTATATACTATAGACGCCGGCACATGCGACTGGTACGAGAAGAAGACGCGCCAAGTGAAGGAACAACCACACGCCCACCCAGACTACCAGATTGTCGAAAAACGCCTTTTCCGTCATATTCCGCCGAAGAACCAGATTTCCCGCTCCCCGCAGTGGAAGCTGTGTATCCCAGCCAACCGACGAGGTGACGTCCTCCAAGAAGTCCACGATTCCGCATCTGCTAGACATTTGGGTGTGAAGAAAAGCCTCAAGCGAGCCCAGCAAAACTATTACCTGCCTGGTATGTACCGCAACGCACTCCAGCACGTGCGCCGATGCCTGACATGCGCTGAATATAAGGTAGAACAAAGACGCCCGGCAGTATTAATGGCCACCATGCAATGCTCACGGCCTTGGGAAATCGTCACCGCCGACTTCATTGGACCACTACCGCGATCTAAACAAGGAAATACGTGCCTCCTCGTCTTAGTGGATAAATTTTCCAAGTGAACTGAGTTAGTTCCAGTGCGTCAGGCGACAACCGCAACGGTAACGAAAGCTTTACAAGAACGAATAATCTACCGATTCGGCTGCCCTAAAGTTCTACTAACCGACAACGGAAAGCATTTCGCCAGAAAGGCTCTAACGACGTTGCTAAACAACCATGGAATTGAGCATAAATTCACCGCCGCATACACGCCGCACGAAAACCCCACTGATCGGGTGAACCGAGTTGTAAAAACAATGATCGCACAACGATCAAAGAATAACCACCGCACATGGGATCAGGAAATCCCACAAATAGCCTTTGCGATGAACACGGCGCAGCATGAATCAACGCAAGCATCGGCAGCTGAAATAAATTTCGGCCGCAATATTACCGCACCGCAGGAAGTACGAACGGAGAGGACAGTACCAGTGGAGCCACCGTCAGCACCACCGGAAATCACCGAGCTATGGAAGGAAATTAAGAAACACCTTACCAAGGCATCTCAGCAATAGAAAAAATATTACGACTTACGTCGACGGCCATGGAAACCAAACGTGGGTGAAAAGGTCATGAAAAGGGATCATCCGCTGTCATCCGCTATAGACAACTTTGCGCAAAAACTGGCCCCAAAATTTTCTGGTCCATATGTGGTAGAAAAATATGTGTCTGCAAATACGGTTGAGCTAATCCACTCCGAACCACACAACAAGAAGCGGGCTCACGCACATTTGCAAGACCTCAAGCCATGGAACTTTTAAGCACTTCCAAATGACATAACAACGAAATCTACCGTTCTCTTTCTTCTTCTATTCTTGCAGACACGCCACGGAAAAATAAATAATAAACACCAAAACAAACAAACACGTGACAACATGGGCCGTACAAAACGTCAACCAGCTCCACCACATTCACCACAACCGGTCCGACAGTGGAAACAGCCTATGGAAGCGACATTGTGGCCCCCGAATAAGCCACGAATACAGCGGATACAAATTTTTCACGGTCCACCAATCCACGAATCTCTCGCCATGACCATAAAAGAAGAAGAGAATTACTACGTAGAGGCACCCACATGTAATGCCAAAATCAGCAGACCGACCGACCCAGAAACCTTCTTCGCTAAGCTGAAATTAAAGCGTCCGACCCACCACGAAAAAATGGACGTATATGTGGAAGGGCAATAAGGTTCGGGTGAAGGTAGTAGATGCCGACAAAGCAGACGTCAGCATCCGAGGGGAACACCGGATAATTAAATTCGTGGACTAAACCGCAGGCGGAGAGTATTAGGTTAAGACTGAATTGTAACATGAAATTTAAATTTATTTTGCCATGTAATATTACCATTTATATATATAGTATATAAACACACGTTTTGCACATATACACACAATTTTTTATATACATCTCACTTCATTAAAAGGGACCCGGCGCATCACGAAAACTGTGTAGTTTAGTGGTGTCCGCCTTATCCCTGTTTCGGGAATCCCAACATTAGCATACAAAAAATATACATTTCTTTTTAAGAAATAATATATACATTAAGGCGCCTCACGCTCCATACAAAAAAAAAATGGACACCCTGTTTCCATCGGAATTATAAACTTCAATGTATTCTAAGACCTTGGTCAAAATATTTCGAAAAAATATTAAGATTTACTGGAGCTAAACCGCGTTAAAAAAACGTTAAAAAAAATATCCTTTTTTATGTATAAAAAGAGTATGAAAATATATTTTTTAATAAAAAGCACCTGAGATGATGAATTAGCTGGAGTACAAAAGGTAAGCATAAAAAAGTTTGAAAATTTTATAAATTTTATATTTCGAGGGGTAGGTTTGTGGAAAACTTTAATAACTCAGCCAATTATTGACGTATTTGGACGATTAGGGTAACTTTGAAAGGTATTTTCGAGACGTTGTCATTTCTGCAAAATTTAACCCTTTTTGGCCCAATTTTCCACATTGCGAATATTAGCACACAGTTATACAGTTACCAAATTTACAAACTTTTGATGCTTACTTTTTGTACTCTAGCTAATTCATCATCCCATGTGATTTTTATTAAAAAATATATTTTCATACTCTTTTTATACATAAAAAAGGATATTTTTAGCGTTTTTTTAACGCGGTTTAGTTTAGCTCCAGTAAATCTTAATATTTTTTCGAAATATTTTGGGAGAGTCCTTAGAAAAGAGTGAATTTTAAAATTCCGGTGGAAACACTGCAACTTTTTTTGGCGAGGCGCCTTAATATACATACATAATAAGACAACTTTGAATTGTAATAATACTAATTATAAGTTGGAATTATTCTGTACACATTTTGGAAAAAATTTTTTTTTAAATAAAGATAAACACACACTGGCCAGGCCGGAAAATCGTCACACAACGCGTAGACCACGCCTCGCGATTATACAACCCACCACAGCTTTCCGTCACCCGAAGTGGGAGGAGGACTGTAACGTAGCGTTACAATTGCACGACCCTCACTGTACCTAACTCCATTAGCGCCTAAAAGCATGCCATAAAACTCGCCACTGGCAAGGTGACCAACAGCAGCACTGGCGATCAGCGGTAGCACTGCAATAGCGTGGCGATCACCAGCAACCAATACCAATTATTCATTGCACACACCATGACCATAGCAAGCGGTAGAATTCTCGTTCAATTATTATCACGCCGGCTTAAATAAGACAGTTTTGTGCAAAACAAAATCATTCACTCTAGGTCAGTCAGCGGCAGTAGTCGCTTTCGGGCTTATCGCTCCGCTGACTAGCTGAGTGGAACGGCCGTGCCGCTTCGGCGGAGTAACGACGTTCCACTTGGCTCTGGCCTAAGGTGTGGGATGGGTTGAGTGGTGTCAGGGAGTAACTGTGCTTCATGCACAGTGCCCGGCCAACAAGCCGTCCTTCGCAAAGCCGGTACACCGCCGCCTCCTCTCGTGACACCTACATAGTTAGTGTGCGACTACGAGCGGGGGACGGAGGTGTCCAGCGAGGGGCCAGTAGCCTGAGCGAACCGCTTCCTTTTGGTTGAGTGAGTCGGTGGAGTTGTTGCCTTACGACTTTTCTCTCCACCGACTAGCTGCCCTCCATACAGCCACCTATTCATAGCGTGCGACTATGGAGGCAGTGGTGTCCAGCCAACGAGCCAGCACCCTAATCATTTACCTTTTCTTTTCATTCACTCTAGGATACCCCGTCCTTCAACACCGTCCTTGGAGAGTACTACCATCAAACAGCAGAACCGACCAGGTAAGCCCCCCGCCTATTGACCCGCTCCGCCTTATCCGCTCAGTAGTCTCCCGCCGAATACCGCTCCGATACTGGTACGCCCTCCGCCGTTCGCCACCTGTTGCTGCTTTCCGGACGCCACGCTCCGCCGCTAGATTATTGTGACGCCGTTCTTTAACACAGCCCAGCTGTTCGCCACCTGTTGCTGCTCTCCGGTCACTACGACCGACTTATCACTGCCGGAGAGAATATTCCATACCGACCGCTCCCCGTCCGTGCTTATACGGAAAGCTGCTTCTCCTCGACGCCATAAGGCCGTGTGTGTGTGTGTTCGATTTTTATACACAAATAGCGTGTTATTATTTAGTAGGGGTTAGTGGGACCTCTGCTGACCTTGGACAGACTGAGTTTACCTCAGCCTCCGACAAAACCCACCTCATAAAACTTTTACTAGGTTTCTGTTTATTCTATCAACATTGTTTTGATGTTGAAAAGAGAACGTGTTGCCGCTTCTATCAGTATACAACTTGTTAATATATGTTGATAAATGTCAGAGAAACTGTATAAAAAATTTTTAAAATTAAATTTTTTGATGAATTTTTTCATTTTTAATCACGGTTTTCTCGAATAACATGTTGTGTGTATGTAAAATTATTTTGAAACAATCTCCTGTTCAACGACATACTACATTTTTATATCCGCTAGGCGTTACTAGAATATTCCAATTTAATAAACTTTCACTGGAAAGACATTTACAGCGAAAACATGATTTTCGTGAGTAAGGTGTTGCAGGAAAATCACATTTCATCCCGTAGCAGTAGCTAGCCATCATACACTGATCCCATTGGCCTTGGTACCTCTCTTCCAAAGTCTTTAGGTCCTGGTGAATCTGTTCCCCTTATTCTTGGGTAAGATGACTGTGGAGACAATAGACTTTGATGGACATGTTACATCCTAGTGAAAAGGGGTTCTTGGCCCCTATCTTGAAAACTATACGTTGCACTAAAAAATACAACCGACTGCAGTAACAAACAAAGCTGCACCAAACCAAAACTCGTATTTTGTTGACCTGTGTTAGTAATAATACTTTATTCGTCGTTTGGTATCCTAGATATCCTTGTTTGTTTGTACCTAAAATATGTATGAAAACGATCTCAAATTTGAGAATAAATACATGTTCGCTTATTTTTAATCTGGGAGCCAAAAACAAAGTTTTGTTAGGTTGGGACCCAGGGCATGAAAGGCATGACGGCAACGAAAAAGCAGATCACCTGGCAAAACATGGGGCTCTAACAGCATTTTATGGTCCGGAACCCTTTTGTGGACTCACGAAGGCCCACGTAAAGGAGACAATAAGCAACGGGGAAAATAAACGGTTTAGGCAGCATTGGCTTAGCAGCCTAGGGCAGAGGCAGGCCAAACTCTTTTTAGAACCCTCACAAAGAGCATCAGATAGGCTTATTAATCTAGGGAGGGTGGATCTAAGAACGATCACTGGGTATTTTACGGGACATTGCGGTATGCGTTATCACCTGAGTAAGCTGAATCTGTCAGATACAACAATTTGTCGGTTTTGCGAACTGGACGACGAAACGCCTGTTCACATACTCTGCGAATGCATTGCGTTAGCAAGAAAGAGAGTCTGCTACCTAGGTGGGGTCACTCTCAATCCGTTCGTAATATGGAATAAAAAACCTGAGGAGGTGCTCAAATTTATAAAGAGCCTCCGCATACAGCAATAGGTCACACAAAAGATCGTACTAATGGTCGCGGTGTAATAAGGCCTTATAATAATAATAATAATAATAATAATAATTGTTAATTTAAAACAATAAATTGTCCACAAAAAAGCGATAGTGTTGCCTTTAGCACCCAACTGCTAAAAAATTAGCTAAAACTATGGGAGAGGGCTCAAAAAACGTGTTTTGGCGTCTGGATCATGAGTCCGGAAGCGGTTTTTTTAATATTTTGTTTCTGCTACCTAGGTGGGGTCACTCTCAATCCGTTCGTAATATGGAATAAAAAACCTGAGGAGGTGCTCAAATTTATAAAGAGCCTCCGCATACAGCTGATAGGTCACACAAAAGATCGTACTAATGGTCGCGGTGTAATAAGGCCTTATAATAATAATAATAATAATAATAATAATAATAATAATAATAATAATAATTGTTAATTTAAAACAATAAATTGTCCACAAAAAAGCGATAGTGTTGCCTTTAGCACCCAACTGCTAAAAAATTAGCTAAAACTATGGGAGAGGGCTCAAAAAACGTGTTTTGGCGTCTGGATCACGAGTCCGGAAGCGGTTTTTTTAATATTTTGTTTCTGTGGAAAGTTACGGCCAAAAAGCCGAAAAATTACCCGGGTTCAATGCCAAAATTGGGGCGGTATCCATTGTATTTATCTGCAGAACACCTTTTTGAGTTAGCGGCTTATGAAAATAAGTTCGAAGGTGCTCATTAAGTGCCATAATCCCAATTAGGGTGGTATTCAACTTTTTCGAATAAACGATGCTCTGCTAGTTGAAGGGTTAAGCTAGCAGAGCAGTATGCGTTAACAGTCAAGGATGTGAAAATCTGGCCGATGGTAGACTTACCAAGTCTAAAGACACACTGATAAGCTCCAATCAGTTTGTCTACGATGGGCTTCAGCCTTTCACACAATACGCTAGAAAGAACCTTATATGCGATATTAAGAAGACTGATTCCGCGGTAGTTGGTGTAGTTAGTCGCCTTTCTTGTGGATTGGGCAGAGCACGCTTAAATTCCAATCCGGAGACATGCACTCGTCTGACCATATTGTGCATAAGAGCTGATGCATGCTTTTTGCCAGCTCTTCGCCTCCGTATTTGAACAGCTCGGCGGGTAGTCCGTCTTTTCCAGGCTCTTTGTTGTTTTTGAGCCGGGATATAGCTATTCACAGTCAGGTGGTGGGACGACTTTTCCATCATCGGAGTCGACGTCTCCCTCGCAATTTAGCAGTGAGGAGAATTTAATATAATAATTTAAGTACACTCTGTACGTCGGTTACCAGGTCGCCATTATTGTCCTTACTGGAACTTGCCCCGATCTTTTCATAGAATTTTCTGGCATCATTCCTGTCAGCCAGCATCTCAAGCTCCTCACACTCACGTCTTTCGGCCTCATGTTTCTTTTTTCTGAAAAGGCGTCTCTCTTCCTTCTTCGCCTCACGATATCATTGGCATACACTGCGGATTGCGCCCGTTCGCAAAGTCTCCCTGTAGGCAGCATCCTTTTTGTCCGAGGCAGTGCTGCCTTCCTCATCGTACCAGCGGCGGTACGTAATGAGTGAGAGATATACTTCCATTGCTCGGTTACATCGTTAGGTCGAGGATTGCTCTCCGGTGCAGGTGAGAGAATCGAGTGGATAAATTATCAGCTGTCTGTGTAGTGCGCAGCTTCTCGACGTCAAACTTTCCTTCCGCTACTGTGCGTAATTTTTTCTCTGCACTTGGACCACGTAGGGTACGCACGTCCAGAATGGTGGAGCTGTGTCTGCCGTCGGTCATGACATGATCAATCTGGTTTCTTGTTCTCTGATCAGGGGACAGCCATGTGGCTTGGTGTATTCGTTTATGCTGGAACCTGGTACTACTGATGACCATATTGCGAGCAGTGGCGAAGTCAATCAACCTAGTGCCGTTGGGGGATGTTATATCGTTATAAATTTTCCAACTGTAGGACCAAAGACTCCTTCCTTGCCCACCTTGCCATTAAAGTCGCCGAGCACGATTTTGATATCATGTTGGGAGCAGCGATCATAAGTGTGTTCCAGTTTATCGTAGAAGGAGTCCTTCTCTGCGTCGTCCGTCGAGCGGCGAGGCGCTCGTCCACTGGGGTGAACACTAGTACTTGGCGGCGAAGTCTCTTTCCCACTACGAATCCTACACCACGCGCTTTGCCGCGTGTCTGGCACTGTAGTATACGTCACAAGGTCCGATGGTCGTCTTTCCTTGTCCCGTCCATCACATTTCCTGCAGGGCGGTGATGTCAGCATTTGCGTTAACGAGGATATCAACCAGTCGGGCAGCAGTACCATCCCTTGAAAGGGGCCGGACATTTCAGGTACATGTCCTAATATACTTCTCATAGTCCTCAATTCGCTTTTCCGTGTCTAAAGTGGGTTCTCATCCGAGGATTTGCTTTCTTAGTTTTCATTGGAATTCAATTTTTTACGTGGTGGGTCTCAAACCCAGCGCACAGCCCGTATCCGGGGTAACAGAGAAGATGATGACTACACAAAAATGAGTATGCAGAAATTAGGTGCTCGAAACGTGCTCATTAAGTGCTAACTGCAGGGCCCTATGCGTTAACAGTGAAGGATGATGACTACATAAAAGGAAGTACGCAGAAATCAGCTGCTCATTGGGTGCCCACTACGTGACGTAATCTCAATTGCTGAGGTCCTCAAATTTTTCGAAAAAACGATACTGCGCTGGCTTGAGGCTTAACCTAGCAGATCACTACGCGTTAACAGTAGTGTCCGACCGAAACTGGAATTTTAGGCCGAAGCCGTAGCCGAATATTCGGCATAATCCTATATTCAAGAAAGGAAGGTCCTGAATGTTCTTAATTATACCATCAAATAGAAAAGAAGGTCCTAAATGTTCTTAATTATACCATCAAAATTTAACACGCTTTTTTTTATTAATAAAATTGGGAATGTGATATAGACTGGAAGATTTAATAAATTAGGTGTAAAGTTTTAATGTTAAAAATATATAATTATGTACAGTATGGAATTGTTTTGTCGCAGACGAAGAAGCCAAATTATCGTTAAAGGTGAACTTATAAAGTGTTATATTTCATTACAGTCAATTTATTTTTTACTTTTTAGTTAATTTTATTAACCAATAATAAAAGGTTATTTTTAAAAAAGTTTTTTTTTCTTTATTTTATTTTATACTTTTTAGTTGTGAGTCTGTGAACATTTTCTAAGCGTGTTATCGGATATTATGTGTCGGGTTTTATAAAATCACTTTTTTTCTTTCCTAATCTCACTTTATCCATTCAAAATCAGCATAGCATCAGCATATTTCGGCGACCACAGACTTAAGCTAATATTTCTTATTTTCGCATACAAATTCCATAGACTTAAAATGTGTTAGGTGTGCCAAACGGTTGAAAAACGTATATTTTGACAGAGCGATGGTAAATTCTGACAGTTATCGAGGTTAATATGAACGTTCAAATTTTGACAACCATAAATGTGAGCAGAGAGATACATTTCCTATTGACAATCAAATTATTTCACAAGAGATTATGCTCACACGCGTTATTAAACACTAAAATAAAAGAGAATGCCAAAATAAAGCAATATTCATAAAGGCTAAAAACTACGTAAATTGAAAATTTATTCACAAAATATTTGCTTTGCACGTGTTTTTTCCATACGTCAAAATTTACCTTTTCGTTTGGCACAGCAAAATGGAATATATTTTTACACCATAGGAAATTTGTTCACCTCATTTTACTCTGACGAAAAAAAATACCGATTGACACACAGCCTTAGAAAAAATTTGCGCCATCTGTGTGTGTTAAGTTATAAACTTTAACAATGACTGTGCCTAAATGTGAGCAACAGTTTTCCAACCTATTTAGGATAAGTGAAACCGTGGTACTTATTGACGAAAAACTGAAACTGTACTATTAGGCCCGTTCTTTTGCTGCAATTTATGCATAATTATGTATAATTAAGCCTAAACAGCGTTTTTTTATACCTAATTGCCCTACATTAAAGCAAATTCCAAATTAGCTCCGTTTTTGTGAATTAACTTGAGCATAATCTTCATTATAAATTCCCAAAAATGAAGACGATTTGATCAGATTTAAGAATTTTGCGCTGGCAGATAAATAAACAACAACAGCTAGAAACACAAGGAAATTAAGGGTAGCTGACTGATAAATGTCACGCTGGTTTGTAAAATGCGACTATCAACAGCTAGATGTCCCCGAGGTAGCTAAAAATATGGTGCAATAAAAACCAAAGAAGTAATCCTCAATGCTGTTAACCCTTTCGCTACATCTTTTTACTACGCTGGCCAAAAAATCCAAATTCTTGTCCAACTATTTGTTTAAGCCCCAGTAACAATAAAAAATAAAATTTTTATAAAATTTTTTTTTATAAGTCTGTTTTTTTATATGTTGCCATATGGCAACAAATATACTGTACGGTAAAGAAAAACTAGGGAATTTTAAGTTTTGAAATTACGAATATAAGTTTATTTTAAAACGGTTTTACATCGAAATTTTAACTTTATCTTTTATATATCTATTATTTATCTATTATATATGTATGTATATTTTATATATATAAAAATGAATGTATGTATCTACCCCTCTACCTACCAAACCGTCCATAGGATTGAAATAAAACTTTGTCAACTTATTTCTTCCCCTAGCTAGACCAAGCAGTGTGAGATAAACATTTTAGAAATTTCAGTTTGTATTGGAAGTGCCACGCCCTTTTAAAAATATTTTTACTATGCCAGTTAAGCATAGTAAAAATATTTTTAAAAGGGCGTGGCACTTCCAATACAAACTGAAATTTTTAAAATGTTTATCTCACACTGCTTGGTCTAGAGCGTTGAAATTTTTTATGAAAGTGAAGTTTCAAGTTGCGGTAGAATTATGTGGTGGGCGTTTATATAAATGGAGGCGTGGCACCTCTCATACAAAAAACTTAATGGTCTGTACATCTTCGCATCTATTTGCCGTAAAATATTGGAGTTTTCTATGAAAGCATACTGAGTTGTGGTAGAATTATGTAAAAGTGGGCGTCATTGGAAAAGGAGGAGTAGCACGTCCCATACAAATAAAAATTTGGGCTTATAAAGTGCACATCTCTATAGGTGTTTGCTCAAAAAAGCATTGCAATTTGGTATGAAAAAATTAGTTTGACTTGCGGTTATGTGAAAGTGGGCGTTATTGTAAAAGGGCGCGGCATATCTCATAGAAATTGAAAATTGTAAAGTGTATGTCTCTGCAGGTGTTTGCTCTAAAGCATTGGTATTTTGTATGAGAAAATTAGTTTGAGTTCCGGTAGAATTGTGTAAAAGTGGGAGGTATTGTAAAAGGGGCGTGACACCTTCCATACAAACTGAAACTCTTAAACTGTGTATCTCTGTAAGTCATTTCTCTAAAGCATTGGAATTCTATTCATTGTTGTCAAATGCTCCTAATATTTCTTCCCTTAAGAATCCTCCAAACCTGACAAGTCAGACTCCCCGAAATTCTCCAAAATCTTTTCTTTGACTTTGTAGCTCATTTTCCTTGACTTATTTTCAAATTATAATGCGCTAACAATAATAAATCCAAACTCTTCAGGTCTCAATCGCAAATAAATTTCTTCTGCAATCTAGAGCAAATTTACACCTTACAGCAAAATTGTTGCCATTTGGCAACACGCAAAGTTATAAAAATCAGTACCGCTTTGTAAATTTTTCGTAAAAAAATATTTTTATGCCAAAGCGTAGATTGAAGATTCTTTTACTTATTTTATACAACTTTTAGTCAAATTATTGTCATAATTTACTAAAAAATGTATATAAGTAAAAGACAAATTTCATAGTAAAATTATGTATTGCAAAGGCCTTTTATGAAAAATTGTATATTATCGATATTTAATGGACGATGATAACTTATTTGATTTTTGTCTACTCTTTAAACATCAATCTTCAACAAAATGTAAGAAAGAAAGTGATATTTTATACACAGGAGTAGCTAGGCCCCTCTAAAGTTGGATGTTGCCATATGGCAACAATATCGCGAAAGGGTTAATCTTCAATTTTGTGTGTGTCAGGGTAAAATTTGGATCTGATTAAAGAAGATTTATTGGAGTTAATCTCCGTGTGTGTATCCATAGCATAATACACATTCTCGAAGTCATGAGTTATGCTATGGATACACACACGGAGATTACCCTAGCCCATGGGCATTGTGTATAACATGATACACAAAAATATTTTCTGTTCTATGGCGGCGTGGTAAGTAAAGTTACTTTTGGAATATGGCAATAACGACTAAACTTAATATCTATATATTAATAGGCTAACACTCTCCCCATACAAACAGACGCAACCCAATTTCGTATAGTATTTATGGATAGATCTCTATAAATTTTATAGTGGAAACTTAGAATGGACTAATCTGGTGTCTCACCAAAAAAAAATTTTAAAATTATTTTTAGTTTATTTGTTATTAAAGAAAACATAGGTCTCCAAACTCTCCAGCTATTTTGTTATCTCCACATTCTGTTGTACCCGAACTATACATCACTATTCAGAACACTTATAAAACTCCCAAAGACACACCTACCGCTCATTCCCTTACACACACACGTACATATCTATGCAATGATCCAGCAGCTGCCACTTGCTTTTATTTTTGTGCCAAAAAAAAAAGCAACAAAATGTACCAAATTATATCATCTTCGGCATCTAAACACCATTTGTAAGCTAAGAAGTCCAGCTTCACTTCTGGCTTTATATATTTAACTTTTTGCCTATTGGTTTAACGATATGATTTTGTAAGAAAATTCCACAATGTTAAGATCGAAATTTAAATATCGTACGGACTTTAACTAAAGAACAATTTTACATTACACTAATGCTGATTTCGTTGAACATGTTTATACCCTTGCACAGAATACTGTAAAAGTGTGATAAAAGTGTACCCGTTCTACATGAAACTGCTATATCGATAAAACGAACAAAAAACATTGCCCGTTTGCTATGCTATGTGCATGAATAATTAGTTTTCGCTTATCAACCATATTCAATTGTTATTGCAAAATCCAATTTTTTTCACCAAATTTATCTGTCAAATAAAATTTTCGTCAGCTGATTTTCAGTGCAACCAACTACCCTGTCTAAGCTTCAGAGGGTAAAAAGTGTGAGTTTTTTAGGAAATGAAAGCATATTCTGTTTGACGTTATACCTTCATTTTGCAAACGAAAACGGAAAATTGAAGAGAGTAAAAAATACGCATTTTTTGATGAAACGAAATCACCATAACTCTACTTTTTTTACGAAAAACATTTTTTGGGTATTTGTTTCCTTTATGGGTCAACCGCTAATAAATTAGCTAAAATTATGAGAGATATCTCAAAAGACAGGTTTTGGCCTCAGGATCACGAGTCCGGAAGCGCTTTTTTAATTTTTTGTTTCTATGGAAAGTTTGTATTGTATTTGTATTTGTATTTATTAAACATTTTCTTGATGCATATTTAGTGACATAGGATTACAAAATTACATTAAATAATTTCAATTACTATGCATAAGAAAAGTATATGGCATTTTTTATATTAAAATTTAACATAGTGTTAAATGCCAATCCTAGCGATGGTATAATGAGTTGATTTGTGTGGGGTGTACATAATTAAAAATATAATGAAGAGTTTAAGTTATACGTTAAAATTAACAAAGGTTTTAAAGAAAAACAATAATAAATATTTGCAGTTTCAAGGATAAGTAAGTAAAAGTTATGGTCAAAAAATCGAAAAACGACCCACGGCACGCATTTTTTCGCACGTTTTTAGGTACAGCCTAATAAAATTACAACAACCACATGAAAACTTGCCACTTTGATTGCAAATATCTCTTCAGAGAAGCAAAATATTAAAAAGCGCTTCCAGATTCGTGATCCTGAGGCCAAACCCCGTCTTTTGAGCTATCTCCCATAATTTCAGCTAATTTATTAGCAGTTGACACCTAAAGGAAACAAATACCCATTTTTACTTTGATTATTTGATGTTCTAAGCTTTTCTCGATTTTATTAAAGTTTAATTCACTTATGAAATTTTTGGGGGGTTAAATATTGGAAAAGTATATTTTCTAAGCAGAAAATATATTTTTCATACAGTTGAAGATTGCCCAGAAAAGTATCCCCAATCGTCTCATTTAAAGCAAATTCAATTTTCCTTGCTGAAAAAAAAAAATAAAAACAAAAAATTAAAAAAAAAAACAGTTTTAAATTTTTCCTTCCACCGAGAATCGAATATAGGTGTTCTGCAAGTAGTAAACATTTATACCCATTTTTTACTTTGATAATTTTATGTGCTAAGCTTTTTTGATTTTTAAATACATAGTTTTTTTACTTATGAAATTTTTAGATAAACAAAATATTGGAAAAGTATATCTTCTAAGCAGAAAATGTATTTTTCATACAAAAAAGTGAAGTTAGTTATATAGAATTAAAAATTTGCATCCCAACATCAGAATTGTAATTTTCAAAAAATAGCTTTAAAAAAATTTGTTTAAAAGAAAAATATTAAAATTCATGCACAGGAATGTAAAGCAGGAGTTATTAGCTTTCAAATGTGGTTAAAAAAAAATCTATAGCATTACTACAAGCCGAAACATAATAATTTCAGTTGTTGCATGTTTTCATCACCTTAGGAAAAATTGCAGTATCTATATATTAATAGGCTAACACTCTCCCCATACAAACAGACGCAACCCAATTTCGTATAGTATTGTATTTATGGATAGATCTCTATAAAATTTATAGTGGAAACTTAGAATGGACTAATCTGGTGTCTCACCAAAAAAAATTTTCGAGCGGCGAGGCGCTCGTCCACTGGGGTGAACACTAGTACTTGGCGGCGAAGTCTCTTTCCCACTACGAATCCTACACCACGCGCTTTGCCGCGTGTCTGGCACTGTAGTATACGTCACAAGGTCCGATGGTCGTCTTTCCTTGTCCCGTCCATCACATTTCCTGCAGGGCGGTGATGTCAGCATTTGCGTTAACGAGGATATCAACCAGTCGGGCAGCAGTACCATCCCTTGAAAGGGGCCGGACATTTCAGGTACATGTCCTAATATACTTCTCATAGTCCTCAATTCGCTTTTCCGTGTCTAAAGTGGGTTCTCATCCGAGGATTTGCTTTCTTAGTTTTCATTGGAATTCAATTTTTTACGTGGTGGGTCCCAAACCCAGCGCACAGCCCGTATCCGGGGTAACAGAGAAGATGATGACTACACAAAAATGAGTATGCAGAAATTAGGTGCTCGAAACGTGCTCATTAAGTGCTAACTGCAGGGCCCTATGCGTTAACAGTGAAGGATGATGACTACATAAAAGGAAGTACGCAGAAATCAGCTGCTCATTGGGTGCCCACTACGTGACGTAATCTCAATTGCTGAGGTCCTCAAATTTTTCGAAAAAACGATACTGCGCTGGCTTGAGGCTTAACCTAGCAGATCACTACGCGTTAACAGTAGTGTCCGACCGAAACTGGAATTTTAGGCCGAAGCCGTAGCCGAATATTCGGCATAATCCTATATTCAAGAAAGGAAGGTCCTGAATGTTCTTAATTATACCATCAAATAGAAAAGAAGGTCCTAAATGTTCTTAATTATACCATCAAAATTTAACACGCTTTTTTTATTAATAAAATTGGGAATGTGATATAGACTGGAAGATTTAATAAATTAGGTGTAAAGTTTTAATGTTAAAAATATATAATTATGTACAGTATGGAATTGTTTTGTCGCAGACGAAGAAGCCAAATTATCGTTAAAGGTTACAATGAACTTATATAGTGTTATATTTCATTACAGTCAATTTATTTTTTACTTTTTAGTTAATTTTATTAACCAATAATAAAAGGTTATTTTTAAAAAAGTTTTTTTTTCTTTATTTTATTTTAAACTTTTTAGTTGTGAGTCTGTGAACATTTTCTAAGCGTGTTATCGGATATTATGTGTCGGGTTTTATAAAATCACTTTTTTTCTTTCCTAATCTCACTTTATCCATTCAAAATCAGCATAGCATCAGCATATTTCGGCGACCACAGACTTAAGCTAATATTTCTTATTTTCGCATACAAATTCCATAGACTTAAAATGTGTTAGGTGTGCCAAACGGTTGAAAAACGTATATTTTGACAGAGCGATGGTAAATTCTGACAGTTATCGAGGTTAATATGAACGTTCAAATTTTGACAACCATAAATGTGAGCAGAGAGATACATTTCCTATTGACAATCAAATTATTTCACAAGAGATTATGCTCACACGCGTTATTAAACACTAAAATAAAAGAGAATGCCAAAATAAAGCAATATTCATAAAGGCTAAAAACTACGTAAATTGAAAATTTATTCACAAAATATTTGCTTTGCACGTGTTTTTTCCATACGTCAAAATTTACCTTTTCGTTTGGCACAGCAAAATGGAATATATTTTTACACCATAGGAAATTTGTTCACCTCATTTTACTCTGACGAAAAAAAATACCGATTGACACACAGCCTTAGAAAAAATTTGCGCCATCTGTGTGTGTTAAGTTATAAACTTTAACAATGACTGTGCCTAAATGTGAGCAACAGTTTTCCAACCTATTTAGGATAAGTGAAACCGTGGTACTTATTGACGAAAAACTGAAACTGTACTATTAGGCCCGTTCTTTTGCTGCAATTTATGCATAATTATGTATAATTAAGCCTAAACAGCGTTTTTTTATACCTAATTGCCCTACATTAAAGCAAATTCCAAATTAGCTCCGTTTTTGTGAATTAACTTGAGCATAATCTTCATTATAAATTCCCAAAAATGAAGACGATTTGATCAGATTTAAGAATTTTGCGCTGGCAGATAAATAAACAACAACAGCTAGAAACACAAGGAAATTAAGGGTAGCTGACTGATAAATGTCACGCTGGTTTGTAAAATGCGACTATCAACAGCTAGATGTCCCCGAGGTAGCTAAAAATATGGTGCAATAAAAACCAAAGAAGTAATCCTCAATGCTGTTAACCCTTTCGCTACATCTTTTTACTACGCTGGCCAAAAAATCCAAATTCTTGTCCAACTATTTGTTTAAGCCCCAGTAACAATAAAAAATAAAATTTTTATAAAATTTTTTTTTATAAGTCTGTTTTTTTATATGTTGCCATATGGCAACAAATATACTGTACGGTAAAGAAAAACTAGGGAATTTTAAGTTTTGAAATTACGAATATAAGTTTATTTTAAAACGGTTTTACATCGAAATTTTAACTTTATCTTTTATATATCTATTATTTATCTATTATATATGTATGTATCTTTTATATATATAAAAATGAATGTATGTATCTACCCCTCTACCTACCAAACCGTCCATAGGATTGAAATAAAACTTTGTCAACTTATTTCTTCCCCTAGCTAGACCAAGCAGTGTGAGATAAACATTTTAAAAATTTCAGTTTGTATTGGAAGTGCCACGCCCTTTTAAAAATATTTTTACTATGCCAGTTAAGCATAGTAAAAATATTTTTAAAAGGGCGTGGCACTTCCAATACAAACTGAAATTTTTAAAATGTTTATCTCACACTGCTTGGTCTAGAGCGTTGAAATTTTTTATGAAAGTGAAGTTTCAAGTTGCGGTAGAATTATGTGGTGGGCGTTTATATAAATGGAGGCGTGGCACCTCTCATACAAAAAACTTAATGGTCTGTACATCTTCGCATCTATTTGCCGTAAAATATTGGAGTTTTCTATGAAAGCATACTGAGTTGTGGTAGAATTATGTAAAAGTGGGCGTCATTGGAAAAGGAGGAGTAGCACGTCCCATACAAATAAAAATTTGGGCTTATAAAGTGCACATCTCTATAGGTGTTTGCTCAAAAAAGCATTGCAATTTGGTATGAAAAAATTAGTTTGACTTGCGGTTATGTGAAAGTGGGCGTTATTGTAAAAGGGCGCGGCATATCTCATAGAAATTGAAAATTGTAAAGTGTATGTCTCTGCAGGTGTTTGCTCTAAAGCATTGGTATTTTGTATGAGAAAATTAGTTTGAGTTCCGGTAGAATTGTGTAAAAGTGGGAGGTATTGTAAAAGGGGCGTGACACCTTCCATACAAACTGAAACTCTTAAACTGTGTATCTCTGTAAGTCTTTTCTCTAAAGCATTGGAATTCTATTCATTGTTGTCAAATGCTCCTAATATTTCTTCCCTTAAGAATCCTCCAAACCTGACAAGTCAGACTCCCCGAAATTCTCCAAAATCTTTTCTTTGACTTTGTAGCTCATTTTCCTTGACTTATTTTCAAATTATAATGCGCTAACAATAATAAATCCAAACTCTTCAGGTCTCAATCGCAAATAAATTTCTTCTGCAATCTAGAGCAAATTTACACCTTACAGCAAAATTGTTGCCATTTGGCAACACGCAAAGTTATAAAAATCAGTACCGCTTTGTAAATTTTTCGTAAAAAAATATTTTTATGCCAAAGCGTAGATTGAAGATTCTTTTACTTATTTTATACAACTTTTAGTCAAATTATTGTCATAATTTACTAAAAAATGTATATAAGTAAAAGACAAATTTCATAGTAAAATTATGTATTGCAAAGGCCTTTTATGAAAAATTGTATATTATCGATATTTAATGGACGATGATAACTTATTTGATTTTTGTCTACTCTTTAAACATCAATCTTCAACAAAATGTAAGAAAGAAAGTGATATTTTATACACAGGAGTAGCTAGGCCCCTCTAAAGTTGGATGTTGCCATATGGCAACAATATCGCGAAAGGGTTAATCTTCAATTTTGTGTGTGTCAGGGTAAAATTTGGATCTGATTAAAGAAGATTTATTGGAGTTAATCTCCGTGTGTGTATCCATAGCATAATACACATTCTCGAAGTCATGAGTTATGCTATGGATACACACACGGAGATTACCCTAGCCCATGGGCATTGTGTATAACATGATACACAAAAATATTTTCTGTTCTATGGCGGCGTGGTAAGTAAAGTTACTTTTGGAATATGGCAATAACGACTAAACTTAATATCTATATATTAATAGGCTAACACTCTCCCCATACAAACAGACGCAACCCAATTTCGTATAGTATTTATGGATAGATCTCTATAAATTTTATAGTGGAAACTTAGAATGGACTAATCTGGTGTCTCACCAAAAAAAAATTTTAAAATTATTTTTAGTTTATTTGTTATTAAAGAAAACATAGGTCTCCAAACTCTCCAGCTATTTTGTTATCTCCACATTCTGTTGTACCCGAACTATACATCACTATTCAGAACACTTATAAAACTCCCAAAGACACACCTACCGCTCATTCCCTTACACACACACGTACATATCTATGCAATGATCCAGCAGCTGCCACTTGCTTTTATTTTTGTGCCAAAAAAAAAGCAACAAAATGTACCAAATTATATCATCTTCGGCATCTAAACACCATTTGTAAGCTAAGAAGTCCAGCTTCACTTCTGGCTTTATATATTTAACTTTTTGCCTATTGGTTTAACGATATGATTTTGTAAGAAAATTCCACAATGTTAAGATCGAAATTTAAATATCGTACGGACTTTAACTAAAGAACAATTTTACATTACACTAATGCTGATTTCGTTGAACATGTTTATACCCTTGCACAGAATACTGTAAAAGTGTGATAAAAGTGTACCCGTTCTACATGAAACTGCTATATCGATAAAACGAACAAAAAACATTGCCCGTTTGCTATGCTATGTGCATGAATAATTAGTTTTCGCTTATCAACCATATTCAATTGTTATTGCAAAATCCAATTTTTTTCACCAAATTTATCTGTCAAATAAAATTTTCGTCAGCTGATTTTCAGTGCAACCAACTACCCTGTCTAAGCTTCAGAGGGTAAAAAGTGTGAGTTTTTTAGGAAATGAAAGCATATTCTGTTTGACGTTATACCTTCATTTTGCAAACGAAAACGGAAAATTGAAGAGAGTAAAAAATACGCATTTTTTGATGAAACGAAATCACCATAACTCTACTTTTTTTACGAAAAACATTTTTTGGGTATTTGTTTCCTTTATGGGTCAACCGCTAATAAATTAGCTAAAATTATGAGAGATATCTCAAAAGACAGGTTTTGGCCTCAGGATCACGAGTCCGGAAGCGCTTTTTTAATTTTTTGTTTCTATGGAAAGTTTGTATTGTATTTGTATTTGTATTTATTAAACATTTTCTTGATGCATATTTAGTGACATAGGATTACAAAATTACATTAAATAATTTCAATTACTATGCATAAGAAAAGTATATGGCATTTTTTATATTAAAATTTAACATAGTGTTAAATGCCAATCCTAGCGATGGTATAATGAGTTGATTTGTGTGGGGTGTACATAATTAAAAATATAATGAAGAGTTTAAGTTATACGTTAAAATTAACAAAGGTTTTAAAGAAAAACAATAATAAATATTTGCAGTTTCAAGGATAAGTAAGTAAAAGTTATGGTCAAAAAATCGAAAAACGACCCACGGCACGCATTTTTTCGCACGTTTTTAGGTACAGCCTAATAAAATTACAACAACCACATGAAAACTTGCCACTTTGATTGCAAATATCTCTTCAGAGAAGCAAAATATTAAAAAGCGCTTCCAGATTCGTGATCCTGAGGCCAAACCCCGTCTTTTGAGCTATCTCCCATAATTTCAGCTAATTTATTAGCAGTTGACACCTAAAGGAAACAAATACCCATTTTTACTTTGATTATTTGATGTTCTAAGCTTTTCTCGATTTTATTAAAGTTTAATTCACTTATGAAATTTTTGGGGGGTTAAATATTGGAAAAGTATATTTTCTAAGCAGAAAATATATTTTTCATACAGTTGAAGATTGCCCAGAAAAGTATCCCCAATCGTCTCATTTAAAGCAAATTCAATTTTCCTTGCTGAAAAAATAAAATAAAAACAAAAAATTAAAAAAAAAAACAGTTTTAAATTTTTCCTTCCACCGAGAATCGAATATAGGTGTTCTGCAAGTAGTAAACATTTATACCCATTTTTTACTTTGATAATTTTATGTGCTAAGCTTTTTTGATTTTTAAATACATAGTTTTTTTACTTATGAAATTTTTAGATAAACAAAATATTGGAAAAGTATATCTTCTAAGCAGAAAATGTATTTTTCATACAAAAAAGTGAAGTTAGTTATATAGAATTAAAAATTTGTATCCCAACATCAGAATTGTAATTTTCAAAAAATAGCTTTAAAAAAATTTGTTTAAAAGAAAAATATTAAAATTCATGCACAGGAATGTAAAGCAGGAGTTATTAGCTTTCAAATGTTGTTAAAAAAAAATCTATAGCATTACTACAAGCCGAAACATAATAATTTCAGTTGTTGCATGTTTTCATCACCTTAGGAAAAATTGCAGTATCTATATATTAATAGGCTAACACTCTCCCCATACAAACAGACGCAACCCAATTTCGTATAGTATTGTATTTATGGATAGATCTCTATAAAATTTATAGTGGAAACTTAGAATGGACTAATCTGGTGTCTCACCAAAAAAAATTTTGAAAATTATTTTTAGTTTATTTGTTATTAAAGAAAACATAGGTCTCCAAACTCTCCAGCTATTTTGTTATCTCCACATTCTGTTGTACCCGAACTATACATCACTATTCAGAACTCTTATAAAACTCCCAAAGACACAACCATCCGCTCATTCCCTTACACACACACGTACATATCTTTGCAATGATCCAGCAGCTGCCACTTGCTTTTATTTTTGTGCCAAAAAAACAACAAAATGTACCAAATTATATCATCTTCGGCATCTAAACACCATTTGTAAGCTAAGAAGTCCAGCTTCACTTCTGGCTTTATATATTTAACTTTTTGCCTATTGGTTAAAGTTTATTTTTTTAACGATATGATTTTGTAAGAAAATTCCACAATGTTAAGACCGAAATTTAAATATCGTACGGACTTTAACTAAAGAACAATTTTACATGACACTAATGCTGATTTCGTTGAACATTGTTTATACCCTTGCACAGAATACTGTAAAAGTGTACCCGTTCTACATGAAACTGCTATATCGATAAAACGAACAAAAAACATTGCCCGTTTCTATGCTATGTGCATGAATAATTAGTTTTCGCTTATCAACCATATTCAATTGTTATTGCAAAATCCAATTTTTTTCACGAAATTTATCTGTCAAATAAAATTTTCGTCAGCTGATTTTCAGTGCAACCAACTACCCTGTCAAAGCTTCAGAGGGTAAAAAGTGTGAGTTTTTTAGGAAATGAAAGCATATTCTGTTTGACGTTATACCTTCATTTTGCAAACGAAAACGGAAAATTGAAGAGTGTAAAAAATACGCATTTTTTGATGAAACGAAATCACCATAACTCTACTTTTTTTACGAAAAACATATTTTTGGGTATTTGTTTCCTTTAGGGGTCAACCGCTAATAAATTAGCTAAAATTATGGGAGATAGCTCAAAAGACAGGTTTTGGCCTCAGGATCACGAGTCCGGAAGTGCTTTTTTAATTTTTTGTTTCTATGGAAAGTTATGGTCAAAAAATCGAAAAATTACCCACGGCACGCATTTTTTCGCACGTTTTTAGGTACAGCCTAATAAAATTACAACAACCACATGAAAACTTGCCACTTTGATTGCAAATATCTCTTCAGAGAAGCAAAATATTAAAAAGCGCTTTCAGATTCGTGGTCCTGAGGCCAAACTCCGTCTTTTGAGCTATCTCCCATAATTTTAGCTAATTTATTAGCAGTTGACACCTAAAGGAAACAAATACCCATTTTTACTTTGATTATTTGATGTTCTAAACTTTTCTCGATTTTTTTAAAGTTTAATTCACTTACGAAATTTTTGGGGGGTTAAATATTGGAAAAGTATATTTTCTAAGCAGAAAATATATTTTTCATACAGTTGAAGATTGCCCAAAAAAATATCCCCAATCGTCTCATTTAAAGCAAAGCTGTAATTAGACGCTGGCAAGTATAAGTCTGTGGTCATAAGCAATAACAGCCTAGGTCGACTTAAGAAATTAGACCAGATGAAATTTTTGCTGGCGAATTTTTGTAACAAAACTGTTTTATAACTAAGGCAAACGTATTGGATTTAATTGTTTGTAAAGAAAGTAAAAAAAGACCAATGAAAGTCTTGAAAAATGTCTCGATGTTGCTATTCAAAATCACCAGCAAAAATTTCAACTTGTCTAATTTCTTAAGTCGACTTGGGCTGTTATTGCTTATGACCACAGAAGTATAATTGACAGAACTCTGATTTTTTTTTTTCAATTTTCCTTGCTTAAAAAATAAAATAAAAACGAAAAATTAAAAAAAAGAAACAGTTTTAAATTTTTGCTTTCACCGAGAATCGAATATATGTAGGTGTCCTGCAAGTAGTAAACATTTATACCCATTCTGGCATGAAAAGGGTACAATTAGTCTCTTCATAGGACATGCTCGAACAAATGTGACCAATTTATTCCATCTAAAAGAGACTAAAAAAAGTAGTAGTCTACTTTTCCTCTGGATTGATCCCGGCCTAATCGTATTTTTTTGCAGGGAAATACCATACTTTTAATAATGCATCTTTTTACATAAGTAACTCCACTTTTTTTGTATGAAACAACATTTTTTACTTTGATAATTTAATGTGCTAAGCTTTTCCGATTTTTAAATAGTTTTTTTACTTATGAAATTTTTAGAGAAATAAAATATTGGAAAAGTATATCTTCTAAGCAGAAAATGTATTTTTCATACAAAAAAGTGAAGTTTGTTATATAGAATTAAAAATTTTGTTCGCAACACCAGAATTGTAATTTTCAAAAAATAGCTTTAAAAAAAATTTGTTTAAAAGAAAAAACATTTAAATATGCTGCACCACCCTAATGTGCGGATTCGTTGCATGGTATTACTCAAATCAAATGTTTATATATGTATGCGTGAAGCAAGAATAAAAAACGGTACCTTGCAAATTGCACAATCATCGAAACTCCGACAAACACTCCCCGCAAAAACTCTGCGCTTCGAAAACCGCTCCCACCCTTTTTCGCGCTCCTTACTCTCACATCAACGTACATAAGTATACAGCGATCCAGGCAGCTGCCACTTGCCTTCATTTTTGTGCCAAAAAAAAAAAGCAAAGTGTAGCAAATCAAATAAATATCATTGCATCCTCGCCATCTTCACACCATCATCATTCACATAATCGCATAATTCACATAAAAAAAGGTTTTTCGCAGAGCTTTTTTTTATTTAGTTTTTTGTCCATTAAAAAGTTTATATTTTTAACGATATGGTTTTTTTTAAAAGTAAAATTAATAAACAGATCTCCCCTGAGGAAGCTAGGGAGCCTAGCGAAACGTCGGGTTGGAACGATGAGATAAAAGTTTGTTTTTATTTCGTATCAACTTACAATGGTCAAAAAAGCCTAACAAAAATCAAAATTCCACAAGGTTACGATAAAAAAAGTACCATTATATATCGAAATATTATAAGCCCATACCGGGTGTTTGTGCAATTTAAATTAAAAACTTATTTTTTATGTAACAATTAATATAAGTTTAATATAATTTGTAATAGTAAGTGTCTGCTGTACCTTAGACATAAACCAATAAATAAAAAAAAAAAAATAAAAAAAATAAAGAAAAATATTAAAAAAAATCTGTTGTAGATATATCCTAATGTATTGTAGTCAGCTTTTCTGTTGTACTGCTTTGCTGCACCACCCTAATGTGAAGATTGTTTGTATGGTATCACTTAATCCAAATTTGCATTTGTCACGAGGAAGTCACTTACTTGGTTTTGTTGTGAACGGGGAATATGTACATATATTAAGAGAGAGTTGAGGAAAATTTCAGATGGTCGAATTTCGACCACGGGCGATCCTAGTCTATATAATAATAGGCTAACACTCTCCGCATACAAACTTTCGTAACCCAATTTCGTATAGTATTTATGGACAGATCTCTATAAAATTTATATTGGAAACTTAGAATGGACTAATCTGGTGTCTCACCAAAAAAAAATTTGAAAATTATTTTTAGTTTAATTGTTATTAAACAAAAAAGAGGTCTCCAAACTCTCCAGCTATTTTGTTATCTCCACATTCTGTTATACCCGAACTATACATCACTATTCAGCACTCTTATAAAACTCCCGAAGACACAACCATCCGCTCATTCCCTTACACACACACGTACATATCTATGCAATGATCCAGCAGCTGCCACTTGCTTTTACTTTTGTGCAAAAAAAAAACCAACAAAATGTACCAAATCATATCATCTTTGGCATCTAAACCCCATTTGTAAGCTAAGAAATCCAGCTTCACTTCTGGCTTTATATATTTAACTTTTTGCCTATTGGTAAAGTTTATTTTTTTAACGATATGATTTTGTAAGAAAATTCCACAATGTTAAGATCGAAATTTAAATATCGTACGGACTTTAACTAAAGAACAATTTTACATGACACTAATGCTGATTTCGTTGAACATGTTTACACCCTTGCACAGAATACTGTAAAAGTGTGAAAAAGTGTACCCGAAACTTGTCGTGGAAAGCGAGGGGCGAATTTTTAAAAAAGACTTTAAGCTGAATGATCGAAAAGACTTACGCTTATTGCGAATTAGTGTGAAATGTTTACTTAAATTTACAATGCTTAGCTAGACTAT